>CM053789.1:10497500-11072500 GCA_028749045.1 Cupressus sempervirens | reverse complement strand
TGTCAACCTTCCTCTTAGAGAAATTCTCTAGATTAGCCTGAGAATCCAACTACATATTCTCCTCATAATTTTAAAATCTATCAAAGTCTGCATCTCATTTTGACTTAAGAATATATTGAACATATCCTTCAATTTACTCTTCATTTGTCTCATAAGAAATTGGGTCAACATATAACATTCTAGGTTCAACTTCCTCAGTCTAGGTAAAAATTGTATCAAGCATGAAGCATACTTCATGCTTATACTTACTTACAATAGTGGGTGAAATTCTAAATTTATGCTTTATTTCAGTTTGAAATGTCTTCACAATAAGTATTGCACTACTCACAATTTTGTCAATAGGATGCCTAATGTGTATGCCAATGCTATTTTCCATGGTACACTTGTCATTTTTTTTCCAATAAAAAAGGGGCATCAGAGGAATCTTATCAATATGTGGAAAAATATGTAAGTGATCAAAGATTGAAACCTAAACTATATACCTTTCTTTCTTAATTGTCTACAAGTTTTCTACCAACTAAACTCTCAAATTTTGACACAAATTAATTTGGGTTTTCTGAATACACATGTTTTATGTTGTATGAAAAAATATCACTTGTATGTCATCCTCTCTATAAATTAAACACAACTTAGTTTCCCTAATGTTTCTTACAAACCTCACATTAAATCTTGTATAGTCTTACTTAGAACTATATCTTGACCATTATATGTTGATTTACTATTGTTAACAATTTTCTCTTTCAATGGGATACAACCTTTATTTTTTAAACAACTAACTTCATGGATTAGGTTTGCTAAGATTTCAAGTACATTGTCTCCCATCAAAAACTTTCCATCATCTATTTTGCTAAGGATTATCTTGGTCCAGACTTCTTTGTCAAATTTATTATAAAACATATACTTCATAACATCATTTTGACCTTAGTGTTTATAACCATCCTTGAATAAAATATCAATGTTTTGTAAATTGTATCAAATTCACTAGAAATGTTTCCTTCACCTACTATCTCAATTTTGTATCATGTATAACTACCAATATTCTCCAAATACAACACTCCATTGGTGGTTTACCAAAAAGTGTTTGCATGGTCATCCTATAATGGTGGAATAGGGTTTAACTTGATGTTATGTGTAGGGGTGTCCTCAATATTGTGAATCAATGTTCCTTCCAATTTAAAATCGATAAAATACTCAGCACAACTTCACAAATTGATCATGTCAGATCATAAATAACTATGCAATTGTGAAATTAGGGCTCATTGAAGTCACCTTTTGATATGCTTTAACTCACTTAAAATTTCTTTCAAATTCACATTTCAATTTCTTCTTAACTTCTTGCATGATCAAATTATACACATAAATGTAATGGCATCCTTTAAATCCTTTCAAGTTAACATCTACATTAATTGCATACCTATGCATGCATCAAATATTTGTTTCTATTAACTAGAGAACTTCTTTATCCTTTTGTACTCACATATGAAATCAAAATATTATGTGCACTTAACCATATCCTTTTGCCATCCATATCTACGTCCTATTAAGTGCACAAACCTTAATTCTATTTTTAAAGATTCAAATAATTTTTTCATGCTAATTTCTCTTTGTTTATTATGAAATAAATTGTTCAAATAGATAGGGGTTGGTTAGCAACAATCACTGGCTGTGACTTGTTTTTAGGTGTTTCACTTGACTTTATTTTTACACAATCTTGTGAACTTGTTGGATTCTTAGCCTTAAAAAATGTCTCCTTGATATTTAATACATTTTCATTTTGATTATTACTATTATTCTCATTCCTTCTAAAGTTTGGGGTATTCACATTGTTTCTCATGTTATGTGACATTCTTACATTGTTCATCCTTCAAAATTTTCCTTTATGTCCCATGTTTTTGAAAATTTGAAATGCTATCACATTGTTTCTATATCTAGGTCCTAACTAATTGATTCGTAATCTATAATTTCTAAAAATATTTCCAAATTTATTGCACTTATAAAACATTATACCATTTCTTATAAAAATGGTTCCTCCAATAGACCTACTAGTTGTATTGTTAGTACCTTTATGCATATTGTCAAGTCTAGGTTTTCTACCTTCACTAGTTCTATGTCCAAAACTATAACAATTATAACAATAACCAAAAATGGACTTAGAATAGTCACCTGCATAGTCCTTCCTTCTGTGAAAAAATTCATTACATGCATACCATCTTCCAATATACTTCCTCCTTACTTCTTTAGGTCATTCAACTTGTTTACATACATCTTCATATTGATTGAACTTGGCCTTGTTCACATCCTCATGCTCAACTTCAATTTGTTGGATCATAAGATATGGTTTCTTATTAACTTTAAAACTCTTAGATGATTTTCCTCTAGAGTAATGAGGACCATTTTTATCATAAGAAGGTCTATGTTCCATAATATGCTCATCAAGATTTTCATAGATTGAATACAAATCTTCAAGATGTTTCTTAGACTATGTACAATCTCTCCTTTCATAATTGTATTGTACTTCTATAGTTTATCTTACTATAACTTTGATGATTCAAGTTCCAATGTAACCTTTTTAATTTTTGATCTCAAATCTAATTTTATCTTCTTATCATCATCCTTCAAGCTTAATTTCAGATTTGTAATCTCTATCTCATGCTACAAGATCTCATTCTCTCTATTAAGTCTTTAAAATTAATCTCTATCCTTGATCTAATATTTGGGATCTTTCTTGTATTTTATATATTCTATCTTGTCTTTCATCTTCTCAATGTAAACCTTCACATTTTCCTACTTGTCATTTAGAATATCTCATTTATCTATGGTTACATCAAAATGCTCAAGAGCTTCATCTAGGTTCTTCTATAACTGATCCATATCCATAGAGATCTTGCTCAAGCTACTAGGCCTCTTTCACGTAACCATTCTCTAATACTAATTGTTCAAAATGGGAAATATTGAGAGAGGCATAGGGAAAGGGGTCAATTAATAAGTATTCTCCAAACATTTTCCTAACTATGGATATCATTTACAAACTTAAAACTTTCATAAGAAACTAAAATTATTAAGATGAAGAATAAACATAACCATAAAGAAATGCAACACATGACATGATTATTTATTAACTAGGGAAACCCTAGACAATGAAAACCACCAATGGTGATGGTACCCACAAAATGATCCACTAATCAAAAGTAGCTTTTGCAAGATATTGACCCTATGTGGAGTCTATTACATCCATATAGTGTCTTGGTCCCTGTTATAGGACTAGGCCTTGTTAGAAGTTTCACCCTTGCTATGAATTGTTATTACAATTAGTAAATGTATACAAGATGAGCACACCAGCTAAATATATAATATAAAATGATATATTTTATACAAAAATTATAGATACAAATACCTCTTTCTTATTGCTAATATCTTTTATAATAGATATGATAATTATATCTCTCCACATTGACTTCACTTGTACTTCCTCTTATTACTTTGAATATCAAAGTTCACATCACAAATAATATCATTACACACACAACTTCACCATTCTAAAACTTGTACAAGTTTCATATTTTTCTATACTAATGACATTCATACTTTTACACATGTCCCAAAATGCAAAACTCTACTTTTCTCACTTAGGGTCAACATTTTGGATGTCATCCCAAATTATTCAATTACTTTTTTCTAAAAATAACAATTTTTGAACATAAAATATTTTATTCCTTATTTTTGTCTAGTTTTGTATGTTTAGTACTACAACTAGTAAATATACAATAACTCTATCTATACTAATCCAAATGAATTGCAAAATTGCAAGCACATAGTATAATGTCCACTCTCTTATTTGCTAACTACAAATCTACCAACAATTTTAGTTTGAATCTCATCAATCAAAATGTTGGCTATACTGGTAGATAAACTTCACGGTACTTAGACAATTTTCCAACTCCCACTAAAACTTCATATCCCTAATCTGCTCCCTGAATAATGAGTATATGTTTCCATAAATGGAAACCTCATATCATCTACCCTAGAACAATTTCCAACACTTATTTCTTTCTAAATTGGTCCAAGAGGAATAATTCTTTTCAGGTTAATCTAGCATAATTAATATATAAGCATTCTTTACCATTTACTTGGTTTCTTCTTTAGTGCAAGATATTTCATCGAGATGCAAATCATCAACATTTTTGGTATAATGGTTGCATCTTTTGAGTCATGAACACCCACCAACCTCTTTTTTTTAATACTTTTCTCAAATTCTCTCATTTTTTAGTTGATCCATAAATCCTTAAACTCCTAAGACTTTCAAAAATCCTTTTGTTCTAAGAATATCAAGGAGATAGCCTCCTTTTCATCATCAATATCAATTACTCTATCTCCCATTTTTTCAACATAATAACCATGAACATTTTCCTTAGAAGATGGTAGTTGAGATGTTTTCCTATCCTCTACACTTTTTTTCAAACTACTTACTATCCAAGCCACCTCTTAATAGCCACACTCATCACCATACTCTTCACAAGAGACCAATGTGACATCATCATGCTTTAGAATATATTCTCAAGATATAGGAGAAGAAAAATCTAAATTAGATTCATTCAATATCATTTTTCTTCTCTTCTTCTATTGTGGTTGCTGAAGGCTATTCAATTTCTTTTCCTTTGTCTTTTTCACCATGGTACTAGTATAAATTATTTAAATCCATAATGCAATTATAATTTCTAGTAGCTTACAACTCTACTTTATGGTGGAAGTGAGGTAATCCCTTTCTTAATGTCTTATTTTATACTTTCGGTAAAACCCTTCATTTCTTTATCTTTCAAGAAAAATTCAAACCTTTTTAATGTTTCTCATGATATCCTCATCTATATTGAAATGGTGTACATATTTTGCAAAAAAAAAAAATTAATATCTTTCAAGATCATACACTCTTTCCATATTACTGTGTAACATGAAGTTGTTCTTAATGTATTCCTTAACCTCTTTTAGCATGGAGTAGCCAACCATAAAGTCGTCAAACTTGACAAAATGTGGCACAATAGTACCCTTATTTCTAAGTTGTATGAAAACCTTCTCAACCCACAATAACTTCTAAATGAACTATAGGAAACACACCCTCTCTGATAGAAAATATAGAAGTCTCTGGGGATGGCTTCCTATAACCTTATAGCCTAATTGAAGTGTAATTTTCCTTGCACATACAATCACCAAAAATATGTTCATATTTCTAATGTAGAATGACTTCATTAGGAATTACTATTATTTTAATATATTAAGGGATTATCATCAATTCTCCTCCCAATAATCTAATTATCCATACTACAAAACAATATCTAAAAGTCCATTGACAGAATCTTCACTATGCATATCCCATGTTGTGCGCCATAATTAAACAAGAAATTTCCTTCTTATTTCACCAAATGTGGTTAACTAACAAAATCTCCAAAGCATCCACAATGTTGAAATAGAATAAGGTGGTAGAGAAGTTAATATTTTTCAAATGTCTTTGAGGTTTCCAAAGTGTCAATTGCATATGAAGTGACCTCTCAATTTTACTAGTGAAATTAAACTCTACATAAGTATGAGCATTTTGAATCCTCATACATATGTACATATAGTCAAATGGAATCTTAGGTTTAGAATTTCCCCCAAATGCTTGTGTCCATTCATAATAAGTATTCTTAGAGAAATCCATTAAGCTTTTAACTGGATGAGGACCCATATGATCAGCTGGTATCAACCTATTATTTTTTCCTCTAGAAATAAAATAGGAAATATCTCTATACCTAATAGATTTGATTATCCTCTCATTGTCCACTTTGACTTATTCCTTGTTCATCTTAGTGAGGTCTTGAGTACTTAGGTCAAAGCAATCTTAAATGCAACATTTGGTGATAACTAGAAAGGGCATCCCACCTACTTTCATTATTATTCTTGTTTTAGTCCAATAATGGTTTCATAATATGTTCATAAGGTTATTATCTACAATTACATTAGGACCCACTAGTTTTCTAGGTCAAGTGTCGATGGGTTTCTCCTATGATCCTTCTTATCTTTGTTAGCATTAAAATACTAGAATAGAGACCTACAAAAGATAGGAATAATTGAATCACTACACCATTGTCAAAAATAGAGACCCCTTTTATTCTAGTAGCTCAACAACAGAGGAATTTATGCACAAGCATTTTCTAAGACAAATTTTCTATGTTTTCATCTTTCTAGTTTTTACTATCCTTCTTAACAATAACTTCTTTCTTGACAAGATTGCAAATTCAAGAAAAAAAGTTATAACTAGGGTAAGAAGAATTGAACTTACTTATTTGTAGAATTCCTCTCTAAGATGCATACTTGCTTTACACACTTCTCACCAACTTCAAATCCCACTTTGCATAAAATAAAATAAAATCTTCTTGTAGGGCCTTTCTCTTCTTATTGTCATTTAATTCCCAATAAGAAGTTTAAAGATCTCACACAAGTGGCAAATTAATTGAACTCATGTTCTCAACTTAAGACATTCTCTTTGAATGTTTGCACTTTTGAATATTTGAATTTATTTCATTTATCTTACTTTATTTGGAACATGTAACACACATTTTAATAGTTTTGTAAGTCCCCATTTCCACTAGTTCCAATGTAGTAATAAATTGCATTTCCGCACCCTTCATGATCATTGTTTGCAATTTGGCAAAAAAATGCAATTTTGCAATGCCTTTCTTACATCTCTATGATATAGAAAAAAGTTTATATTTTATAGATAACTATTCCTCCTATGATATAATGAAAAAATATGATATTCCTCCTATGTTTTAGTGATATAGAAAATTTAGTAGATCTTACCAAGTATCTTTTTATGGAATTTTGAAATTTCATTAGTGGCTCTTTCTAGCTTGGATGCATTCTATAACCTAACCCAAAATAAAATAGAAATAATTGCATTGATCAATTTTGGAACTCCACCTTAATAAACCTTCAAAAATCCATGGTGCCCCCTTCTCAAGTCATTACTCAACAAAGTTATAAAAAATAATTTCTTGCAAATTATATATCTTAGGTAAGAAATATATTTCAAATATTATGTGGAATTTTGGATGGTGCAAAAAATATTATCATCAATTATTTGAGGAAAAAATACTTTACTTATTTTGCAACACTTCTACCATGGAAAGTTTTAATTTTTATTCCATATATAGAATGTATTCAATTGGCATCTTACAAATTTTGTGACTTTTGATATGTACATTGGTTTACATTAGCACTCTATTCTCCACATTGTTGATAGATTCATTTTTTATTTTTTCAAATATATCATCCTTTCATAAGCACATACTACTCTCTCATTTTTTATAATTTATGCTCCTAGAGAGATAACATTTATTGGATCCTTTACCATACCTTCCTTTTAGTTTTTTCATCTCAAATTGTAGGGATTCTCGTACTTCTCTTCACATGATACAATTGACTAAAGATTATTTTCCTTATTATCCAAACTATCATGCTTGTCTTGAGTGGATGATTTATAGATTAATTTTCAAAATGAGTCTCATTCTCTAAAACAAAGCTTGAGGATGATATATCTTCACATGATAAAATCTCATGTTTTTTATGGGCATCATAGACTAAGAAATTTGACAACCATGCTATTCAATTTCAAATCTTGGAATCAATGATTTCTCCTTTGTCTTCCATCAAATTCCATTTCTCATATTTTGGTATATCATTTTTCTTATAGTATTATATTGAATAAAAAAAAGTATCTATTTTCCATGATTTTTTTTAATATTCCATTTTCAAGAAATCTAAAATTTCATATTTATTAAGGAGATTTTCCTCTTTACTCATTAGTTCACTTATCCTTATATCATTTTTTGGCACATTGTTTCTTCACTAGGACCTACTCCTAATTAATTTTTCATTCATCCTCTTATTGTACCAACTCATTAGTCAAATATTTAGCAGGGTCATCAAGTAAGAATCAACAGTAATCTTTAATTCATGAATGTTTTTCATGTACTCCTTAGATGTAGGCTTTAAAAGTAACAATATTTCATGTAAATCTCATGCTAGCCTCATGATTAAATGAGTTACAGATTCTTCCTTATCTTCTTTCATGTTAGAGAATGCATCCAGAGGATCTGTGTATTTTTTTCTCTCCATGAAGTACTTTTGATGGTCATTCCTTTCTTCATTATTCTAAAAATCAAACAAGAACCATATCCTAAATTTCTTACAAGATGAAATGTTTCCTATAGGTAGAGTTTCATATTTCCTTCTTACATCCCCTATAAAATATTGAAAGCTCCATTATACTATCTTTATTTAATATTTTATTTTCATTAAAGAAATAACCATGTAAATTGTGTTACATCTATGATGAAGATGTACAAATATAAATATTTCTTCCCTATGGAAAACCTTACATCAATTTGGAATATGGTGAATCAATTCTCCAAAACAATTGACTTATCCAAAAACTTATGAAAATCACTAACCTAGAAGTCCTTTTGATGCATGTATCTCACCATCATATGTTATGTAAACATTGTGAACTCATTCCTTGAACACTCCAAATCCTTTATTCTACATATTTTGTCATTGATTTCTGGTATAACCCAATTCTTAGTAGTTTTGTTAAGGAGAAACTTCTACTCTATATTATGATGCTTTTGTTCAATATATCCCAAAATTTTAGAAATGGGTTCCATCATGTCAAAAATGGATTTAATCAATGGAGGAGCCTCTAGACTCCTTTTGGTTACTTCATACAACCTACCTAGTTCATATTTCAAACGCATCCATTTCTTTCAGGTTATATTATAAAAAAAGATTTTGTTTGAAGAAAACAAATATATAATTGATGCTATGGAAACCTACATGACACTCAACACATCTATCTAAAATATGTTGTACACTAAAGGAAAGAACTTCTTCAATGTTTTTTTAGGTACAATCTTTATGGGATTCTTTCCACTATAATTCTTCAAACTTCTTGTCCTCAGGTGCAATGGTGGAAGGAGATTGGTGAATCACAATGAGATTATTTTTAGTAAGACCCTTTCTCTCACTAATTTCACTCTCCAACATCCATTCTTTCACATGCATATTGTTTATTACTTAGTTCATATTTGTTTCCATTACTTGTAGCTCTTCAATTCTTTCATAGATGTGCTTCATCTAAGCTCTACTAAAAATAACACTATGCATTAATTTTGTATAAAAAAACCAATGAATTAGTGTTATCTATTATTTTCACCATTGCAGTCTTATCTTTTCTCGAGAAATATTTATTAATTTAGTCTTATTGGCCTTAAATCTCACCCTAGTAGTAGGGGTTCAAGTCATGGTGTGTACCCATGACACTTCTATCTTTTCTAGAGTTTCAAATTTTAATACAAAGTAGCATTTTCTTTCTTTATCACATGGTACAAAAGGAATAACTATTTTAGGATTAATCTTGTCAAAATAAATATATCACTATTCTTTACCATTTCTTTTGCTTCTTATTTAGTGCAAGGCATTTCATTAAGATGTAGATCATCAATAATTTTTGTATAATGGTTACATGTTTTGACTCATCGAAACTCTCCAGCTTCTTCTTTTCCTATTTGACCAAGTCTTTGATTTTGTATTTGGTCCCATAATCCTGGAACTGCTAAGACTCTGAATCTTTTTTTTCTTGAATTTGAAGGAGATAGCCTCTCTTTCATTGTCAATATCAATTGGTTTATCTCCATCCATTGTTTGAACATCGTATCCACAACTTTTTTCTTGATAAAATAGTCATGGAGATGTTTCCCTATCCTATGCACTTTCCTTTGAACAAATCAATAGTTTAGCCACCTCCTTAAAGTCACCCTCATCACTAGATTTTCCATAAGACACCAGTAGGACATCAACTTTCTCATGTGTATCTTTCAGAGGTTTAGGACAAAAAGAGTTTGTATCAGATTTATTCAATATGAATTTTGTTCTCTTTTCCTATGGTGGTAGTTGAGGTTGTTTAATATATTTTCCTCTATCTTGTTTGAAATGGTCTTAGTGGAACTTATCAAAATCCATAATGCACTTATTGATTTTGATCACTTCCCACTTTGCTTCATTGTGGAAGTGAGGTTGTCTCTTAATATCTCATTTTCCATTTTCAATAGAATTTCCCATTTCCTTATCTTTGAGAAAATCACTAAATCCTCCTAAATGATTCTAATGATTTCCTAATATATATTGAATTGGTGTACATATTTAAAATAAATTAATTAATATGTCCTTCAGGATCATAAATTCTTTCCATAGCAACCTAGATCCTAAAATTGTTCATAATATATTCATGAGCTTCTTTTTGCATAAAGTAATGAACCATAAAGACACCAAAAATTATAAAATGTGGCACCATAGTACCCTTCTTCATAGGTTTTATGAACTCCTTTTGAACCCAAAAAAATTGCAAAACAAACTCTAGAAAACTATTGGTTACCAGTTTGTCCCTCTTTTTAACTTGGCTTTACCTTGATTCTAGAAGCCTAGAACGTGACGAAACAAAAGGATGTCACCAATAAATGGGTCAATGTATCTGTTATATTACAACCCTTTGAACTATAAGGCACAACTCCCTTATATGCAATATATGCAATGAATTATGTTTTTAATAGATCATTGGGATGGGGGTATGCCCTTAACCGAAGAGAAGAAAATGATAAACCAAGATACTCATAACAACAAAAACCCTAGGAAAAAATAGATTTGGGCAACCTATAACACCTAGTGGAATGGATACCACAATCTACCTTAAAGCCCTTTTAATACTAATACTACTCTAATCTAAATTCAAATTAGTCCTACTTAAATGCAACCTAGGAAGAGAGCAAAGATGCACATGAAAGGTGAAATGGAATCCACCATAACTGATAACTCTGCACTAAAATACAATCTACTAAGATATCATCGGCTTCAAATAAATCTGTCCTACAATCCCATAGAGACTACTTTACTATGCATGGTTAGCTCGGCTGGAGAAGAAAATAAATAGAAACATTAGAAATGTTGGTCCTAAACAGAATTAAAACCACACAAAACCTAGTTGTAGATATCAATCAAATCCTCCATTTCGTACAACCTTTCAATTATTACTTAGTATCCAGAAATATAATGAGAGAAGTTACAAAGTTTTTCTAATTCTTTCTTTTAACTTAAAAAAATAAATATATAGGTCCCATCTTAGGGTTCTTGGCTAGTTACAAATTCATTAGTTACATTATAGAGTGCTTGAATCATTCAAAAATCCAATAGTCATCAATTTGAATTCAATTTAGAAACTCTTAGAATGATTCATATTCTTCTCTAATTTGTTAGTGCCAAATTCATATAATTATAATCTCAATGATCACAATAGGTTTGAATTTTGGCCATCGATCTTAGATCAATTATGAAGATTAAAACATGAAAAAACTTCTTTTATTATTCCTTTATGATTTCCTATGTGGGTCCCTCTATGTACATGTGTTGAACACTCATTTTCCTGCATTGGCTATCTTTCATATATCATCAAAAAGTGGGAAAATGAGCACTATGGTAAATGAATGGTTATCTCTATAACTATCATTCATACAATGTCTTCTTCTCATGTGACTTTGTGATCAATCAAATTTCCCTATTTCTTTTTGTTAACTCAAGGTTTCATTTAACCCCTTGTGACCGTGTGAACACCTATTACTTCTCCTCTATAGCTTCAACCCTATGTTATGATTAACCCTTTGCAACCATGGAATCTTTAGCCTTTTTCAATGCGGATCCACCTATTTCATGTGTCAAATGATCATTTTCCCACATTAGTCATTTCTAGTGCATCTTCAAAAAGTGGCGAAATGCCAAGTGCCAATCAACTAAGATCTGATGATCTCCATGAAACTAGAAACCCTTTTTCATGTCATAATCTTGGAAATTTTCCCTCTTAATCTTATTATCCACTACCTTTTAACATGCTCAATTCTTTATGTTTATGCATCTGAACCAGCTTAGTTCAACATTTCTTCACTTATGGTCTTGTGTAGCATCTTCACTCTCAAATTAACGACTCCTGATCTCATGATCATTGCAACTTCTCAATTCTATTCTTATGACCATATGACTGGTGTAAGTTCTTAACTCTAAAATCTTAGCTTCCTAATCTTATGCCTCATATCTTCACAAGCTCACCTTTTATTACTCACAATCTCACATTCCTTCATAGAATTATATCTCTATTTATTTCCATTCTCAATCTTATGATTAGGGTATCATATGGCATATCATTGTAACTATAACCATAGGTAAGCTCTAACTCCTTGCGATGATGTGATCATTCTAATTTCACTCTGTCGCTGCCTTAACTCTAGGTTTCTTCTAGCCACTTATGACCATGTGATGATTGTTGATCTTTAAGATCTGATGGCTTTGATTAAAGATCTTAACTCTCTTGCTTAAGTTGTAGTGTGGGTCCATCTGCTCCAAGTGTCATATGCTCACTTTCCTGAATTAGCTAAACCTCATGCATCTTTGAAAAGTAGTAATATGGAAAACATTGATCAACTGAGATCTAATGGCTAAAGACATGCAAAATTGAATACTTTCAATCCAATCTTAAAACACTACCCATCAATCTAGTCTTCACCTAATGATCTGAACTTAACCTTTGAGCCATTTGACTTTTCAACTTTGCAATGTAGATGTGCATATAGTTTATCGATTGAATTTCAAATAGATTTAGACCACCTTTGACCAAGTTCATTCACCACTTCTACACCTTTCAATACTCCCTTTGCATCAAATTCAAATGATCTTTCCCCTGGATTATTCTCACGATCTCCATATTGCTCTTTAGCCTCAGTCCTCATACTCCTTGCTATCATTTTCTCTTAATACAATGTGATCTTCTTTTAGATACATGTATCATGCCTTCAATATTTAGTACTTGATCATAGAGTTAGGGTTTCTAAACAACTTTCTTCTCATCTAGGAAATCTATAAACTAACCCTCCCTTTTGTAATCACCTAATATGAACCAATGCATTAGATTTCTTTTGAATACACAACTAGGTGTACAAAAAGGAATAGATGATAAGAGAAGTTCCTTTAGGGAAATCTAGAATCAAACATGATATCTTATGGACTCGATTGTAATCATAGAAGCTTGAAAAATATAGCGGACTAAAATCATGGCAACAAAAACCTACCCTCTTTGTTACAAAATATAAAAGTCTATGAATTGGCTACCAACAATCATATAACCTAATCAAAGTGTAATTAGCCCTATAGAACCAATCACCAAAAATATGTTCATATTTCTTTAGTGAAAGTAATTCCTTGGGCCTCAACATTATTTTAATAATATGGTTAGGCATCTATTAAAAATACACAATCACAATCCATGCTATGCATATCCAATACACTATGCCATAATTCAACATGCAATTTTCTTCTTATTTCACTACAAGTGATTAACTTTGTGCAATATTTAAAGTGTCCAAAATTTTGTAATAGAATAATGTGACAATGTGGCGAATAGTTTATGAATTATGTCTTTGAGATTTTCTAATTCGCCAATTGCATATCAAGTGGCCTCTAAAGTTTGTTGAAAAAATTAAACTCTAGCCAAGTATGATGATTTTGAAACCTCATACATGTGTACATGTAATGAAATAGAATCTTAGTTTTAGCATCATCCCAAAATAGCTATGTCCATGCATTATAATTATTTTGAAAGAAGCCCATAAATTTGGTAATTGAATGAAGACCCATATGATCAACTCATATTAATCTTTTTGTCACTTTCCCTAAAATGAGAAATCTCTCTATACTAAGTAGATTTTATTAGCTTCTCATAGTTCACTTCAAATTTTTCCCTATCAATCTTCATCAAGGCTTGTGTACTTATGTCAAAGCACTCTTTGATGCAATATTTGGTGATAACTAACAAGGGCATCCCATCTTCTTTTCTTAATTTTCTAGTGTTAGGCCAAAATGGTTCTCTAATATGTTCATGTTGGTTAACACTATGTCTTCCTAGGTTTAGCTTATACCTTGACTCTTTAATGTGCCCAATGTGGAGGAAGGATAGGTAGAAATTAGTGGATTGGGTTAGTGTATGTGTTATATCACTGCCCTCTAAACTGAAAGGTACAACTCCCTTGAGTACCAAGATTTGTAGTGAATGATGTTTTTGGTAGGTAAGAGGATTTAAGGGGCTATGCTCTTAGACAAAGAGCATAAAAGGAAATTACTATGTTACCAAAAGCTTCAAGCAACTTAGGAAAAATGATGATGATGGTAGACTGTGAATACACATAAACCACTTTTTAACTCTTTTTCTCTAATTCCTAATATGAAATTTACTCTATTTTCTATATGAAAGGTTGTACTAATAGATGAAAACTATAAGGGGGGTAGAAATACAATCAATAAGAAAATACACAGCTTTCCAAAGTTATCAAGATTATAGCAACACTTCGATTACCATTTACTCAACAAATGTTTATTAACTATATCCTAATTCCTCACATAGAAATGAAAATACAAATGAATCTAACTTATGAAAAATGTGTGAAATGAGATAACACTACAAATGATAGCAATACTTCATATCACCAAGTGTAAGGAAAGTAATAGCACAAAATTTATTATCAATCCAATAGTTTTTATCAACAATCAAACTTTATTTCCATGTTCCACACAACTAAACTAACATGAACAAAAAATAAACTTAGTGCAAATGTAGAGTCTAATTCAGTAGGCATAGCTACAAGAGTTTTTCTACACCAAAATACTATCGATCTTGTATTCATCTTTGAAATCTACATTTATAAGCCCTTTTAGAGTTTTTACCATATCTATTTCATCATGCTTAACCACGTGCTTAACTTCTTGTATCTACTCATCATAATCAATATGATGATCAAAAGAAGAAGGTTGATTAATAAAGTTTGATGAGTGAGAAAGAAAATGAATAGTGTAAATCTAAAAATTATGATTAAGTGACAGGTCAGTGCAAGAAGTTGGGTCTCACTTTTGGCCAAAAAGTGGAAGTGTTTTTCCTATTTTTGAAATATTTTGTCAATTGATGCCAAAATTTGAGCCATTTAGAGATTAAATATAAAAAAACTTCAGAAATAAAAATTGTAGTTCCTGGAATCTTCTTTTTGAATATGTAATTTATTTCTATACCCATATGATAGATTTTTTTTTGGTATGGATCTTTAAAAACCACTTTTTCAAAATGCCTATTTCAGGACCATACCATGCTCGTGTATGAACACCATAATTTGACACAAATGAATGAATTTTTGCAAATCCTTTTAAATGGAGTTACCTGACACCCCAAAGATTGATGAGAATATTTTTTTTGAATTTTTTAATTAATTTTTAATTGGCTATAAAAGAAAATTTTAAAATCTCTCGTGTACAGACACCATAATTTGATCAAAATTTCACTTTTTTCAATCTTTTTTTTTAACTTCAAAAGAATTGAATGTAGATTGATGACATATAAATTAATTTAAGCAAAAATATAAAATAAAAAAGTTATTAAAGTTTTAGTGAACATTGCTATTTTACATTTAGGTACCACCTTTGATTAAAAAATAATAATAATAAAAGTAAATAAAATCATAACTCTATAAAATTTATATTTTTGAAATCAGGATAGTGAGAGCTCTAATGGGTTTTTGTTTCGTAAAAAAATTTGATCGGGAAGACCCTCTAAAAATTATGGCAAGGCATGAATTTGTCAGTTCAATGCCTTAGCCAAATCTTGAGAGGCCAAGGCATAGGCTTGGTCTCACCAAGCCTGTCCCAAACCAAAATCTGAAGCAGGAAAAAAAAATCTTGCCTCATGTTGTAAGAAACAGGCACCCGTTATTTGAATTTCAAAAAACGGGTACCCATTTTGAAAAGCTAAAAGCGGCATGTAAAATCCGCCAAAAACTTAAAAAATAGAATTTTTAAGAAACAGGTACCCATTTTTTTACTTTTAAAAAATAGGTACTCGTTTTTTTTTTTTAAAACGGGTGCCCGTTTCTTAAAAATTTAAATTTTTAATTTTTTTAGAAACAGATACCCATTTTTTGAAAATAAAAAATGGGTACCCGATTTTTAAAAATAGCGGGTGCCCATTTTTTAAATTTAGGGTTGGGCACTCGAGCCAAAAATGGGTGCCTTTTTTTAAAAATCGGGTACCCATTTCTAAGAGGTCTCATTTCGTGGATTTGACTTCTGCGGAATTGCGACCCAACTTTGTGCATTCACCCTGACACTACAGATTCATTCATGTTAATAAATTGAGCATAAAAAAAATACCCTTAGAATCAATAAGGTCATGAATAGCATTCTTCAAACCATCACACTTTTGAGTATCATGACCTAGTTGATAGTGCTATTGACAAAAAAAACTCTGGATCAAAAGACTTAGGCAATGTTTTACTAGTATCAATAGAATGAATATGAGAAAGATTAAGAACATGGAATGAATAAACTTTGTCATCAACTCTAAGAAAGGACCAGATAGTTAACTATACTACAATTAGGATGAAATATAAAGGAAAAAGTAGTCATGCCTCAGGATGTAGTAGTCACTTGATCATGAACTCTATTTGTAGACATTATTTTTATGAAATTGTTAGGTTTAGAGAACTTGTATGAATTTATGATGGCATTACTCTTATCACTACAAATAGGATACATCAAAGTAGAGCTCTCGAGTTGACTCACTTGTAGCTAGTAATGGTGAAGCACTACACATAGGTATCAAAAGGAGGTATACTCAATAAGGAGAATATTATCCCTAATATCTTTTTGTAAATTAGAAATAAAGACATGTTGAATATCATGATTAGGAACATGGTAACAACTCTATGCATGCAAATCTTTAAATCTACCAATAAAAATAGTAACTTCCTATAGTGCCTACCCCTAGTTCACATTTTGTTATCATTGTCAAACCCTTTTGGAGCTAGTTATATGTTGATGGTTAGCAGCATTGTTATGAGATTATCAGATATTCTACTATGGATTCAGTTTATTATGTGATGGGATTACTTAAACTCTACATTTCATGTATGTATGATGGTTATTTTTAGTGTTCACAATTATTGATGATGATCATTACATTGCTTTCAGTTATTAATGATGATTAGTTAGATGGTTTATTATCATATGTGTTTTATTATGGATACTTACCCCATACTTGCATGTGTATGGTGTGCATGTTTGCTTTGCGTGTTTGCTTTTGTATGGCGTGTTTGATGTGGTTAAGGAAGGGAGTCGTAGTCACCTGCTAGTCAGGATCTACACGATGCACCACTTCCTGCCATTGCCTGTTTATTTTAGTATATATTGTGCTTGTACATGCATGGTTTTTATGCAGGTTGCAGGTACCGGGTATCGACTTCCCTGAATTGCCAAGATGAGCATACCCTATCACACTATATCAATGATAAGAGAGGGGAGATAAATTCTCAAGTCCAAATCCCAACCCTTTAAGCCATTTGTTCTAATTGAAAAATTAGGATAAGTATCTAAGTTGAGTACCCTCCGAATGCATCGGATGATGTAATTCATGATATAAACCCCTTGGTTTGATTTGTATGTATTTTGGCTATGATGGATTTTTTGTATTTTTACCTTTGTGAGTCTTCGGAGTATTTTCTATTAATTAAGCCTAATTAAAAGATTTAATTAATGGTTTAATTAAATGCAAAATTAATATGGTATTTTATTATTTATTTTATTTAATTAATTGAGAAATTAATTAAATAAAATAATTAAATTGGAAGATAAAAGTTATAATATTAAATTTGGAATGTAACAATATTTATTTTAATAATAATATATTTGGAGCTCATTTTTAAATAAATGACTAAATAATATTATTATTTAAGCTAATAAATATTTTAGCAATAAAGTTTTGGAAAATGAAATTTAAAAGTGGAAAATATATTTTAAATTATTAAAAGATTCTAAATCTCATGTGATTAAAATATAAATATATTAAGATTGAAAAGAGGAGATATTAAAGTTAGTGCATGAGATTTAATCAATAAATAAATTAAATTGGAAAGAATAAATTAAATATTATATTAATGATTGTGCATTATTTTAATATTTGCTCACATAGGAGTTGGCAAATTCTCGAGAGTTGTCATGTAGACAACACTAGAGTTTGCACTCTATGAATGCACAAGTTGTCTACACTTAGAAGTTAGCATTTTATTTGAGCACATGGTGTCTACAACCTTAAGACTTATCTAGAAGGTTGGAGAAGACTCATGCTTGGTTGTCATGCTTATCTTCTAGTTTGTTTCTAGAGACACTCTAGATGCATCTTAGAGGCCTTTAAATAGAGGCTCCCCTAGTGTGTTTGGACAATCAAAAATGAAAGCTTAAATGAAAGCTTAAAGGAAAGCTGAATGGAAGCTTCGAAGCTTACATGCATTGGAGAAGTTCATATGCTCATATATTTTCTACATGCTTCTATGTTCCTTCTAGCATTTTTAGTCACTTGGAGATTCTCAGTTGGCTTGGATCTTGGAAGGATTGCGAATGATGGAGAAGGGAAGGATTTTCTATGGACTTCTGAGGCATGGAAAAATTAGCATCAGTGTCCAGGTGCACTAGTGATAATCACATACTCTCTTTGGACTATTTCTCTTCCTGTCTTCATCATGTCTGATAGATGTGTCTGAATACTCTTGTGATTGAATCTATAATTGAATTGGAATCTAGATATTTTTTTGGTTGAGAAGGAAACATTAGAAAACCCTAGATCCAATTAAAGAGACAATAGATCTAAACGGGTTTGGGTTCGAATTAGAATTAAATTGAGAATGATGATTTCAAATTTATAGTTAAACCCGTTGGATGAATTAACGGATATGCTTTAGAAAAACAATTATTTAAAAGGAAAAATACTTATTTAGAAAAGTCCTTTAAATCTAAGTATGCATTTTCTTTTGTAAATCTGCATATAAATGAATACATATATGTGTATTTTAAATACAATAATGATTGATAACAAATTTTGTATATATATATATACACATACATATACGTATATACATATATATACATATATACATATATGTATATATTTGTGTAAGTGAGAAAACTTTATCTACAAATTCGAATTTGCACATGGTGGAAATGTTTATTATAAATCGAATTAAGAGAAAAGAAAAATGTTTATTTAAAAATGTTATATATATATTAATACCAGGGGGGACGGACCCGCACTCCGTACCTTCCCCTCTGCGACAGTGGTCGTAGGGTACCTGCATACTGTAGGGTACCCGCGACGGGGCGCCCAATAGCCACGGCAAGCCTGTTCTCTATCACACGGCACTGCCGTGTACTTTGGTGGCAGCGGCTTAAAGCCTGTGCCATAATGTAAAATGCATACATTGTTTTATTAACCATTTTGCAATATGATTAATATGCAATTCGATCTTTCAATGATATTTTGAAATTGTAATTATTAATATATATATATATATATATATATATGTGTGTGTGTGTGTGTGTGTGTGTGTGTGTGTGTGTGTGTGTGTATGTATATATATGTGTGTATATATATATTTATGTATATGTATATATATATATGTATATATATATATATGTATATATATATGTATATATATATATATGTATATATATATATGTATATGTATATATATATATATATATATATTCAATATATTAAATATGTGCTTTGGTAATAGTTATATTATATATATACATATATAGCACTTGACTTCAACCTTATTACTTATAAACGTTCAATAATAATTGTCAACTATTGTTAATCGAAAAGAGATATTAATTTAAAACATTAGTTTGAATATTAAGGGGTCAGAAGATGGTTGACTTTAATATTTAAGGGATATTAAATAATTACGAGATGGTAATTTATGTTATGTTGATAATAGTTGTTTAATGATGTTGATTAAGAGACTTTAAATGATAATGGATCTAATTGACAAAGGTCATAGACATTGTTATAACATTTAATAATCTTGTTATGATTGGAATTGTTATGTATTATTAATAAATTATGGATATACCTTAATCGTACTAAGAGTTAGTTAAATGTTAACTAATGAAGTTTATGTAAAGATTCTCTAGATCGACTATTTATAGTTGTGACTAGTTTATTTATTAATGTTTGTTGGGTCTAACAAACTATTAATAAATAATAAATAGTTTAAATAGATATCAAATAATCTGATTAAAGTTAATCTAGTGGAGATTATTTATTGATTGAAGTTTTGCAAAAGATAATAATTTTGGATTTGGATTATAATTGATTAATGAGTTGTCAATATAATTAAATGCGATAGAGATTTAACTAGCAAATGATTATCATTAATACGAAATCGTTAAGAAAGATGAATGTAGTCATTATGGATAAGATTTCCAAAATAACTTGTTAATATTATTATTATTAAAATATTAATATCTATGTATTGGAGTGAAGTTGACTTTGACGTACAAACTATTGTTAGTCAACTAATGCTCTTTGGGATGATAGTTTGGTTGTGAAATTATTAATTGAATCAATTAATCAGAGTTAATTGGATTTAATTAATAATTAAGTTATGTAATAGAGATTTATTTGATATAATTATTTTAATGAGATTGTAGATTATTTATATTGAAGATGATAAATCTTTTGACTTGAATTATGACCTTAGATGTTTTAATGGTGAGACTTAGTAATATATAATTGAGAACTATTAGAATGTTAATAGGTCATGGATGGTGTACCTATTGATTTAATTGATCATTCTAATAAAGTCATATTCTTCTTATTCGAAGATTGATAATTGGTTCTTTTATAAATGAATAGTGGTCCTTGATTCATGTTGAAAGTTGAAGTAACATTAAAAGAAGAGTTAATCAATTAAGTAATATGGATCTTAGCAAATAAAGCAATTGATTTAATGAGTACATAATTATCCTTAAGTTATTCTTAGGATAATGCTATCGGGGAATAATTGGGTTGACTTGTAGGTCAAATGATGATAACTTTATACACTTGAAGTATACTTGAAACGAAAATTGGAAACCCCTACACTTGAAAATGGAAAAATGAAACTCTACACTTAACTCAACTATGAGATTATAGCAAAACCAAAACATGTGTTTGCATCGTGTATTCTATATGCTTCTTGTTTTGGGTTTTTGGGTTGACTAGTGTTGACCAGTCCTAGGTTGTTACCAGAGGTTCAGGGGTTATGAGATGTGTAGGCATGTTGATCTTATTTGGTCTCGATCTTTATAAACCCAACCATGGTTATGTGATCATATGCTCTATGAAATGTTTGTATTTACTGATTGTTATTGTTCATCAGTCTTCATGTGTGAAGCTGAGATGTATATGTATATGATACATGTGAGCTAATCATTTTTGAGTCATCGATCAGTTATCCTTGGATTATTTTCTAGTCGCCATGATGGGACTAAAGTGTTGATTTATTTATTGATGATGTCATGTTGTGACATGTTTGACTCAACCATTTTGGAGTCTTCGATCAGTATGATTTTGAGATATTCTTGGTTGCTTGTTGAGAAACAATGGATGCGATGATATATATTTTGGTTATTGAGAACCAATGGATACTTATGATTATCAGTGATGCCTTCAGTTGCCAATAGAGAACTGTTGTGGTCATGATTTTCTATGGATGCTGCTCATGGAGATTTGATGCTTTTATGCATATTTGATGATTTTATCATGAAGATTTTGATGATTCTTATCTTGGAGATTTGATGATTCTTATTGTGGATATTTGATGCTTATATTGTGGATATTTGATGATTCTTTTTATGGATTATCTTTTGGATTTTCTTTATAGTCGCTTGTACAGAACTGTGGTGATTTATGATTCCATGAGCATTAGGGTAGGTAATCTACTTGTAGTGTCGGGAAGTGGCTTGCAATGGGGGTCGGGGCCCTAAGTGGCTGCCAGGGTAACTCATTATAAGTTTGGTTAATAAGTGATAACATTTACACACTAAATAGGGATTAAATGAACCTAGAAAGATAATTGTTTTGGTTCTCGCCGATGCCTTGAGCGCTTGTACAGGCTAGGATGGGTGTAGTGAGACGCATGGTTGCGACCTTGCATTCCATAGTATGCCTCGTCAGTATGAGAGGATACTAGTGGCCGCATGAGATCTGTATGGACCCGTGGAGTTTAGCTAACTGCCAGGGTAACTTGTACGAGATAAATGTGATGACACTTTCCCACTTGCATAGTAGGTTCCTACATGTCATTGTGTGCCTCTGGGATTTAGATGTCGATTTTGTTTGAATGGAACCTTTGAGTTAGTATACTTTTAGGTTTCCTGGACTTAAAGAGATTTATGCTTTGTGGTTTTGATATCCTGTTTGGGACTTGAGATTATCTCCTCAGCACGGTGGGAGTGGACCATTTAGGTTCCATGCGGTCGGGTGGTAGTGTATTGATGGGGACACAACCCAACAACCAGAATAGACACAATAGAAAGGGGGAATTACATTAACTAAGAAAATAAGCTGGTACAAACAGCGCAGACAAAATAAACTCAAAACATGCCCTGCGGGCTTACAATAGCATAGATCTAGAGAATATTTCTCCTTTTAGCACCTCCTCTCAAGCTCCAACCCGAACTGCCTTTTACAATGCCATAAACCTCCTTAAATAGACCCCGGAGGGTTAAGGATTAGGAGTACATTCTAGAAAGTGCTAGTGGGCATCCACCGACAAAATAGAAGGTTCCAGAAGCTGCGTTAGAAGTCGGTGCAATTCTAGAAGAATCCAGAAACGGTAGCCGAACTTTCGGGAGGCATAACTTTTGAACCGTAACTCCGATTGACGAACCGTTTACATTTTCGGAAAGCTCTCGAAGCGCTCTATAGCCCTATGGACAAGCTTTGCTCGTCCCCCATTTTTCGACCCTTTTCGAGGTCATTTAATGCCCCAAATCTGACTCTGAAGCATTCTTAGGGGGTCTCCAAAACCCGAAAAACTGCAATAACTTTCAAACCGTGGGGCCTTTTGACCTGATTCTTTTTCTGGAATGCTCTAAATCTTGATTACATTCATCTGGCCAAGTCACACCTTCTAGGTCACCAAAATGATGGTCAAATTGCATGCTCCTATTTTTTTGGGATTTTTAAATGCACTGATAGTTGAACTATGAGAGTTGGAACCTTTATTTGAGCCAAATGGGTATCCAAAAATGCAAAGACATAAAATAGAAACTAAGTCTAAGTACATTTTTTTGGGTGACACAGGATTGCCCTTATACCTCTGGATGCTCCTGCATCAGACACCCAGGGTAGATTGAAAAGTGACCCTGTCACTTTATGGATGGTAGAGGAAATCCCAAATGGGAAACCTCAGCTGCTGAAATCCAAGTTGAGTCTTCCATCGGACGTCCTTTCCATTTGACCAAATACTCTTCATACTGCCTGTTTCTGGTACTCCTACCCACACGATGATCTAGAATGTCTTCTATCTCCTCCTTCTTAGAAGCAGGAATTGGACATGGCTCTAAAACCAGCTCCTCATCTACACCATCATCATGATACTCTGTTAAATCTGCAATGTTGAAAATGGGAGAAATGTGAATACCATCTGGCAGCTCCACCTCATATGCATTTCCTGAGTTATGTTTCTTCAAAATTTTGCAGGGGCCAAATTTCTTCATTTTCAGCTTGTTGTAAGTACCAACTGGAAATCTTTCTTTTCGTAAGTGCACCATGACAAGATCCCCTACTTGGTATTCCTTATGTCTTCTCCTTGCATCAGCCCTAGCTTTATACTCTTGATTCATCTTGATAATGTGTGCTTGGACCTCCTCATGTAGATGCTTGATGTGTTCAGCAAAATCCTCAGCTTCAGCACTTGTTCTCTCCCCTTGTTCTATCTTCCTCAATTCTGGTGCAGTCCTTGGGCTATTTCCATATACAATTTGAAAGGGTGATTTTCCAGTACTCCTATTTACAGAGTTATTATAAGCAAACTCTGCCTGTGGTAGAATCAAATCCCATCCCTTAGGCTTATCTCCAACTAAACATCTCAGCAGATTGCCCAGACTTCTATTTACCACTTCTGTTTGGCCATCAGTCTGTGGGTGATGCGTGGAACTGAATTTCAAGTCTGTTCTCAACTTCTTCCACAATGTCCTCCAGAAATACCCCACAAATTTAGTATCTCGGTCAGAAACTATACTCCTTGGAAGACCATGTAGTCTTACCACCTCTTTGAAAAACAAGTCTGCAATATGGACAGCATCATGAGTTTTGTGGCATGGAATGAAATGTGCCATTTTGGAGAACCTATCAACCACCACGAATACTGAGTCATTACCCCTTTGTGTCCTTGGCAATCCAAGAACAAAATCCATACTTATGTCCTCCCATGGCCTTGATGGAACAGGCAATGGCTGATATAGGCCAGTATTTTGACTAAACCCCTTGGCAACTTGACACACCTGGCAACTCTGTACAAACTTCTTCACATCCTGTGTAATTTGAGGCCAAAAATAATGTTCTCTAAGAATGGCAATGGTCTTATCCCGACCAAAATGTCCTGCCATCCCTCCACTGTGTTTCTCCTTAATCAGATTTTTCCTCATGGAACTCCTTGGAATGCACAATTGACTTCCTTTGAACAACATGCCATCCTGAATCAAATAGTCTAACCACTTGGTTCTATCTACAGCAACAGGTTCTTTACAAGCTTTCCATGCTTCAGCAAAATCAGGATCCTCAGGGTACAAATTCTTGAGTTCATCAAACCCAACTACTTCAACTTGCATTGTTGTAAGCAACAACCGTCTCCTACTTAATGCATCTGCAACCCTGTTAGATTTTCCACTTCTATGCTTTAACACAAATGTATAACTCTGCAAGAATTCTACCCACTTCATATGCCTCTGATTCAATTTACCTTGGCTATTTAGGTACTGTAATGCCTGATGATCAGTATACAAAACAAATTCCTTTGGCAATAAATAATGCCTCCATTTCTTTAAGGCCTGAACTATCGCATAGAACTCTTGATCATAAACAGAATACTTCTTCTTTGCATCATTCAATTTTTCACTAAAATATGCAATAGGCTTACCTTCTTGGCTTAATACAGCCCCAATAGCGCTACCACTAGCATCACAGTCCACCTGGAATACTTTTCTGAAATCTGGAAGTGCCAACACAGGCTGTTCAGTCACCTTCTTCTTCAGCAATTCAAAACTTCTCGCAGCTGCTGCAGTCCATTTGAACTCTTTTCTATCCCCTCTTATTGTATCAGTTAGGGGTGCACATATGCCACTGAAATTCTTAATAAACTTTCTGTAAAAACTAACCAGACCATGAAATGATCTTACCTCAGTAGCAGACCTTGGAGTAGGCCATTCCAAGATGGCTTTTACCTTTTCTGGATCCATTTTGAGACCTTCAGGTGATATAACAAATCCCAAATAGACTAACTCCCTTTTTGCAAAGACACACTTCTTTAGATTAATTAACAGTTTCTCTTCTCTTAGCCTTTCAAAGACACTACGAATATGCAGTAAATGTTCTTCCAAAGTCTTGCTGAAAATTAAAATATCATCCAAATAGACAATAACAAATTTTCCCAAGAATTTCTTAAGTACCTCATTCATGAGCCGCATGAAGGTGCTTGGGGCATTCGTCAATCCAAAAGGCATGACTAACCACTCATAAAGACCCTCCTTGGTCTTGAAGGCTGTTTTCCACTCATCTCCTTCACGAATCCGTATTTGATGATAGCCACTCTTCAGATCTATCTTTGTGAAGTACTGAGCTCCACTCAAGCAGTCCATAAGATCATCCATCCTTGGTAAAGGAAACCGGTACTTGATGGTTATCCTATTTATAGCTCAAGAATCTGTACACATCCGCCACTCTCCATCCTTCTTTGGTGCAAGTACTGCAGGTACTGCACATGGACTCAAGCTCTCTCGAATCAAGCCCTTCCTCAATAGCTCCTGAACCTGTCTATTTAGCTCCTCTGTTTCAGTAGGAGTCATCCTGTGAGCAGCCTTGTTAGGCAAACTAGCTCCTGGAATCAGATCTATTTGATGACTGATTTGCCTTACTGGTGGCAATCCATCTGGAACATTATCAGAGATAATATCTCCAAATTCTCCTAGTAAATCTGAAACTTCAAATGGTATTTCACTACTACCTTCTTTATCTTTCCTAGGAATCAAAGCATAGCACATGCGCTGATGTTTCATGCCATCTAAAAACTTCCTTCCATCAACAAGACAAATCCTAGCACTGCTACATACCTTTTCACCTTCCTTTTTCATGGGCTTCAATTTGTGGCGAACTCCATCCTTTGTCAGAGAGTATGTGTTTGCATGTCCATCATGTATTGCATGTCTATCAAACTGCCATGGTCTACCCAACAATAGATGGCAAACATCCATCGAAATAACATCACAGAGGACTTCATCATGGTAACTACCAATTTTGAATTTTACTAAACATTGTTCACTTACTAGGACCTTATGATCATCTTTTACCCAAGAAATCCGATAGGGCTGGGGATGTTTCTCCCTCTTGAGCTTCAGCTTAGAGACCATCTCTTCGGATACCAAGTTATCAGTGCTACCACCATCAATGATCACATCACAACATCTATCCTCACACTTGCATCTGGTACGGAACAAGCTCCTCCGTTGTCCTGGTTCATTTTCACCACTTAGTAGGACTCTTTCATTTACCAAGGTCTCTCCTCTTTCTGCATCCTCTGAATGTGATGATTGTGCATCCTCGTCCACATGAGCAACCCTAGCTTGGCCCTCAGCTCTCCTATCTGTCCTTCCTTGTCGTTGAGGGAATTCAAAGGCACGATGACCTTCTTCATTGCAATGGAAACAGGTACCACGGAAGCCTCCTCTTCCTTGCCCACGTCCTCTACCTCTTCCTCTTTGATTTCCAAAATCTTGATCACGGGAGCGATGGAAACCCTCATTCCTCTGGTTCCTACTAGTACCCTCATCTTCATTTTTCTTTTGAGTTTCATTGCGGCCTCCAGATGATCTACCACTTCCCCTTCCTCCTTGACCGCGCCCTCTTTGTCTTCCTTCAAACCTTTTACTCAGCTTCTCTTCAACTCGTAGGGCAAACTGGTATGCTTCTTCAACGCTGGTCATTCTTACCAGACTTAATTCCTCCTGGATGCTAGGTCGTAACCCACTAATATAATGAGCAACCTTCTCCTTATTTGCTTCTGCATGCCCCGCTCTAATCAGGATTCGGTAAAACTCCTCTATATATTCTTGGACTGATCTTCCTGCTTGCTTTAACCCATGCATCTTCTTAAACAGATCAAGCTCATAGTCCACATGAATGAACTGCTTCTTCAATTTGTCCACCATGCGATCCCATCTTGTGATCTTCTCCTTTCCTCTTCTAAGTCTTTCCAGTTGAACCTCTTGCCACCAAATTTTGGCATGGCCTTTCAGTTTGGCCTTTGCAAACTTAACCCTATCTGGGTCCCTTATATCCTCATACTCAAAGTATTCGTCCAGTTCATTGATCCAATCGATCAACTCATCTGGTTTCAAATTTCCCGAAAATATACCCACTTCAATTGTAGGTCTTTTCCCAAACCTAGAAATTGCCCTAAAAAGCCTTTCCTCTACAGGATTCAGAACTTCCCCGTCAACTTCCATTACTTCCTCTTCATTGTCATCCTCACTATTGTCATCTGCGGCAATATTTGCTCCTCTACGGAGCTCCTCTTGCAATGCTTGTACCTGTCTCTGGAGGGCTCTAACCTCCTCAGGATCAACAGCTCTGGCCCTTCCACCACGCTCTCTTCGTGGAGGCATCTTCTATCTCGAACCCACAACCACACAGTCCTGGTGCAAACTGCCTCACAGTCGGCGCTCTGTCTACACACTCAGGAAAACCGGCTCTGATACCACTTGATGGGGACACAACCCAACAACCAGAATAGACACAATAGAAAGGGGGAATTACATTAACTAAGAAAATAAGCTGGTACAAACAGCGCAGACAAAATAAACTCAAAACATGCCCTGCGGGCTTACAATAGCATAGATCTGGAGAATATTTCTCCTTTTAGCACCTCCTCTCAAGCTCCAACCCGAACTGCCTTTTACAATGCCATAAACCTCCTTAAATAGACCCCGGAGGGTTAAGGATTAGGAGTACATTCTAGAAAGTGCTAGTGGGTATCCACCGACAAAATAGAAGGTTCCAGAAGCTGCGTTAGAAGTCGGTGCAATTCTAGAAGAATCCAGAAACGGTAGCCGAACTTTCGGGAGGCATAACTTTTGAACCGTAACTCCGATTGACGAACCGTTTACATTTTCGGAAAGCTCTCGAAGCGCTCTATAGCCCTATGGACAAGCTTTGCTCGTCCCCCATTTTTCGACCCTTTTCGAGGTCATTTAATGCCCCAAATCTGACTCTGAAGCATTCTTAGGGGGTCTCCAAAACCTGAAAAACTGCAATAACTTTCAAACCGTGGGGCCTTTTGACCTGATTCTTTTTCTGGAATGCTCTAAATCTTGATTACATTCATCTGGCCAAGTCACACCTTCTAGGTCACCAAAATGATGGTCAAATTGCATGCTCCTATTTTTTCGGGATTTTTAAATGCACTGATAGTTGAACTATGAGAGTTGGAACCTTTATTTGAGCCAAATGGGTATCCAAAAATGCAAAGACATAAAATAGAAACTAAGTCTAAGTACATTTTTTTGGGTGACACAGGATTGCCCTTATACCTCTGGATGCTCCTGCATCATGTATTTTCCACTCTTATCATTTGAGATCCATTGAGACACCGTGGCTAGAGTATTATTGGTTGGTATTTATCTTCATTCTATTCTTGGATCATTATGGTTGATGATATACCTTATGATGGATGTATTTACTGGTATGTTTCTTTTATTGATGATTTGCTTTACTTTGCATATGTTAGTTGATGATTTATTATGCTTTACTTTGTATGTTAGTAGGATGTTTTAGGAGTGACATTCCTGCTATGTTAATAGCCGATGATCTCTTTGGTGCTTTGGAATGTTACGCACGGAGGGATGGCTAGGATCCACGATGGTCTAATGATGCTATTAACGGTTGGGAGGAACCGTGCACTTAGTTATGTTTGTAATGTATGGTTATCTTTTATGATGGATGTCTATATCTTCATGATGATGATGTATC
Source organism: Cupressus sempervirens (assembly GCA_028749045.1). NCBI lineage: Eukaryota > Viridiplantae > Streptophyta > Pinopsida > Cupressales > Cupressaceae > Cupressus > Cupressus sempervirens. The sequence goes on along the minus strand of CM053789.1, from coordinate 11,043,270 downwards.
ATGTAATGTTTATGGTTTTATTTACTTTAATTGCATCATGGATTAATATTGGATGATGATGTACTTTATTTACATGGATGTTTATTCTTTTAAGCTTTTCATACCTTGTAACATGTACAGTGGATGATTGAGCAATCTAAAATGTAGTTACTAAAAGGACACTTGTATATTGTTTAAGAACATTAGATGTATCATTGTTATTTCATAAGATGTGATGTTAGATGATTAGATATGTTAGATGTGATACCACATTAAGGGATCTTTAAAGAATGTAATATGTTATGTATGTTATGTTTACTTTCAGATGGATGTTACTATTGCTTCCTCTATCATGTTAATGTTATGAATGGTTTTACTTTCATGTTTAAAAAAAAAAATTGTTTGGCAAACTTAGTATAATTCTTTGGATCCCTTGGCGGGGCATTACACTTCCTCTTTAACACTATCCTTATAAAATGCATTGAATTAATTAAAGAAATTTGAAGATAATATTATTCTAAAACTATTGAATGAAAGAATTAGAAAGAGTTTTAAAAGAAGACATAGAGTAAGGAGGTAGAGAGAAATACCATTGCAAGGCTCTATCCATAAAAGTATGTTAGAATAGCATAGCCATAATAGTATAGTCATGAGAATAATTTCTACATTTAGTTAGGTTGAAGGTCTCAAAACTACTTCTTGATGTTATAGAATAACAACGTGAAGGATACCTAATGAAAGGGAACTAGAAACATCTCATGTCTAGGAATATTGTACATAGATTTAGTTAATTGAGCAATTTGTTGTCATAAAGAAGTGATAGTTTCAACCAATGTACTAATAGTAGGATCAAAACAAATGCTAGTAGGAATAAGTATTAAAGATAGAATAGGAAAATTATAAGAAGAAAAATGATTATCTAAAGGTGTTCACTAAGGATGAGAAGGAAAAGGTAAATTTTGAATAAGTAAAATGAATTTCTTTATACAAAGGCAATGAAGAAGGAATGAAAGTGGGAGGAATACTCACAGAAAGTGAAAGACTAGGAAGGCCAACACTTAAAGGAGTAAAATCATGGGTAAAGTATTCATAAGAGGCAAAGCATATGTAGGAATACTAGGAAGATGGTAAAAATTAGGATAGAAGGTTGAACGAGTGTGGAGGGAGAATGATATCCTAACTCTTAACAACATTCTACTAAAGAATTAGCATGTGTATCAAGAAGGTGAGATATACCACACAAGATAGAAAGATTTTTGTCATCATTATTAAACATCTTTTTAAGATCTTCAATAGTAGCGTCACTATCAAGATTGTGGATTTCTTGAGTAGGCCAAGTTTCCAATTTACAAAATTCACTAGAAAGCTTCTCAACATCCAAAGGAGGAACTCTTAAGGTACCATCATCATCATGAAATGATTGAGAAGATTTATGCTTCACTATAGGATTAACAGCATGATTAAAAATGTGAGTATCATCATCAGTCCTAGGAAGAAAAGAAGAAGCATGATAAAAGGAGCCCATGAATCTATGGATTCACATAATAGAAATGCTATAGGTTAGACTTCGTGTAATTATGCTCAGAAAAGAGGTGATAACAAAAGGAAACCCTAATGAGATATTGTTGTGGTTTCACAATGCACGCCTCATTTCGACTAGGAATGGGGACCCCTACTCTCTTTTCTAGATCCCAAACTCACAATTCAAGGTCCAAGAAATGTTAAAGAGTCAAAAATTAAAAAATCTAAAAATTGAAAAGAAAAATAAATAAACCCCACACCACACACACCATCATGCTGCGTGTGCCTTCGCCCGTGCACCCGTCCACTCCACGTCGCATGCCACTGCTCCATCACACACCTCACCCATCCATCTTGTGTGCATCTCACAAAACCCACTCCAAACATGTACAAAATTTCATGCCAACTCCTTACACACCTTGTTGCATGCACCTTGCTACTACATGTGCACTGCGCTTTGTGCACACCTCTCGTTCACCTGTGTGCACACACCGTGCAAAATATTATGTGCCACACACCACACATCCACATAATTTTTCATGCCACTATACCCTCTGTTTCCACATCTCCAAAACTTACCATGCTACTCCTCACGAGCAATGCATGCCACACTACGACGCACTTCATCGTGCACACACTACCAAGCTACATCGTGCAAACACATCCATGCATCCTCCACATCTAACACACCTTCAAGGTGTGCAGGTGTGCCAAAAGTTTTCTTTTAGAGATTAAAGACATCCTTAACTTGTTGGGGTCATAACTTTTGACCTATAGGTTAGAATTCAAAACCATTTACACCGTTGGAAAGAAGAACTAAAAATATAATTTCAGTCCCTAAAATAGCAATCCTTCAGCTACCCAATTTTAGGGACCAATGAAATATTCATATTAAAATTTTGAGTAGAAGACCTCCAAAAAGGCTAGATTAGAGGACCTAGAAAAAATTGTAAAAAAAAATATGGAAAAGTTTCAAACATTTGATCAATTTGGATGATCTGGTCTCTGACTGGGAAGGATTAGGCAATTGGAGAGAAGAAAAAGGTGAAAGATATAGAGGTTGGACACATGAAGAAAAATAGATTCCTCATCTTATTTAGCTATTAATGACAAGATTCAATGTAGGTGCCTTGGGATTTTAGATTGAAGAAATAAGAGTTCAAGTTTATGAAAGTGATTGGGTAAAGAGAGGGTATAAATCATCAAAAAGGGGCAAAGTATGTACACAAAAAGTGATCTAAAACCCCAATTGAGCATAACTAAGAAACCATTTTTAAAATTGACAACTTTTATTTTTTGGCAATTTGAGCTATCGAGGTGTGCAGGTGTGCAAGTTCGCATTTTCATAAGTGTTCTAAAAGCTTTTGAAGAGGTGCATAGGTCCATAGATGAACTTTTTTCAATAGGTGCACATTTTGGAGGGGTGCATTTTTTAGGTGCGTAAGTTTGTAGGTCTGCAAGTGCGCAGGTTTGCATCTCCACATTTTCAAAAAAGTTTCACCAACAGTTAACTACCAGTTCCAAAAATAGAGCTTTCCATGCATCAGAAATGCACTTTGATGGCAATTTAACTAATACAAATGCCCTATAAAGGATCAACTTCCAATTTTAGCACTTCCTATAACTTCCACTTTGACTCAAAGCTTTCTCATTCTTCCTTCTCTCATAATTCTTTGTTTTTCAATACATAAATGCTCATGCATCCAATTAATGAATAAAATATGGATGGAGTCTTGTTTAGCACCAGTTAGATTGTTAGTTTGTATATAATTAGTTTGTTTTATTTTTTAAAAGCATTTTATTGCATGAAGATCTCTCTCACTCTCAACACAAATTGAGGAGATGATTTCTTATAAATACTCCATTATAATATGTAATTGAGGCTGTCATTATTATGAAATTATGCTTTTGGTGCTCGCATTTGGAGTGTAGTGATTATTTCTTGAATGTGTCAGTATTTTGTGAATTTTATTCATGAAATTGTGATTGAGCCAAAGGTTTATTGCTTCGTTTCTGGTTGTGCAATCTTTTAGTTCTAGTGTTTGCTAAAGATTTACAAATTTTGTTGACATAACAAGGTTGAGAAGAAATCATCTAATTGTGCCTACATAACTCTCTGTCTCACATGAGCGCACTTTTTGTGGCCTTGTGATTTGATGAAGAGTGAAATATCATATAATTACCAAGTTTCTCACCAATGATTGCATCAATGGAATTGAGGAAGCAATACTCCTACTTTCATTGGTTACCTACTGATATCTTCAAAAGCTTAACTTACAGATCTGTTGTTTTCTATAGCTTATGTTTGGTAGGATTTCAATTTCACATTATTTTCTTTGAATTTCATGTTATTTTCTTTAAGTTCTTGTTATTTTCTTTATTAACCCCCTTGTTAGAATAGGATTTCATACTAGCCACACTGTTAGATTGCATTCATAAAAAACATAAAAATACAAAAACATAGTTCTCTTTTAGTGTTACTTTGAAATAGTGTGTAGATTCTACATTCTATCCAAAACCAAAAAAAACCAGAAAAGGTCTCCTTGTGAACATTCACATTTATCTTCAACTGAGTGGATTCTAGTAGGTTGCAAGATCACCTAGAACCTTGGAGTTGATTCACAAAATCAACTTTTCAAGAGAGGAGTTTGCAAGAATTCTTGTTGTTTAGCATCATGTAAAATGATAGCTCAACAGAAGTGCTGCTAGAAGGAGGGCTGCACTTCTGATTCTCAGAAAAAGAAGGAAAATTTTCCACAAATTTTCAAAATTCTACACTTTTTTTGAAAAAAATCTTTTCTTTTTGCAAGTTCAAAAACATTTTTTGGGTTTTTGAAAAATTCAGGTGCATAGGTCTGCAACTACATAGGTGCATAAAATTTAGTGGTGTGACTAATTTGTGAGGGAGTGTACTTCTATAGAGGTGCACTTTTTTCCAAAGTTGGTGTAAACTAGAGGGTTTTGATCTAGAATCCCCATTTTAGCAAACATTAAGATCTTCACCAAGTGCACATGAGTTTCTTGAGCTTAACCACTTCTGCAAACCACACAATGATAAAGGGATATTGAGAACTCCACCCATTCACATTACACATTCCAAAATCATCATTCCCTTTACATTCTACTTCACACATTTCCATCATTATGCACCATGTCTTTCCTCAATGCCCAAATTCACCTTTGAATCTAACTGGTCCACTACATGACTTACCCAAAAATCCTGAAAACTTTTGCCCATAGTTCATCTATGGAGAACCACAAACAACAAAAGATCATCTTAAAATTTTCAAGAAGATCTGTAATCAAAACTAGATTCAACATATGGACACGATATGCCACCTTTTTCCTTACACTTTGAGGTAAATTGCATTCAATTGGTACCTCAATCTACCACCAACATCAATAAGTCATTGGAACTCTTTTGAGATCAAGTTTCTGGAACAATTCAAGATCTATATTGATCTAACTCTCCTACATCATCAATTCATCTCAATTAAGAGGGATCCCCACAATAGTATTTCACAGTTTAATCATCACTTCTATAGGATGTATCAAAGAATGGAGTTTCCATACATTGTACCACAAGAGGCTGCCATCTAGGTCTATTTTGGAACAATGGATTCATTAACTTCTATTTTTCTAAGAAGGATCCCACCCATAGAAATTGATAACATTGAAAAGGTCTTCAAAGAGGCTGTTACATTCACGAATCAGGTTACTGCTGCTCCAATGCCAACAATTACATATTCCAGGTATGAGTCTCAAAAGACTGCTTTCTTTGAGTAGAAGGCAATCGCATTTGCTGAAGCAAAAAACCATATGGCTAGAGATTTTAAGGCCATAAAGCAGATGATATCTCTTTTATGCAATGAACTTGTGAGAGTAAAGTTGAACTCTTCAAGAAACCAAGGCAATCATCTAGGACAACCTACTACCCAGGACAATTATTCTCAAAATCAAAGCAAAATTTTTGGCCTTTACAATAATATCAACAATGAGAATAATGGTAATAGAGGTATGAGTCCAAGTGAAGATAGATATGGGTAAAATTATGTGTTAGATCAGCCTCTCCAAATCATGGAGGAACAACCTTTGTAGTTTAGTGCTTGATGACATCTGAATCATATGATAAATCTATAGGAGGACAAAATAATGAAGATGATCAATAGGAGTTTGTGTTCCCATTCAATGAAGAAATTCTTCCAAGTGTTGGTGTTTCAATAAGCATGGATATGCCAAGAAAATTTTAGGACATGGAAAATTTTTAAGTTCCAAAACTCCATGGAGTTGTAAAAGTTCTCAAAGTTGCAAAAAGTGATGGAAGTAGAGAAGACCCCAAGGTTGGTGAGATGTTTGAATCAGGAGGTCATCAAGAAGAAGATATCAATGCTTCGTATTCTATTATTGATTTCCCATTGAATAATGATAAGATACCTCCCTCAAAATAAGATGTATCATTAGAAGGGATGGACAGAGTGCTCAATTTGGTCTCAAGCTTAACTAACGAAATGTCTATTTGTGGATGTTCTACACATATATCAAACCATGCAATAACTGAGTAATGTAGAATCCATCCATTTGGGTTCCATTTAGAAGAAAGTTGTCCTAATTTCTCGTTAGCTTGGGAGATTGCAATGGAGGGAAAGTATGATTCTAAACATGCTTCTTTGGGATATGAGGTGGAAAACATCTGGGTCAATGATAGTAATGAATCCTATGATTCAAAAGGAAGGCTGGTGATTATTTTTCTAGTCTGAAGGAACCTAAAGTGTTTCCATGTGCATGTGGAGTTGTGTACCATGAGATAATACCACGAGAAGGAGAGATTACAATGTGTGAGTGTACCCCTATGGTGGAGAACTCACAAGATTAGGTGATATTTTCCCATTATCCCTCTCGATTTGATGATTTTCAACTTGAATATGATGTTAAAGGTAAGAGAACTTGTTTGTTTTTAAATCATGGTCATAAAGAGTTACCATAGCTCTTGATTTTGTGTGATTTGTGCTAAGAATTTGAACCAAGATTGTCCACATTTTATTTTTTTGAGTACAAAGACAAATCATCTTTTCTCAGGACTATATGGGGTGGTTCATTACTATTGCACATAATGAGAAATCTACTAATAACCACCCTACACTCTTATTATTCAAGGTTTTCTATAGATAAGTTTTTGTCTTTTTTTTCTTTCTTTTTTTCTTACTCTTGTTTAGTCCTTCTAGCTATGTGTTAGTTTTCTTTGAGTCAAGTCTTTTGTTTGCTCTTTTATTTCTCAGTCATGTCAATCCATGGGTTATCTTGATGTATCTCATTAACTACTCTTTTGGTTTTGATTTTAGGAGGAGGTATTTCTTTGTCAAAACATTTGGACAATTGTGTGTTTTATACCAACTGAACAATGGATGTTGCTTCCATAAATAGGGAGACTTTGTGTTTTAAGTTCAAGGTTCTGAACCAATGAGCTCTCAACACCTTGAAAACTTAAGAATCTATCATCTTAGGTGTTTTTGAATTAAGGTAGAAGATAGCAAGGGACAATTCAAACTCCAATTGGTTCAAACAGGAGGGGTCTTCTCAATGGGTTGTGAAGATCATTATTTGGCATGAGAGCTTCTAAAAGTTCTAAAGAGGGACACAAGGGATGTTCACCGAAGATCAAACCAAGAAATGACACTAATTTCTTGGCTACATAGTCTAAGTGTAGTTAGGATATAGAATAAGGAAAAAAGAAGAAGGAAAAGGACAATGTTAAGACTAAAGGATTCTAAAGATATGGAATAGCAGAAAGATACAGTTTCAAAATAAAGTATCTCATATAAAATAGTGCTTCATCAGGTAGTGACATTACAAGCTACATGGAGTGATTCTTCAAAATTTTCTTGAAAATTAGAGGAAAGTGACACCCCACTAAGAGCCCTTGAACTGATTCTCTCATCTGGTCAAGCAAGCAATTGATGAACAAACTCCATGAAGATCCCACATGAATGAACCAGGAAGAGTGGAAAATTGTTTCCATGTTTTTGGAAGACTTTGATAAGACTACATCCTAAGATGTCAAAGGGAATGAATACAAAAACCACACATTGAGCTTGAAGGTTTTGGGTCTTGAATTTTTATTGTGATGTTGTTTGAACTATGCTTGAGACATTTGGAGTTTAGTTGGTGTTTCACACACATCAAAGGAATGTTTGCTGATGAAGAAATGTCTTTTTTATTTCTTATTTTTTGTTGGGGCTATTTGTTGTTGTTTTACAATGCACACCCCATTTCAACTAGGAATGGGGACCCCCTACTCTCTTTTTTAGATTTCCAAACTCATAATTTGGAGTTCAAAAAATGTTAAAGAGTAAAAAATTGAAAAATCTAAAAATTGAAAAGGAAAAAAAAATCGTGTCATGCACACCTTTGTGCTGCACACACCTTTGCACGTGCTCCTTCCCACTCTATGTCGCATGCCACTACTCCATCACACACCTGGCCCATCCATCTTGCACACATCATGCAAAACTCACTCTGCACGTGCACAACATTGTGTGCCCACTCCCGTATGCACCCTGCCACCACGTGTGCACCATGCTTTGCACACACCTCCCATTCACCTACATGCGTGTGCCATACAAAATGCCATGCACTACAAACCACACATCCATGTTGCTGTGCGATCCACTATACCCTCCATGTGCATGTCTCCAAAACTTGTCATGCCACTCCTCACAAGTAGTGTATGTCATGTAGGAGTTGATGAAATCCAACTCTGCAATCACCAAGATCAACTACAATGCAAATAGCTTGCCGAAGAGAAACCTAAGGAGCAAGAGAAAATATTTCATGATAAGAAAAATGAAATTGCTATGTGAATGGATGATTTTATAATGAGAGAGAGACTGCTTATAAAGGCCTCAAGGAAGCTTGTAGAACAAGCTAGAAGGAGGTATAAGATAAGGTTGGCAATCAAGCATCCACAAAATAGTGGAATATACTAGAAGGGAACAAACTCCCGTGTTGTCAACAACTCATCACTACAACTATTAACTATAAAATATTAAATAAATGCATTAACCTAAGTAAGCTTAAGTAAATAGAATAAATAATAAATAATAAATTAATTATTTACTCTAACACCCCCCCTTAAGTGCAACTTAGGTTAATGCATTTATTTAATATTTAGTAGTTAATAGTTGTAGTGATGAGTTGTTGACAACACATGAGTTTGTTCCCGTCTAGCATGTTCCACTTTTTTGTGGATGCTTGGTTGTCAACCTTATCTTCTACCTCCTTCCAGCTTGTTCTACAAGCTTCCTTGAGGCCTTTATAAGTGGTCTCTCTCTCATTGTAAAATCATCCATTCACATAGCAATTTCATTTTTCCTATTATGAAATATTTTCTCTTGCCTTTTTTCCTTCAAGCTCTTGCTCCTTAGGTTTCTCTTTGGCAAGCTATTTGTCCTATAGGTGATCTTGGCAACTACAAAGTAAGATTTCATCAACTCCCACATGGTATTAGAGCCTCCTTTCTACTTTTTTTTTGAAGGATTTTTTTGAAGCTACGATTTGGAGACACAAACCCTAGTTTGTTTGTGATTTATTCTTCAATCAAGAGGAAGAGCATTTTTTTCAATATACAATATGCTAGAAGTGATGTTATAATACAATGAGGAAGCCCAATATAAAGGACTCAAGGAATCTTCTAGAGCGAGCTAGAAGATGCTAGGAGATAAGTGTGACAACTAAGCATACATCCACATGAGATGGAAAGTAATCAAATAAGGTGAGAGGATAAGTATGATTTAGAGAGAACAAACTCTGATATTGTCAATAACTTATAACAAACTACTAGACTACAACTAATAAATAAATATTTTCTTGTGTTTGGATATTTTCTCTCTCATGTTTGTTTAGGGTTTTTCCCTAGCTCCTTACTCTTCCTTCCTTGGCTTCCCTTTGATAGTTTATGTCATGTAGGTGATCCTAGGTGTCTTTGGAGTTGGATTTCATCAACTCCAACATGCCACATTGTGGTACACTTCATCGCACGCGCTACCAAGACACATTGTGCATGCACATCCACGCATCCTCCACACCTAGCACACCTTTGAAGTGCACAGGTGTGCCAAAATTTGTCTTTTAGAGATGAAAGACATCCTTAACTTGTTGGGGTCATAACTTTTGACCTAGAGCTCAGAATTTAGAATCGTTTACACCATTGGAAAGAACTAAAAACCTAATTTTAGTCCCTAAAATAATAATCCTTCAGATACCCAATTTTAGGGATTGATGAAAGTTTCAACTTCAAATTTTGAGCAAAAGACCTCCAAAAAAGATAGCTAAGAGGACCTAGAAAAACTTGTAAAACAATTATGGAAAAGTTTCAAACATTTGATCAATTTCGATGATACGGTATCTAACCAAGAAGGATTAGATAGTTTGAGAGAAGACAAAGATCAAAGATATAGAGGTCAGACACATGAATCAAAATAGGTTCCTCATCTTAAGCAGCTATTAATGACAAGATTCAATGTAGGTGCCTTGGGATTTTAGATTGGAGAAGTAGAAGGAGTTTAGACTTATGAAAGTGATTAGGTATAAAGAGGGTATAAATCATCAAAAAGGGGCAAAGAATGTACACAAAAAGTGATCTAAACCCCCATTTGATCATAACCCAAAAACCATTTTCAAAATTGACAACTTTGATTTTTTCATGATTTGAGCTATCGAGGTGTGCAGGTCTGCATTTTCATAAGCGTCCCAAAAGTTTTTAAAGAGGTGCATAGGTTTGTAGATGCACTTTTTTCAACACATAAACATTTTGGAGGCATGCATTTTTTAGGTGTGCAGGTCTGCATGTTCGTAGGTTTGCAGGTCTACATCTCTACATTTTCAAAAAATGTTCCACCAATAGTTAACTGCTAGTTCCAAAAATATAGCTTTCCATGCATCAAAAATGCATTCTAACAGTAGTTTAACTCCTACAAATTCCCTATGAAGGATTAGCTTCCAATTTTGGCACTTCTTGTTGATTCCACTTCGACTCGGAGCATTCTTATTCTTTCTTTTCTCATAATTCTTTTTTTTTCAACATGTAAAGGCTCATGCATCCAATTAATAAATAAAATATGGATGGAGTCCTATTTAGCACTAGTTAGATTGTTAGTTTGTATATCATTAGTTATTTTTATTGTTTAAAAGTTTTTTTATTGCATAAAGATATCTCTCACTCTCAAAAAAATTGTGGAGACAATTTCTTATAAATACTCCATTGTAATATGTAATTGAGGCCATCATTATTATGCAATAAAATTTTTATTTTGGTGCTTGCATTTGGAGTGTAGTGATACTTGCTTGAATGTGTCATTGTTTTGTGAAATTTTTTCATGGAATTGTGATTGAGCCAAAGGTTTATTGCTTTGTTTCTAGTTGTACAATATTTTAGTTTTGGTGTTTGCTACAAATTTACAAATTCTACTAATGAGAAGGAATCTTCTAATTGTGCTTGCATAACTCTCTGTCTCGCATGAGCACACTTTCTATGGCCTTGTGATTTTATGAAGAGTGAAATATCATATGATTACCAAGTTTCTCATTGACAATTGCATCAGTGGAATTGAGGAAGTGTTACTCTTACTTTCATTGGTTACCTAACAATATCTTTGAAAGCTTAACTAGTAGATGTGTTGTTTTCTGTAGCTTATGTCCTTTAGGATTTCAATTTCACATTATTTACTTTGAATTTCATGTTATTTTCTTTAAGTTCTTGGTATTTTCTTTATTAACCCCCTTGTTAGAATAGGATTTCATACTAGTTGCATAGTTAGATTGCATTCATAGAAAACATAAAAATTACAAAAACATAGCTCTTTTTTAATGTTATTTTGAAACAATGTGTAGATTCTACATTCTATTCAAAACCAAAACAAACTAGAAAAGACCTCCTTGTGAACATTCACAATTATCTTCAACTGAGTGGATTCAAGTAGGTCACAATATCACCCAAAATCTTGGAGTTGATTCACAAAATCAGCTTTTGAAGAGAGGAGTTCACAAGAATTCATACCATTTAGTATCATGTAAAACAATAGCTCAACATAAGTGGTGCTAGAAGGAGGGCTGCACTTGCAATTCTCAGAGAAAGAAGGAAAATATGCCACAGTTTCAAAATTCTACACTTTTTTTTGCAAAAATATGTTCTTTCCACAAGCTTAGAAAATTTTCTAGGTTTTTGAGAAATTTAGGTGCATAGGTCCGAAGCTTCGCAGGTGTGTAAAATTTAGTGGTGCACCTAATTTGTGAGAAATTGTATTTTTGTAGAGGTGCACCTTTTCAGAGTTGGTACAAACTGGAGGGTTTTGATCCAAAATCCCCATTTCAATGAGTATTAAGATCTTCACCAAGTGCACACGAGTTTCTTGAGCTTACCCACTTTTGCAAACCATGCAATGATAAAGGGATACCAAGAACTCCACCCATTCACAGTACAAATTCCAACATCATCATTTTCTTTACATTCTACTTCACACATTTCCATTATTATGCACCATGTCTTTCTTCAATGCCCAAAGTTCACCTTTGAATCTAACTGGTCCATTACATGACTTGCCCAAAAATCGTAAAAAGTTTTGCCCATGGTTCATCTACGAAGAATCACAAACAACACAAGATAATCCTAAAATTTTCAAGGAGATCTGTAATCGAAAGTAGATTCAACATATGGATGTGGTATGCCACCTTTTTCCTTACACTTTGGGGGAAATGGCATTCAATTGGTACCTCAATCTACCACCAACATCAATAAGGGATTGGAACTCTTTTGAGATCAAGTTTTTGGAACAATTCAAGATCTATATTGATCTAGCTCTCCCACATCATTAGTTCATCTCAATTAAGAGGGATCCCCAAGAGAGTATTTCATAGTTTAATCATCACTTCTATAGGATGTATCAAAGAATGGAGTTTCCAAACATTGTACCACAAGAGGTTGCCATCTAGGTTTCTTTTGGAATTGGAACAATGGATTCATTAACTTCTATTTTTCGAAGAAGGATTCCACCCATAGACATTGATACCATTGAAAATGTCTTCAAAGAGGTTGTTACATTCACAAATCAGATTACTACTACTCCAATGCCAACAATTACATATTCTAGATATGAGTCTCAAAAGATTGCTTTCTTTGAGTAGAAGGCAGCCACATCTACTGAAGTAGAAAACCATATGGCTAGAGAGTTTAAGGCCATAAAGGAGATGATATATCTTTTATCCAATGAACATGTGAGAGTAAAGTTGAATTCTTCAAGAAACCAAGGAAATCATCTGGGACAACTTGCTGCCCAGGACAATTATTCTCAAAATTAGAGTGAAAATTTTGGCCTTTACAGTAATATGAACAATGAGAATAATGGTAATAGAGGTATGAATCTGACTGAAGATAGATATGGGAACAATGATCTGTTAGATTAGCCTCTCCAAATCATGGAGGAACAAGCTTTGTAGTTTAGTGCAATGATGTTTGAATCATATGATAAATCTACAGGAGGACAAAATAATGAAGATGATCAAAAGGAGTTTGTGTCCCCATTCAATGAAGAAATTCTTCCAAGTGTTGATGTTTCAATAAGCATGGATATGCCAAGAAAATTTGAGGACACGGAAAATTTTGAAGTTCCAAAACTCCATGGAGTTGCAAAGGTTCTCAAAGTTGTAAAAAGTTATGGAAGTACAAAAGATCTTGAGGTTGGTAAGATTTTTGAATCAAGAGGTCATCAAGAAGAAGATATCAATGCTTCCTATTGAGATATTGATTTCTTGTTGAATAATGATAAGATACCTCCCTCAAAACAAGATATGTCATTAGAAGAGATGGATAGATTGCTCAATTTGGTCTCAAGCTTAATTGAAAAAATGTCTATTTGTGGGTATTCTACACATATATCAAACCATGCACTAATTGAGTAGTGTAGAATCCATCCATTTGGGTTCCATTCAGAAGAAATTTGTCCTAACTTCTTGTTAGCTTGGGAGATTGCAATGGAGGGAAAGTATGATTTTGAACATGCTTCTTTGGGATATGAGGCAGAAAACATCTGGGTCAATGATAGTAATGAATTGTGTAATTCTAAAGGAAGACTAGTGATTTTTTTTTCTAGTCTGAAGGAACCTAAAGTATTTCCATGTGTGTGTGGAGTTTTGTACTATGAGATAATAGCACAAGAAGGAGAGATTACAATGTGTGAGTGTACCCCTATGGTGGAGAATTCACAAAATCAAGTGATATTTTCCCATTATCCCTCAAGATATAAGCATACAGATGTAATAAAGAGCATGAGAGAGAGAGAGAGAGAGAGAGAGAGAGAGAGAGAGAGAGAGAGAGAGATCTAACCACACATAAGATAGCCAAATCTAACTCCATGAAAACATTTTCTAACTCCAAAACGAAAGGGGCATAAGTAGGATTCACTAAGAGAAGGTGAATCTAAGGCTAAAGAAGAGAGGCAAAGGGATATAACTCCAAAATGAAAAAGAGGGAACTTTTTGTGCTCACCAAAATGTTTAGTGGTAAAATGGTAGCACTTTAAATAAGATGTAGACTTCCACTTTACTGGGTCACTAACCCATTCAAATATGTGTGTGAGAGAACGAGGGGAATTTCTAAATATGACATCACTTACGATCCAAATTATATTATCTAGGACCAAATGGAAGATGGGAGCTAATTTAGTAAATTTTAATTATAAAGAGGAATTCATTTCAAATAAATGTATTCTTTTAGTTCCTTAATACGATAATGTAAATATGAAATTAAACTAATTGCTTATATAATATAAATACATATTCTATATAAAGAAAATCAGCCCAATTAAAATGTAAATCTAGGGTAAAGATAGGGAAGAAAATAAAACATAAGTGAATCACCTTAAAACGTGTAGGAGAAGGTGTATTTTCACTCCAAAACTTACATATCTAAATTGTAGTTGTATTTTCACTCCAAAACTTACATATCTAAATTGTAGTTGAATATCAGTTCAAAAATCTTAGAATGGAATGTTGAAAAGAAAAGAAAAATACTATAAATCTCACCAGAATCTAAGACTTATGGACTAGGTTAACTTGGGAACACATCCTACAATAAGTTGACATAGTTTGGTTATCTGCAATTGATGACTCCAAAATGCTTTTGAATTGTAGGTTCCATATCTGTAATTCTTTTCGCTCCCAACCTTCAAATCAACACATAAAAAAAGGTTTGAGGTTGGGGTTTGATGAGGGCTTTCCTAGGGCAAGCCATAGGTTAAAGAATTAACTACAATTGAGAAATGTAAATTTAAATGACAAAAGGACAAGATAAATGTTAGGATTCGCCTTGTTGATAAGGATTTTGTATGTAAATGTAATGTAGATCTTGAATTGGGAATGTGGGGTATCTCCATGCTTTGAAAAAAATCTACAATAATCCTAGCATGGTTCCATGGATATAAAAGTGAATCAATGAAGAAGATGATGAATGCTTCAATGCAAATCTCCTCCCTTGATGGCCAATAATAAGCTATATCTTGAAGAGAAAATTCTCACAAAGGACCATTCAACACTAGATAAAAATATCTTTTCTTAAATACTTGAAATTCTTGATTACTTAAACTCCTTGAATGCAAAAGGAAGAAATCTTAACTTGAGTGGAAGAGCTTGAGTGCATGAATGAATTGTTAATATATGATATGAAAATGAAGCCTCCAAGTCCCCCTATATATGAGTTTTTGGGTTGAAAAATAATACAGGATGATTGCATAATAGTCATGAACTAATTAAACCTATGAGGCCTTTGAGGCCTTGAGCTCCAGAACTACAAGGGATTATGTCAACCTAGGTCAACTTGGTGCAAGACTAGGTTGACCTAGGCTAACTAGGTTGACCTAGTCTAAACTAGGTTGATCAAAGTTGACCTAGTCTAGGAGGTCCACTCTAGGGTGCTATAGAAAGAAAAGGTAGGTGCAAGAAAGATAAGTTGGAAAGAGGAAGAAGATAGGATAAAAAGGAGATCGAACATAGGAATAACCATGGTCCAAATAGGGAATTATGAAGAGGGAACTAAAAGGTGTTAAAAAGAAAGTATGTCCATTTTAAGATGGTACACATGCATGCATGCTTTGTACATGGTGAGAGAGGTGTTTATATTTCTCTGCATGGAGACTTTGGTATGTGCTCAGTCATTCATGATTTATGTGGTGATGGTTTTTCTTAAATTACTACATTATGGTGCTTGATGTGGATAGAATTCACAAATTTGATATGTGCTTGTTATGGTGTTTAAGTCACATTGTCTACATAATTATTCTCTTTGATCTCAATTTTACACATCAATAATGTGATAGTGTGTTTTTCATATTATAACGATTTGATCTATAAGTTAGTAGGTAACCTATTTAATTATATAGTAGGATAATTTAGTTGTGGACTATCGATATCCAGAAAATTTGATTCAATGTTGGTTAAGGCTTGTTTGATAGCCTTGTTTTTGGTTGCTCATACATTGGTTTGATTGCTTTAGGAGGGGAGACTAGATGATAAGTGCATAATTCAATTGTTAGTTATTGTGTCCTATAATATAATGAATTTCCTTAATTTAGAACTCTTAATTTCCCTCAGTGCGATGTGAGGGTAGATGGCTTTTAGATTTAGGGGATGATGTGTCATATGCTTGGAAAGATCAATGTTAAAATTCAATGGGAGATTTAGTAGTGACAATACATTCATCACATGGTGATGAATGATCTTCTTTAGTATTACGAATGTTGGATGATTCCTTCAACTCTATTCCAATAGAAGGGTCTTTTATATTTGTTTTTAAACTAGTTGGATATAATATCTTTATTTGAATAGAGATGTTGATACCTCTATTATTTAGGGGTCATTGGTACAAGTATGGTTCATTCTTTCATTTGATATGAAATCATGGTGGATTTTATGTCATGGTTTCCTCTTGATTACTAGTTTAGAGTTGTGACATGATAAAATTATTTGATATGATCACATGGAGCATGTTATATGTTTGTTGGAGATGGTTTATATCATGTTGTAAAATTTATGTTCTTTGTTCTATTGTTAGAGCTTTGACATTAATCTCAATTTAGTTTCTTGGTATTGAATAATTTGATAATTTGCATGATAATTTATGGTAGTTCTATGTCACATTGGAGTTTTGGATGGGTTGATTGATAATTATAGGAACTCATTGATACTTGGAGACCAAGATCATGCTATAGTTATCTTGATATGACAGACACGTGATTGAGATGTTCACTCTTGATGATATTTTGGTAAAAAGTCTAAGGAGCCTATACCTTGGTTGGACATGAATCAAATAGAGACCAATGAGATATTCTTCCTATAAAAGTAATGATAACTTGCATATACTAGAGTAGTATTCTCATTCCCTATTCCTAGTCAAGTCGACAATTTACTACTTGACAGTTATTTCCCAATGTTCCTTTTAGGTGTTGTATGTTTTATTTCATATTCATGGATTTTGATCTACAATTAAATATTTTGGATCATTCATTGTGAGAGAGGTGTTGTATGTTTTATTTTATATTCATGGATTTTGAACACAATTAATATTTTGGATGATTCAATGTGAGAGATGGATAACATGGTTATCTCCTTGAGCTATGTTTTGATTTATGATGATAGTAGAATATGCTTGTGGGTTGACTTCTTAAAATGGGAAATGGTTGTTTGATCTTATTGGAGGGACTTTGGATGTTGTTTTGGTTGTTCTCTTGGGGTTGTAAAGGTGATCATACTTTACATAGTTAGCATTTAGAGGTGTTTGTAGAAGAACATGCTACATGCTTATGTTTTGTAGGTTATCTCTTTGGTCTTGAATATCTTCTTGGATGGTTGGATTCACATAACATTGATTGTTGAGATCATTTTTTGAAACTATGGTGATCACTCTCTTTTCATCTTGTATTATCACTTGTGCTACAATTTATTTGGTCATGACATGGTGGATCATTTATCTCTTTTCTTACTTGGATGTGGAGAACATGGTGGAGTTATGGAGACTAGATGAGAGAGAAATCTCATGTATCATTTTTTCTACAAGATTTTGTATATCATTGTGAATGGTCCTTGGTATTATATAGATACATTGTCTTTCTATCATTATCATTAGACTCGATATGCCTTTGATCTTTCAAATTTTACATGGTCCATGTAGTGTAAGTTCTTGTATGTGTTTGGTCTTCATCAACTAGCTTTCACATGGAGCATAAGATTGTAGTTTATAGATTGGTTATGTTGGTGGTGAGAGTTTTTTCATCTTGGATACTTGTAAGGTATGGATGATTGGGAAAGTTAGCAATTTCTATTGATGTTATTTTTAATCTTATGGATTTATCAACTAGATTGGAGCAAATAGCTTGGTTGTTGTTTCGGCTAAATTTTTATCTTATTTTCTGCATGATTACATCATAGTTCTATTATTCTAAGAAGTTGATGTTTTTATGCTGATTTGAAAATCATGAGTGTAGTGGAGTGGTGGAAGTGTTTTATAGCCTTTGTTATCACTAGGATATTATGGTTGTGTGTTGTTTGGGTAGGTATCTAGTTGGATCTAGTTATCAAAAGGGGAATAGACAATGTTGATCCCAAAGTAGGTTCTTTGTCACATGATACTAGATGAACCATCTCTAATATGGCATTGCCAATATCTTTGGTTCCTGTACTCATGCCTCCACCTCCTTCAAACCCTAGCTCTTAAGAGATAGCATCAAAAGTAGCCTCAATAATTTCCTCATAGTCCCTTTGTCTCTCTTGCATCCTAGAAGACCAAAATGATCTCCTTGATGGTAGGGAAAAATGGAGGATCATCTCTAGTAGAGATCCCTTATTTGATTCTTCCTCCTTATTCTTGCATAACAAGTTCTCTCTTGGGGACAAGGATGACATGCAATCTAGTTTATGATGAATTTTATCTCTTGGAATGTGCAAGGACTACCAAACCTCCCTCAAAAATATAATGTTCATGATACCAGGCTTAGGCTTGGTAACCTAGACTTTGTTTCCCTTAAAGAATTCAGAATTGTTGGTTTTCTTCTCAACTCAGCCTAACATGTTTTCTTCCCCACATGAAGGTGGTTGAGGTGGTATAGTTACTCGTCTCTCACCTCCTTCATATTCTTGTATTATTTTGCATGGTTTAGATCCCATGTAGAGAATTATCTAGATTTTGTTGTCAGTTTAGAATCATTCTTACAGTATTGTTAATGTTTATGCTCCCAATGATATTTTGGATTCTTCACACCTATTGTATTGGATGGAAGATCACCTCTCACCTATCACTTGGGCCTTTTGTCAGGACTTTAGTATGGTTGAATTGGCTATTGACAAGGAAGGACTTATGCCTTTTTTATCCCAATACTAATTGTCACTAGTCTAGTGGGGTTTGACATACCAAGTTTTGAGCTAGTGGTGATAGGGTTTTTAAGAGGCTTGAACATGCTATTCTTACAACTTAGTCTTTCTTTTCTTTCTCTAAAGAGAAAGATTTACCTATCACTCCCTTGCTAGATGTGACCTTGTTATCTTGAATCACTCTCCCATCTTCGTTTACATCATTTAGAACATAGCTTAGCCCTATATGTGTAAAACATAATTATATCTTACCACTTCTCCATTGTCCCATGTACCCACCTTTGCTCACATCATACACATTTAGAATATTCAGCCTCAACCCCACACTCATATTAAGTGGATTTGATGGTGAAATGATGCATTCAATTGCACTGCTAGATGCATTTATGATAGATAGTTGGCTAAGTACAACTACAGATCATATGAGGCCACTAATAAAGATCTATGCATGATCTTTGAAACCCTTTTCATGAATCCCTTTGATCCAAAATTGTAGACCCAAATTTCCCAACTCCATCAACATATAGCTATGTTGCTCGATCAGCTTAGATCAAGGCTCATCTCCACTGGTTGGAGGTTGGTGACAGGGCTTCAAAAGAGTTTTGCAAGCTCTTCGAGATCACCACTCTATTGTTGGTATAAAGAGATTCAAGGAAGCTCAACAAACTCTATGAGAGCTTATTGATATTGTCATATATTTTCTATGTCATTATGAGAAAGTTTTCACTATGCAATGTACTTCTATTGCACAAGAGAAAGCCTTAAAATCTTGCATTTATGTTACTCCTAATAGACTTGCACTAGAGAAGTATGTCTTTTGAGATGAAAAGCTTATGCTTACTGATATTAAAGAGGTATTTTTTTCCATGGTGAATGATAAAGCCCCTATATGTGATGGCTTCCCCTATGAATCTTATAAAACATTTTGGGAGGACATTGGTCTTGATTTGTACAAAGTATATCTAGAAACTTTTCTTTCAAAGTCCTTTGGGAGTATAATTAACAAAGGAAATGTTAAATTCATGTGTAAAGATGGTGATCCAGAGGATATCTACAATTGGAGGCCCATCACACTTTTGAACATGTCTCCTATAAGATCATTTACAAGGCCCTCTACCTCAAGATTTGACATCCCTTGCCGCAAATTGTGCATCCTAAAGAAACTAGATTTATTGAATCTAGGTATATTATTGAATACATCATCACTGTGTGGGAAGGTATGGAGTGGGCTTATCAATCTAAATACCAAGTCTTCTTCCTTTAAATTGGTTTTTCCAAAGGTTATGTGATCAAAAGATAGTCCAAGAAGATGTTGCGGATGTTGTCATAAGAAAAAATGGGAAAAATCCAAAAAAAAAAAAAAAAAAAAATTCTCTATTCTAGTATTTTGCATTTTTGGAGGCCTCTAGACCATTTATGGGCTTTGGCTATGTCAAGAAGGTATAGCTACACTTAAAAATTTTGAAAATAAATGTAGAAATTTAGAAGATCTTTCCAAAAATTCTAACGGTTCGTGATTTAAGGCTACAAGTAGAAAGTTATGACTTCTACAAGTAGACATAATTTTTAATATAGATTTTTTTAATTTTTATAATTGTTAGAGTTTATTTTGTAATTAATTAGCTAGTGCACTTTTCATTTTTATTTCTAGGGAATAATGTTGATCCATCAAACATGTATAAGATCTCTTTTTTGAAATGAATGGATCACTTTTTCGCTTGCAGAAACATCTACTAAACTACATTTTAATTGCTTTCAATTTAGTCACAATACAATAGGTTCTACACCAGGAATTGTAATCTAAACTACTAATTCAAATTATTATGATTGGATTGAATGACCCTTCATTATGACCATGTTTTAAACTTTAGGGTTTGGACCTATTTTATTATACTCTATGCAAATGCTCTTTGGGGATGTTTCTGCATGCATCACCATTAATGGGTGGCAATCTTTAGCTTTTGAACTCTTTAGGTCTATTTTCCAAGGATGCCCTATTATGCCATCTCTCTATGTTTTTTCTATATAATGGTTTTGCCACTAGCTTTCCAATGCCATTTCAATGGGTTGTGTGCATGGCATTACTCATCCTCCTTCATATGTCCAACTAGTCAATGGACACTTTGTGGACAATTCCTTCTTCACCCTCATTGGGGATAAGGAGCATGTTGCCTATGCCTTGAAGTTCATAGAAAACCTCTACTTAGTCTTTGGTTCAATCATTTAGTGGCACTAGACTCTTTGCTACTAAAAGTCTTCCCTACCTGGCCCATAGTGGCTTTCTCTCTATTAATTAAAATGGGTGCAACATGGAAAAAAAATTCTCTTTTTAGGAATTCTCTTTTCCTTTTAAGCTTCCCCTATGGAGCTTTTGAATGGAGTCTTATGGAGGATTGAGAAGAAATTGGAATACTGCATTAATAAATTGCTTTTCCTAGCTAGCAAATATCATATTTTGTCTAAGGTGTTGGCTTCTATATATGTGTACTATTCCTCTTACTCAACTCCTTAAAAGGCATCTTATCTCAAGCTTGACAATATTTTGAATAATTTTTTCTAGGCTTTGGATGCTTCTCACCATGGTTTCCACAAGGTAGCATGGATTTTTTGTTGTTTTCCTCAATGTTCTCACGAGTTAGGGTTTCCTTTTGTGCTAAGTGGATCAGTTGGGCTCTAATTGGCCATGAGGCCTTAAATTTTATTTTAGGTCCTCATATTTCTTTAGGCTTCCTAATTAACTAACCTACTTGGAAGGGTGTTGGCTTTCAATCCCTTTTGGTCACCCCTGAACCTATGCAAATCCAAGGTAACTTTGTGGCTAAGAGCATTTGGAAAGCTTAAGAAGCTATCATGTCATGGATTTTTTGGGCTGTAGATGGGTTCAAAGATGGGCTTTCCATGAACCAATATAGTTTTTGTGGTCCCCCCTATTTTCCATTCAAGGGGATGCCCCTAGCTAAAGTGAAAGGAGCATGTGCTCTATGTTTTTTCAAACTTGGCATCAGGACCCCCAAGGACTTATTTTCTAAAGTCACCATGAACCTTCACTCATGGGAGGATATGCAAGTGTAGTTCTAACTTTCCCATCTAGATTGAAAAATATTTGATCTTCTATTTTCTATAATGCCCCACCATATATTGCACAAGCTTGGTAATCAATCATCTTGACCTTGGTGAAAGGATTGGAAGTGGTATCCTGTCACTCCTATAATTAGCTACAAAACCAAGTTGGGTTATTAGTGGTTGGTTCCCCACCTACCTATCGTTGACACTCTCAACTAGCACCAACATTTGTAATCCTGTCAAAAGAGAGTCATAAGTTTATCACCTTTTGGAAAGTAATCACTAAGCCAAAAATTGTGCACTTTTTTTTTCATATATCCTCTTTATAGGTTGGCTTTGGGCCCTCAGATTGAGTGTTTCAGTGTTCCTGACCCTAGATGTCCCTTTTCTAGGAAACAAGAAAGATTTGTACATATTTTTTAGTTCCACATATGTGCTCAATATTAATAGCATTGGATTTATGACTTCTTCAAGCCTTTCCATATAGGGACCTTTTCTTTGCATATGGTTGTTCTAGGAGATTCACCTAGGCTACCCTTTAAATCTTTGCAGATCTAACATGCTTTTAGAATGGAGATTTTATTCACTCTCTGGAAATATCAAAATGTTTTCTTATTTTCTCATGTCTTTCCCTCAACTAGATTTGGCAATTTCCCCTGCCATTCTGAAGGGAGATAGAGATAAAGTTTCTATTGATGCTTTTGATGGTTTGGCTCCTATTAAGCCACCTACTAACCCTACTAATGTATGGGGTCTTGATGATCAAGATCCTTCCTTAGCTAGCATTGTTCTTGTAGCCTGAGGTCTTTTTTCATATGCTATGTTTTGTTTAGCAACTCATTTTTTAGCCTAAGGGCTTTATCCATTATTTTTTATGAGTAGCTAATTTTGTGGCCTTTTAGTCATTTGAACTTCCATAGGGTAATTTAGTATCTCACAACCCCTTTTTTTTTTAATATGTAACTTTATTATTATTTTAATAGAAATGGGCTATTCATCAAAACAAAAATCCTCGAAATACATGATTTTGTTAAGGAGAATAGTTCATGTGTCTATGTGTGTGTGAGAGAAGTGAAGTTCATTTCATAGGTTTATGCTGACAATTTTTCCCTAAGGTGGAGCACAATGTAAATATTTTTGTGAAGGCTACAAATATATTGTAATTTTTTGGTAAATAATGCATTAGCTTGATGTTTTGGAGTGTTGGGTATTTTGCTTGGAATTTTTTTCGCACATATATATTGTTTTCTATCATGTCTCATTCTTTGAGTTTCATGATTATAATTATGTATGTCATAATATTGTTGAAGGTTGTTAGACTTGAAAATCCCAAACAATTTCCTTTAAGGTTTTAATTGTGAGAAATAAACTATCTATGTTTCTATGAGATATATTAAAAAATAAATTCACTATTTCCAAGTGCCATTTTTTCTCAGCACCTTAAGGAACCAAGTGGCAGGAGAGTGTCGAATGAGTTCGTCAAATGAAGAACAACTCGACACTAATGAATGGTGAGTGAGCTCGGTAGTGTGGATGCCTAGTGAACTTGGTAACCACAGGAGGGTGGAGCTCAGTAGAAGAAGGCACCAAGTGAACTCAGTAGCCACTATAGAGTGGAGCTCTGTAGAAGAAGGTACCAAGTGAACTTGGCTTAACCTACAAAAAAAATGACTTCTACCAAAGACAATACTGAGTGATAGAACTATAACGTGAACATTTCCACCATTAAAACCAGAGAACCAAAGCTTGAAACTTTCAAACAAACTTTTCAAATGCAATGAATAGAAGAAGAACAATGGATTCAAGTATGGTTGCTTTCTATTCAACTTTGATTAAATCATTAAAAAATCTAAGAGCATTTGACTTCAACCAGAAAATTGTAAAATAGCCCTAAAACTTCAAACTATTAAACAACTTAAAACTTTGAACTTGTAGCTCTAATGGTTGCATACAATAACACCTAGAGCAATCACTACTTCGATGGGATGAACTCAACAAATAATAAACTTACAGAATGACTAGAGAAGAAACACATGCATCTGCAGGCATGAAATGAACTTCCTTCTATCTCTACACTCTGATGACTGGATCTACTGATCACTTCTCTTCTCTCTGCAACTTCTGATCTCTTCAACTTACTACCTTTTTCTTTGATCTCATAGAATGAATGAATCAAAACATTATTCTTTTTTGACATACTTCCAAAAAAAAATTTCCCCCTCTTTCCTAATTTCAAAACTCAGCTACTGCATTCATTGTTTATAACTATTGTGCAGGTCATCAAGGATGGTAGGTGGGCATTTAGGTCCACGAAAAAATGACCTTTTGCATTTAATATTCCAACACTCCCCCTTTGTCCCAATCCAAACAAATAAGGATCACTGCTGATCCACATCAACTACATTGAGACACTCTCTTAGGTGTACAAAAGTTCCAATCCCTAATGGCTTGGTAAAAATGTCTACTAGTTGTTGCTTAGACTTACAAAATTTCATCTTGATAACTCCATTCTCCGCTAACTCTCTAATGAAGTGATATCTTATTTCAATATGCTTACTTCTACCATGGAAGACTGGATTCTTGGACAATAAAATTGATGAGATGTTGTCACAATAAATTGTTGTTCCATCCTCTTGCCTTTCATTCAAATATATCAGGATTCTTCTTAACCAAATAGCTTGACATGTTGTTGCATTTGTTGCTATGTATTCAGCCTCTATTGTAGATTGAGCAAGAATAGGTTGCTTCTTGGATGCCCATGAAATTGCACCCATTCCCATATGAAACATGGACCTGGAAGTGCTTGTCCTATCATCTATACTTCTAGCCCAATCACTATTTGTATAACCTACCAACTTGAATTCATTTTCTATAGTATATAAAATTCTAAATCCCTTGGTACCTTTCTCATACCTTAGGATCCTCTTTCCTGCTTGCCAAAGGAAATCTTTTGGTGTTTCCATAAATCTGAAAATCAAACTCACTGTATGCATCAAGTCTGGTCGAGTTGCAGTCAAATACATCAAACTTCCAACTATACTCTTGTATAGTGTTGGATCCATTCTCTTGCTAGAGTATTCCTTCCTCAACTTCAAACTAATTGTTGTTGGTGTGGGGGCTAGCTTACTATTCTACATTTTGAATCTCTGCAAGATCTGTCCTTCATATTTTTCTTGAGAGATGAAAATGCCATTATGCATTTGTTTTACTTCTATGCCTAGAAAGTACTTCAAGAGACATAGGTCTGTCATTTCAAATTCATTTTTCATAGCCTCTTTGAACTCACCAATTAGAACCTTGTCATTACCAATAAAAAATCAATCATCTACATATAAGACAACAATCAGTACATTTCTATTTGCTTCCTTAATGTAGAGAGTAGGCTCACCATTGCTTTTGCTAAAGCCATTCCTCACCAAATATGAGTCAATCCTACTGTACCATGCCCTTGGAGCTTGCTTGATCCCATAAAGAGCTCTCTTCAATCTATATACTTTGTTCTCTTCACTTGCTACTTCATAACTTGCTGGCTACTCCACATATACTTCTTCCTTCAATACACCATTTAGGAAGGTAGACTTCACATCCATTTGGTATACCTTCCATTTTTGCTAAGTTTCAATTGCTATGACAGCACACATGGTTTCCATTCTTGCAACCAGGGCATATGTCTCATCATAATATCTACTACACTACTGTTTGTAGCCCCTAACTACCAGCCTTGCCTTATGCCTATCAATCTTGCCTTCAGCATTGCATTTGGTCTTGTAGACCCATTTCACTCCAATCACTTGCTTATTGGGAGGAAAATTAGTTAACTCCCATGTCCCATTCCTTTCTATAGCATCTATCTACTCATGCATGGCCTTACACCATTTCTTCTCCTTAATAGCTTCTTCAAAATATATTGGATCACTATGAAAAAATAATGCAAAATTAACACTCTCATCATAATCTTCATACCTTTCATCTTGATATATCTCCCTAAGACTCTTGGTCTTTCTTGGTAATAGGGAGGAGACTGTGGGATCAGAATCTTCACTGCTACTTGGCACTAACACTCAGTCATGCCTAGAGGAGCTCGGCAATGATTGAGGTTGCTTACCTTTTCTTCTATCTGTTCCTTCTTCTTGTTGTTCATCAGCATCTTCTTCACTCATAATTGGCACTTTACTTGAGGTGCTTGGTGATTCATCAATTGGTCCATACCATGACTAATTTTCAAGAAATTTCACATCTCTTGAGAGAATCATCTCGTTGTTCAATGGGTCATACAATCTGTATGCCTTTGATTATGAGTTGTACCCAATGAAGATGCACTTCACACCTTTGTCATCCAATTTTTTCCTTTGCTCTTCAGGCACGTGTGCATATGCAACACACCCAAACACCCTTAGGTGTTCAACTGTCAATCTTCTTTGTGACCATGCTTCCACTGGAATTCTATCATGGACTGCCTTTGTAAGACACTTATTAATTAGGTAAACTGCTCTTGCCACAGCCTCTCCCCAAAATTCAGTTGGCAGACCTTTCTCTTTCATCATGCTCCTTGCCATTTCAACAATGGTCCTACTCTTTCTTTCAACCACTCCATTTTTTTGTGGTGTATAGCTAGCTATGAGCTCTTTCTTTATGCCATGTTTCCTGCAAAAAATTGTAAATGAATTGGAGGTATACTCCCCTCCTCTATCTAATCTTAGGACCTTGATATTGTGTCCACATTCTCTTTCAGCTTTGGCTTTAAACTCAAGAAACTTATCTAATGTTTTAGATTTAGATTTTAAAAAATAAATCCATGTCCTACGACTGAAATCAGTAATAAATGTCATAAAATAAGTACTCTCCCCAATAGAAGTAACTTGCATAGGACCCACTAGGTTAGTATGCACTAACTCTAATGGATATCTAGCCCTCCTAGATTTCCAAAATTAAAGGGAATGATATGTTGTTTACCCAAAATACAAGCCTCACACTTGTCACATGAATTTTCTATACGTGGCAAGCCGTCTACCATTCTTTTATTTGACAACAAATTTAAACCACAGATGACCATACCTGAGGTGCCATAGTCGTGAGGGGTCTTCAATCACACTCCTTAGAGCTGATTGTGTGCGAGGTGCAGCACCAACTTAAGATGAGAAACATGTCTCTATCCTTAAGGGAAACATTCTATTCTTTGTCATTTGAACTACTACAAGTAAGTTCTTGCTCCCATCCTTTTCATGAATGACACACGTGTCATTTTTCATCATCACTTTGTATCCATTTTGGTTGAGCTGACCAATGCTCATCAAATTGTGCTTCATACCAAGGGAAAAATACACATTTTATATTTCCTTCTTCTCACCTTTCTTGGTGCAGACCATAATAGATCCTTTGCCCACTACTGGTAGGGTTCCATTGTTACCCATTTTAATCTTAGATTTGAAACTCTTGTCAATGAATGAAAACAAGGTTTCATTACCACTCATGTGGTTGCTACATCCACTATCGAGGTACCAAACCTTAGGGCTTCCTTCTTCACCAACATTACACATGATGAAGGCAATGGCATTGTTTCCACTTCCCATGTTCACATTAGCCACATTTGCTTGTCCTGACTAATCATTTTGCTTCTTCCAACATTCATATGATAGTAGTTGCATTCTACATTACTCCTATTTGAGTTGTAGTTTTTCTTACCTCATCTTGAAGTATTTTGTGAGCTACTTGCTCCATCTACTCTTCCTAAACTTTCTTCTACAACATTTCTTTGTCCTCCATTACCTCGACCTCTGCCTATGGAGTTTTTTCCTGAGCCATTTCTTCTTTTCTCCCTTCAGGCCCCTACCCTATATTATAATGGGCCCTTAAACTTCCTCTTGGATTTGGCTGAGCCTTGAATGCTTGCTCTTGGGAAGAAGAAGATGCAGATCTGTTGATCCTATGCTCATGAGTTTGAAGAGTACCCATCAACTCATCCATTGTCAAAATAGTAAGGCATTTTGCCTCTTCTATGGTCATGACCAAATTGTCATACTTATGAGGTAAACTCCTCAATATATTTTCCACTATCCTTTGCTCTTGATAGTCTTCTCCATTTGACTTCAGTTGGTTAATCACATTGGAGGTCCTTGAACTGAAATCTGCAACTAATTCATTTTCCTTCGTCTGAAGGTTCTCAAAATCCCTCCTTATATTCTATAGCTTTACTGTACGGACTTTATCAATCCCCTTGAAGTTCATCTCAAGGATATCCCATGCTTCCTTTGCATAATTTGCTACTACTATCTTGGGGAATACAACAATCTATGTCATTGCTACTTCAATAAGACTTAATGCCTTAGCATCCTTCCTCCTTGACTCTTTCAAATGAGTCTTTTGATTATTGGTAAGAGCAGCATACTGAGATGGGTCTGTCACATCATTGAACCCATTAACTGCAAACTCGCACAAATCATTTGCAACCATTATGGTTTTCATCTTCTTTGACCATGTATCATAATTTTGTCCATTAAAGGGTGGTGGCTATTGCCATATCTTTCCTATATCTCCTACCATGATAAATATCCCAAAAAAAATTTACCCTAACTCTCTGTAGATGTGGGGCCTCAAAGCTCTGATACCATGTGAGATATATTAAAAAATAAATTCACAAACTTTAAAATTTTTGCTCAGCACTCACTATTGTTGAGTGCTAGTTTTGCTTGGCACCTTAAGGAACCGAGTGGCTGGAGAGTGCCGAGTGAGCTTGGAAAATGAAGAACAACTCGACACTAATGGATGCTGAGTAAGCTCGGTAGAAGAAGGTACCGAGTGAACTCGGCTTGAACTGTAGAAAAAATGACTTCTACCAAAGACAATACAAAGTGACAGAACTATAACATGAACATTTCCACCATTAAAACTAGAGAACCAAAACTTGAAACTTTCAAACAAACTTTTCAAATGTAATGAATAGAAGAAGAACAATGGATTCAAGTATGGCTGCTTGCTTTCTATTCAACTTTGATTAAATCATTAAAAATATCTGGGAGCGTTTGGCTTCAACCAAAAAACTCTAAAATAGCCCTAAAACTTCAAATTGTTAAACAACTTAAAACTTTGAACTTGCAACTCTAATGGCTACATACAATAACACCTGGAGCAATCACTACTTTAACAGGATGAACTCAACAAACAATAAACTTACAGAATGACCAGAGAAGAAACATGTGCATCTGCAGGCACGAAATGAATTTCTTTCTGTCTCTGCACTTTGACGACTGGATCTACTGATCACTTCTCTTCTCTTTGCAACTTCTGATCTCTTCAACTCACTACTTTTTTCTTTGATCTCATAGAATGAATGAATCAAAACATTATTGCTTTTTGACATCCTTCCAAAAAACATTTCCCCCCTCTTTCCTGATTTCAAAACTCACTTACCACATTCATTGTTTATGACTATTGTGTAGGTCGTCAAGGATGGTAGGTGGGCATTTGGCTCCAGGGGCAAACGACCTTTTGCATTTAATATTCCAACAGTTTCCATATGACATCGTAGTATATACTTGTATTTGTTTATTGGAAACTATTCAAGAAATATTAGATATAGGATATACTGATCTTAGATAAATTTCTGAAATGCCCTCATTTCCTTTTAATTTATTAACGTGTCTTTATTATTTAAAAAATAAATAAATAAATATTGGAAAGTTATTTGTCAAGTAGGACATTGTAATATGCCCAAAGAATCTGTACTAATATATTTGTTCTGTCCTCTTTATTAAATTAATATTAAAGTAGCAGTACTGCATTAAATAAATTCAGTAAAGGTTATAAGATTGGGTACACATGGAAAATGTTTGGGAAATATTGATTTGAAAATTTCAGCATTTGATCTTCATCATGATCTGCATAGTTTGTACTCCTAAACAACAACAAAATTGAAAAAACAAAAAAATTATGTTTTCATGAATCTGGAAAAAAAATTTAACTTCATTTTGTCTTTAGTACTTGTTTTTTTTTTTTCCTAATGAAGATTGAAAATTGATTCATTTTATCTTTAGTACTTGTTTTTTTCCCTAATGAAGATTGAAAATTGACTAAAAGACTAGGCATTTTAACGTTTTCTTGGAACGCCTCCAGTTGGTGAGATTTGCTTGCCCGAAATGCTGAAAGCAAAGTAGATTTGAATAGATCTTCAATTCACAAGTAGACTCTAAGAAGAGATAAATGCTACGGACTTCACCTTATTCCGAGTCTTTAGAATATGATAAAAATACAAGAACGAATATCAATCCAACAAAAGAGGACTGAGAATAAGAACGAATAGCAGTCAAACAAGCGAGGACTGCGAATAAGAATCCAAACTTCAGTGGTAGCCAACCTTTATGTTTGGTTGAACACGTGTTTGTAGAAGGAAATTTTCAATAAGATGTCTTGACTTGTAATCTTGGATTCACACTGTTCTCGTTCCAATTAGACATTCTAGATGTAATACTGGTCTACTCAATGAATGGTCGTGAATAAATTGTTGACTCATGTTGGCGGTGGCAACCCTAACTACTGTCAAGGTTAACTTTGGATTTCCTTAACGTGCTATTGGAAAATTGTACTCCCTCCTCCTCGTTCACCATTAATAGAATACAAAACTTTCATATTTTAAAGGAAAATAAGCTTTTCTAAAATAATCTTTTGGATTGTCTCATTGACATTGAATCTCAATTCCTTATTTAGATTTTGTCAGTTATTTAAACAAACTATCAAATCTTTTATTTGTTAATGATTTCTATGTAGTTTCAATGATTGAAGGGTTGGGCAAATCAATCAATTTCTTCATAAGAGAGATTCATAGTGTAGTTGTATAAAGAAGGAGGTGCAATACAAAACCTATGATTACATCTTTAAAAAAAATTGAAAAATTAATTTTATGCTACTAGCGTAAGGCATAGATTAAATACATTTTTTTCAAACTTGACATTAATAAAATTAACATACACTTATTAATTTTGTACATTTGAAAAATGCCACTATCTTATCTACACCAAGAAGTCATGCTAGTCAATTAAAAAATATATGATTGATTAAATTTTACTCATAAATCTTCATGATACAACAAATCATTCTAAATATTACAGTCAAGATGCTTACTTATATGGGCATAAAATGACATTAATGATTTAAGCAAATTTGATATATTTGTATAACTTGTTTTCTTGTCCAAATATTCTACACCTACTATTCTCTTTAGTACTAGAAGATAAACGAAAACAATCAATGGTTCGATACGAACTTTCATGAAATAATTGATTCATGCTGCAACAATCAACCTGTTATCATCAGTCGGGCGGAATCCATACGTACAAGTCAGTATATACTTGAGGTATTGTATAATAAACATGAAGCTCTGGTTTATTCAATGGTATGCACTAACAGTTGATTAAAGGAATGGACCCTTAAAAAATGTATTCGTCTCAACATCGAAGTACCGTGGGTAGTTTGGTAATGGTGGTAAATCAAGAGAAAAGTGTAAGGATATTAACAAGGCTGATCAGATAGGAAATTCGCTTTTGAATAAGCAACATTCAGATGATGGGTATGTACATAAATATTATGAGGCCTTTTTCAATGATCAGTCCAATGATTGTAAGTCTTTATCAAATCTTGCTATTAATCGGAATGGTCAAAATATGTCTACTATTTTAAAGCCTGAAACGGAATAATTTGTATTTTATAAATATGGATTAAAATGTTGAAAACGTATTTGATGAATTGGGGCCTAAAAATATTGATAGTAAAGAAATGGAATTTAGTACATATGAAAACTTTTCTTATGATCACAAGAGATATTGTTGTGCCTATTAAATATAATTTCAAGGAATCCTCAATTCATCGTATGGAGAGATAATAGATGAATCCCGATCGGTGACTATTACATTGATTTTGAAGATTAATACTATAATGAAGTAGGGAAGGATAATGGGAATCCCTGCCATAGAGATTTTCATGAATGTTTCCATGTTTTTATGAATTCCCTGTATGATGATGTAGTAGTTCTGGATGATAAATGTTATTTAACCTGTGATGAAATTCAATACTAAACCATTTTTCTTACTCTACATGTGATTACGATGATGAATCTGATAGTGACCAACAAAGTATGTGCAAGTCTGTGCGTGATCTCCAGAATGTTAAAGGACGCTTTGGTGCTAATCAAGGGGTTATGGCTAATTCCAGTAAAGATAACTTTCTTGAGTCAAACAATGTCTTTACTAAGGGTTCATGTTGCTTGAAGATAAATGAGATTGAAGTTAATATTTCAAAATCAGTGATTTTTTTTTTGATGAATAGTCTCTTCTTTATATTAAAATAAATACAATAAAGTTACATATTTACAAAAAAGGGATAGGGGCAACCAGGATCACCCTATGAGTTCATACGACCCAAGGCCAAAGATCAACTATTCATCAAAAAAAAACTTCAAAAAACAAAAAGCCTCAGGCTGCCAACATAGTGCTAGCTGAGGGAGGAGGATCCTTATCATCAAATCCCCATCCTAGGGTGGCGTGAGTGAATGGCTTAGGGGAAGCCCATCCGTCAGCAACAACATCATCATCTTCTTATTTTTCTCCCTTAGGCTTGGGAGGAGAAATGGCTAAATTCAGCCAAGCGAACACCCACTTGGGGTCTAAATGAGCAGAGGGCCAACCGGTAGCAAGAGTAGTAGGAGGAACCATTGGGGACCACCCTGAACCAAACCTCCACGAGGGCAAGGTGAAGCGGTGCCAACCGCTAGAGCCTCTAGGAGAGTGGTGCTAAGAAAAAGCACTGCCACTACAAGAGTGACACTACTGAGAGCAAGGCATGTATGAGCAATGAGCAAAGTTGCTACGTCCTCAATGGTGACTGTGAATAGGGGTGTGGTCACTGGAGGCAGAATCCAGTGGAACACGAGCAACTATACGAGGGGCATTACCCCAATGTGTCAATAGCTCCTACAAGTTAGCCACTTTTAGAGCTACTTTATCTGTTTGTACTTGAATCTGCATCATGAAATTGTTATAAATACATGCTTTAGCATACATAGCAACATTAATGTCAAGAGTGTTATTAGCAAAGATAATAGCATTGCTATCTTTCCAAATGGTAAATAAGATTTCCAATCTAAAAGCATGCCAAATATAAGAGTATTTGAAGGGAATCTGAGTGTTGCCTCCCAAAACAACCATATGCCAAGAGAAAGGTTCTGAGTGAAAGGGGTGAAAGAGATTGTGGATCCATTGACAATAACATTGAGCCCATCTACAACACCAAAAAATGTGCAAAAAAAATCTCTAATTGACCACAAAAAGGGCAATGAGGGTTAGGAACACCCAGGTACTACAACTAGGGGCCCAAAGGCAAGCCTTAGAAAAGAATACACTAGGTGAAATGCACAATTTTAGGCTTAGTAACAGTCTACCACATAGTAGAAAACCTATAACTCCAAGTACGGTGAGAGGATCGAAAATGCCATCTTTAGTTGAGAACTTCAACCATGGGCAAGTGAGGAATCAGCCACCGATAGCTAAGCCTAAGCTTGTAGCTAGTTATTAGAATGGCTAGATACCACTTCCAATCTTTCCACCAAGGGAAAGAAGACTAAATGCAAATTTTATGCAACATATGGGGAGGCACCACAGAAACTAGAAGATCATAGTAACTACCATAAGTTCATAGTCACTCTAGACAAAAGATATTTAGGGGTTCTTATGCCTCATTTGAAAAAATATAGAGCATTAGCCCCATGTACTTTGGCTAGGGGAACACCTTGGATGGAAAATAATGGTGACCACCAGAGATTATGTTGGTTCATGGAGAGCCCATCTCTGAACCTATCACTAGCCTAATGAAGCTAGGGCTTAACGGCTTCATAGGCTTTCCAAATGCTTTTGGGAAAAAAAGTGCGCTGAATTTGAATAGGTTCAATGGTCACAAGAAGGTTTTGAAAACCAATCCACTTCTAGGCTAGCTGGTGAACTAGAAAGCTTGAAGAAATGCAATGCCACAACAAAATCTTCCAAGCTTCATTTCCAGTGAGAGCATAGATAACCCATTTGGCACAAAGAACAATACATTTCTTCTAGGTAGAGAGCAAGCCAAGGCTACCAGGTTCTTTGGGAAGACAATAGAAATCCCAGGAAAACCTATGAAAGCCCTAGTGAGAAGCATCTGAAGCCTAGAGGAAGTTGCATAGCAGATACTCAAGTTTGAGATAAGAGGCCTTTAAAGGATCCCTATAGGAAGAATAGTACACATGGGCGGTGGTACCAACCTTGAAACAAATCTATAATTTTCTTGTAAGGGAGAGAGGCTTGGTGATCCAATACTCTAATTTTTTCTTTATTTTTGCAAGGACCGCATTGTAGAGCTCAACAACTGAAACTTGAAAAGAAAATGGAATACCCAAAAAATGAAAAATTTCACCATGTTTGACCCATTTCCATTGATATTTCCCAAACCAAGTAGGTTGGGGAAGGTAAGACTGCATGTAGCAGAGGGTTTTGTGCCACTATATAGCAAACCCAGAGGCAAGACAAAAGGTGTCAAGACATTGTAGAGTAGAAAGCAACATTATCCTCATCCTCAATGAGAGTGAGGAAGGATTCATCTATGAAATGGCCATTCACAAGCTAATTAGGGAAGTTTAGAAGAGAAATAGCACAAACCCTACCTTGTGAAATGGCATTAGCAAGAAAGTACCCAAAGCCTTCAACAACCAACACATATAGAGAGGGTGCTAGAGGACAACATTTTTTAATGGAATGATAAAGCCCAAAGGCTTGAGACTATTGACCATTGATAGAGATGCAAGTAGAGGCATCCCCAAAAAGCATCTAGACTAACTATAGAAAAGTAGAGCCAAACCCAAGTGCCTGAAGCATTGCAAGAATGAAGGGCCACTTTATCCAGTCATAGGCTTTGGAAAACTCAATCTTAAGAAAGACGGCCTATTACTTGGAGTTTCAAGCCCATTCCATCCCTTCCCACACAGTGATTATATTTTCTAGAATATACCAAGATTTGATAAAACCCATTTGCTCAGGGCAAATAATCTGAGGAAGAAGATGACAGATTTTAAGAGAGAGAGCCTTGGTAATGATCTTGTAAGAGACATTTAACAAGGTGATGGGCCTCTAATTACATATATCTTCAAGGTCACTCGCCTTAGGTATGAACTTGATATTTCCCTTATTAATAATATTTTGATAGGTAAAGGATGGGAGAAACAATGTACATCAAGACAAAAAATGTCAAGCTGCAAATATGTATACTGATTAGGGTAGTAATGTCTAGATTTGAAAAATATTTATGTGGAGATTCTCATTAATTCTAATTTATTGTTAGATAGACATTCTTTTAAGGTTTTTTGTATGAATTTGAATGATAGTTTGTTAAAATGAATTTAGAATGAGATTGGAAATGAAAACATATGAACTACTTCCTACAAGTTTGTTTAGGTGGTTTATATTTGAAGGATGGATATCGGGGTTTCAAATTGATCAAGACACTCAATATTATTAATTTAGATAAACTAAGAATTCACAAATAGAGACAAGAGACGGGATATATCATGGTTCACCACAACTATGGCTATGTCCACACTGAGAGTAGAGAAAATATATTATTCAGTCATTATAGCTTAACATACACAAGACTTTGCCTTATATTTATATTACTCTTCAAGAGAAGCCAAAAAGACTAATAAGAAGAATATGGAATGAATAGCCATGACAATTAGACTTCACATCCAAAAATCTCCCACTTGAAGTTCAACTCATGCTACAACCTCATATTCCAATATCCTCCCACTTAAACTCTACTTTTCCTGACCAAATCTCATGGTAAGAAAGTTTTCAAAAGACAATCTCCATAGCCAGAATAGCAACCATAGCTAATTGTTAATCACAACCAACTAACCATAGAACATCAGTAGACTTATAACCACATAAGCAACCCATACAATAACCCACCAAATATACCATCTTCCAACAAAACACACCAAAAAATGCCATTGATGTGCAAAAAACTAGAAGACTATTATAGAGAAATTTTAATTGCATGAGCAATGTCAACTATAAGTTGACTCAATCTACCAATCAGTACATAGAAGGCATGACATTAACTTGAGATGATCTATGAACCACAACCAACTTGCTGCAAAAATGACATCTTCCAAGTTCTCATGAAAATACCACATATTATTCTTTAAAAAAATGAAGTACAACAATAATAGATGACATCAAAAAACTCTTGGAAGGAACACTAATGCAAATCATAACTCATCTATCTACCAAAACCACCATGTGCTAACTATGTCAATTATGATCTCCTTCACCTCCCCATATGAGAGCATTTACAGCACCCAAACACCATGGGTGAATGCTCCTATAAATAAGAAGATCAAACTCCAAACATTCAAAAACTAGGAACAATATCAACCATCTCCAAAGTGCACAATGAGACAAATTTTCCAAGTAGACCAAGCATGGGGAGTGAGAATGCTCCTCTAGGATACACCAAGTCTCAATGAGACTTCCCCAAGAACAATCTCCACTAGGTCCATAATGAACTCATGTCCATCCATAGGTGTATGTGTTGGATACAATTGTTTAATTATGTGTTGTCTTTGATGTCACACAAATGTTATATCAGTCATCAGATAGTGTCTATCTGTCATGTCCCCTTTTCAAATATTTAAAAATATTAATCTTTACTAACGCAAGCAAGCCCAAAAAAGGTGAAGTTTCAGAAAAAGGGGCTAATCTTTGGAAACCAATGGACTAATAAATAAAAATTATTATAAAAAAATATTTTATTAACCCCTCTTGGACGCGAGTTAGCGTTATGCCCTCTTTTAAGGGATTTGGAGGCATTTTGGGCTCATTCGAGAACTTGATTTTGGCTTATTGTTTTGTTGTTCTTCAGAGGCTGCCAAACCTATGGAGAAGGAGACCCAAGGAAGGGAGTTTTTAGGTTTCTAGGAAGGCTAAGGATGGGAGTTTGAAGCCATTCCATGCGCAAGCTCATGCAGAGTTTTCCCTTGTGCTGAACAATGCAAATTTGTGGGTTTTCGGGTGTGTTTTTTGTAAGAGTTTGGTGTTTTCGGTTGAGTATTTCATATCAGTTTGGGTTGCTGCTATATTTCAGACTTTAAGATGTTAAAATAGAGCTGAATATATGTATTGGGACATGGTTAAACTTCTGAGATAGATTATTAGTGTTTTTGTGGTGTTTTCAGGTATTTTTGTGTTAATTTTGGGAGCCCGATGAGCATAGTTTTTGTCCTACGTTTGTGAGATGTTGTGTAAATGCTATACAAATCTGGAAATTTTATTTTGTAGGCCATTATGCTGCTGAAATTTTTGTAAAAATTTTCATTTTCAAATTTATTAATAATATGTGAAGTTGTGAAGTTTTTGGCACTATTTCGGACATACCCAATTTGGGGTTTATTGAGAAATTGGTGGATCTTTGTAATATTGGTTGTTTGATTTTGAAAATCTGATTAGAGGCTTGAAATATCATAAAAATTAGAAAAAGGGACATTTCAGTGGTATCAAAGCTATGATCTTGCCAGCCTGAGGGTTTGTAGAAGTTTGCATGCAACCAAGTGAAAGAGAAAAGAGATATTTGTAGTGAGAAAAGAATAAAGAAATTTTGATCAAACTTCCAATTAAAAGTAAAAGTACAAAATTCAAGGAAGGAAAAATCATGGCTGATCAAGATGAGATGGAAAAAAAAAAATTTCAAGACATCCAAAATACTCAGAAGCAAACAGTGGATAGTTTGGCAGAAACTAGAGAGGCTTTGCAGATATTGATAGAAAAATTGCAAGGAGTTGCATCTATTAATGAGAAAGGGAGCACTTTAGAGGAGCCAAGAAATCTGAAACCCACACCATCTAAATCAACAAAAACTATTTTCCTGCCTGCAGATGAGCCATGAGTACCAAATCTAGCCCTTAATCCTGTGAAAGAGGTTATAGGTAACTTGATTGCATTAAGAGCTACTTACAATGGCTTAGATGATGACTTTCGTAGTTTGGTTCCTTTTAGAGAATATGTGGATATGATGAACACTTTGATGCCCAAGAAAGAGAACAGGAGGGTGATGGGGACAAAACCCAAGAATAGAATGGACACAACAGAAAAGGGAAATTGTATTAACTGAGAAAATAAGCTAGTACAAATAGTACAGAGAAAATAAACTTGAAAAACATGCCCTAAGGGCTTACAATAGCATAAACTTGGAGATAATTTCTCCTTTCAGTACCTCCTCTCAAACTCCACTCCGAACTACCTTTTACAATGCCAAAAATCTCTTTAAATAGACCCCGGAGGGTTAAGGACTAGGAGTACATTCTAGAAAGTGCTAGTAGGCATCCACCGACCAAATAGAAGGTTCCAGAAGCTATGTTAGAAGTTGGTGCAAATCTAGAAGAATCCAGAAATGGTAACCGAACTTCTGGGAGGCATAACTTTTGAACCGTAGCTTCGATTGACGAACCGTTTACATTTTTGGAAAGATCTTGAAGTGCTCTATAGCCCTATGGACTAGCTTCACTCGTCCTCCATTTTTTGGCCCTTTTCAAGGTCATTTAATGCCCCTAACCTAACTTTGAAGCATTCTTACGAGGTCTCCAAAATCTGAAAAATTGCAATAACTTTCAAACCGTGGGGCCTATTGACCTAATTCTTTTTCTAGAATGCTCTAAATCATGATTACATTCATCTGGCCAATTCACACCTTCTAGTTTACCAAAATGATGGCTCAATTACATGCTCCTATTTTTTTGAGATTTTCAAACACACTGATAGTGGAACTGTGAGAGTTGGAACCTTTATTTGACCCAAATGGGTATCCAAAAGTGAAAACACATGAAACAGAAACTAAATCTAAGTACATTTTTTTGGGTGACACAGGATTGCCCTTATACCTCTAGATGCTCTTGCACCAAACACTCAGGGTAGATTGAAAAGTGACCCTGTCACTTTATGAATGGTAGAGGAAATCCCAAATGGGAAACCTTAGCTGCTGAAATCCAAGTTGAGTCCTCGATAGGTCATCCTTTCCATTTGACCAAATACTCTTCATACTACCTATTTCTGGTACTCCTACCCACACGATGATCTAGAATGTCTTCTATCTCCTCCTTCTTAGAAGCAGGAATCGGACATGGCTCTAATGCCAGCTCCTCATCTGTACCATCATCATGATACTCTGTTAAATTTGCAATGTTGAAAATGGGAGAAATCTGAATACCATCTGGCAGCTCCACTTCATATGCATTTCCTGAGTCATGTTTCTTCAAAATTTTGCAGGGGCCAAATTTCTTCATTTTTAGCTTGTTGTAAGTACCGGCTAGAAATCTTTCTTTTTGTAAGTGTACCATGACTAAATCTCCTACTTGGAATTCCTTATGTCTTCTCCTTTGATCAGCCCTAGCTTTATACTCTTGATTCATCTTGGTAATGTGTGCTTGAACCTCCTCATGTAGACGCTTGATATGTTCAGCAAATTCCTCAGCTTCAGCACTTGTCCTCTCCCCTTGTTCTATCTTCCTCAGCTCTGGTGCAGTCCTTGGGCTATTCCCATATACAATTTAAAATGGTGATTTTCCAGTACTCCTATTTATAGAGTTATTGTAAGCAAACTCTGCCTGTGGTAGAATCAAATCCCATCCCTTGGGCTTATCCCCAACTAAACATCTCAGCAAATTGCCCAGACTTCTGTTTACCACTTCTGTTTGGCCGTCAATTTATGGGTGATGCGTGGAACTGAATTTCAAGTCTGTCCTCAACTTTTTCCACAATGTCCTCCAGAAATACCACACAAATTTAGTATCTGTGTCAGAAACTATACTCCTTGGAAGACCATATAGTCTTACCACCTCTTTGAAAAACAATTCTGCAATATAAACAACATCATGAGTTTTGTGGCATGGAATGAAATGTGCCATTTTGGAGAACCTATCAACCACCATGAATACTGAGTTATTACCCCTTTGTGTCCTTGGCAATCCAAGAACAAAGTCCATACTTATGTCTTCCCATGGCCTTGATGGAACAGGCAATGGCTGATATAGGCCAGTATTGTGACTAAACCCCTTGGCAACTTGACAAACTTGGCAACTTTTACAAACTTCTTCACATCTTGTGAAATTTGAGGCCAAAAATAATGTTCTCTAAGAATGAAAATGGTCTTATCTTGACCAAAATGTCCTGCCATCCCTCCACTGTGTTTCTCCTTAATTAGATTTTCTCTCATGGAACTCCTTGGAATGCACAATTGACTACTTTTGAACAACATGCCATCCTAAATCAAATAGTGTAACCACATGGTCCTATCTACAGCAACATGTTCTTTACAAGCTTTCTAGGCTTCAGCAAAATCAAGATCCTCCAGGTACAAATTCTTAAGTTTATCAAACCTAACTACTTCAAACTACATTACTGTAAGGAACAACTGTCTCCTACTTAGTGCATCTGCAACCCTGTTAGATTTTCCACTTCTATGCTTCAACACAAATGTATTACTCTGCAAGAACTCTACCCACTTCATATGCCTCTGATTCAATTTACCTTGGCTATTTAGGTACTATAATGCCTGATGATTAGTATACAAAACAAATTCCTTTGGCAATAAATAATGCCTCCATTTCTTTAACACCTAAACTATTGCATAGAACTCTTGATCATAAACAGAATACTTCTTCTTTGCATCATTTAATTTTTCACTAAAATATGCAATAGGCTTACCTTCTTGGCTTAATATAGCCCCAATAGTGCTGCCACTGGCATCACAATCTACTTGGAACACTTTTCTAAAATCTGGAAGTGCCAACACAGGCTGTTCTGTTACCTTCTTCTTCAGCAATTCAAAACTTCTCACAGCTACTGCAGTCCATTTGAACTCTTTTCTATCCCCTATTATTGTATCAGTTAGGGGTGCACATATACCACTGAAATTCTTAATAAACTTTCTGTAAAAACTAACCAGACCATGAAATGATCTTACCTCAATAGCAGACCTTGGAGTAGGCCATTCCAAGATGGCTTTTACCTTCTCTGGATCCATTTTGAGACCTTCAGGTGATATAAAAAACCCCAAATAGACTAACTCCCTTTTTGCAAAGATACACTTCTTTAGATTAATTAACAATTTCTCTTCCCTTAGCCTTTCAAGGACACTACGAGTATGCAATTAATGTTCTTCCAAAGTCTTGCTGAAAATTAAAATATCATCCAAATAGACAATAACAAATTTTCCCAAGAACTTCTTAAGTACCTCATTCATGAGCCGCATGAAGGTGCTTGGGGCATTCGTCAATCCAAAGGGCATGACTAACCACTCATAAAGACCCTCCTTGGTCTTGAAGGCTATTTTCCACTCATCTCCTTCTCGAATCCATATTTGGTGATAACCACTCTTCAGATCTATCTTTGTGAAGTACTAAGCTCCACTCAAGTAGTCCATAATATCATCCATCCTTGCCAAAGGAAACTGGTACTTGATGGTGATCCTATTTATAGCTCGAGAATCTGTACACATCCTCCACTCTCCATCCTTCTTTGGTGCGAGTACTGTAGGTATTGCACATGGACTTAGGCACTCTTGAATCAAGCCCTTCCTCAACAACTCCTGAACCTGTCTATTTAGCTCCTCTGTTTCAGTAGGAGTTATCCTATGAGCAGCCTTGTTAGGCAAACTAGCTCCTGGAATCAGATCTATCTGATGATTGATTTGCCTTACTAGTGGTAATCCATTTGGAACATTATCAGAGATAATATCTCCAAACTCCTCTAGTAAATCTAAAACTTCAAGTGGAATTTCACTACTACCTTCTTTATCTTTCCTAGGAATCAAAGCATAGCACATATGTTGATGTTTCATGCCATCTAAAAACTTCCTTTCATCAACAAGACAAATCCTATCACTACTACATACCTTTTCACCTTCCTTTTTCATGGGCTTCAATTTGTGGCGAACTCCATCCTTTGTCAGAGAGTATGTGTTTGCATGTCCATCATGTACTGCATGTCTATCAAACTGCCATGGTCTACCCAACAATAGATGGAAAACATCCATCAAAATAACATCACAAAGAACTTCATCATGGTAACTCCCAATTTTGAATTTCACTAAACATTGTTCACTTACCAAGACCTTATGATCATCTTTTACCCAAGCAATCTGATAGGGCTGGGGATGTTTCTCCCTCTTGAGCTTCAGCTTAGAGACCATCTCTTCTGATACCAAGTTATCAGTGCTACCACCATCAATGATCACGTCACAAAATTTATCCTCACACTTGCATCTGGTACGGAACAAACTCCTCCATTGTCCTGGTTCAATCTCACCACTTAGTAGGACTCTTTCATTTACCAAGGTCTCTCCTCTTTCTGCATCCTCTGAATGTGATGATTGTGCATCCTTATCCACATGAGAAACCCTAGCTTGGCCCTCAGCTCTCCTATTTGTCCTTCCTTGTCATTGAGGGCATTCAAAGGCACGATGACCTTCTTCATTGCAATGGAAATAGGTACCACGGAAGCCTCCTCTTCCTTGTCCACATCCTCTACCTCTTCCTCTCTGATCTCCAAAGTCTTGATCATGAGAGCGGTTGAAACCCTCATTCCTCTGGTTCCTGCTAGTACCCACATCTTCATTTTTCTTTTGGGTTTCATTGCGACCTCCAGATGATCTACCACTTCCCCTTCCTCCTTGACCGTACCCTCTTTGTCTTCCTTCAAACCTTTTATTCAGCTTCTCTTCAACTCGTAGGACAAATTGGTATGCCTCTTCAACGTTGGTCATTCATACCAGACTTAATTCCTCCTGGATGCTAGGTCACAACCCACTGATATAACGAGAAACCTTCTCCTTATTTGCTTCTACATGTCCCGCTCTAATCAAGAGTCGGTAAAATTCCTCTGTATATTCTTGGACTGATCTTCCTACTTGCTTTAACCCATGCATCTTCTTAAACAAATCAAGCTTGTAGTCCACAGGAATGAACTGCTTCTTCAATTTGTCCACCATGCGATCCCACCTTGTGATCTCCTTTCCTCTTCTATTTCTTTCCAATTGAACCTCTTGCCACCAGATTTTGGCATGGCCTTTCAATTTGGCCTTTGCAAACTTAACCCTATCTAGGTCCCTGATATCCTCATACTCAAAGTATTCTTCCAATTCATTGATCCAATCGATCAACTCATCTGGTTTTAGATTTCTTGAAAATACACCCACTTCAATTGTGGGTCTTTTCCCAAACTTAGTAATGGCCCTAAAAATCCTTTCCTCTGCATGATTTAGAACCTCCCCGTCAAATTCCCCTTCTGGTTCCATTACTTCTTCTTCATTGTCATCCTCACTGTCGTCACCTGCGACAACATTTGCTCCTCTATGGAGCTCCTCTTGCAATGCTTGTACCTGCCTTTAGAGGGCTCTAACCTCCTTAGGATTAATAGCTCTAGCCCTTCCACCATGCTCTCTTTGTGGAGGCATCTTCTAACTCGATCCCACAACCACACAGTC
This sequence comes from Cupressus sempervirens, assembly GCA_028749045.1. Taxonomy (NCBI): domain Eukaryota; kingdom Viridiplantae; phylum Streptophyta; class Pinopsida; order Cupressales; family Cupressaceae; genus Cupressus; species Cupressus sempervirens. The sequence goes on along the minus strand of CM053789.1, from coordinate 10,999,758 downwards.
CTGGTGCAAATTGCCTCACAGTCGATGCTCTGTCTACACACTCAGGAAAACCAGCTCTGATACCACTTGATGGGGACACAACCCAAGAACAGAATGGACACAACAGAAAAGAGAAATTGTATTAACTGAGAAAATAAGCTAGTAAAAATAGTACAAAGAAAATAAACTTCGAAAACATGCCCTAAGGGCTTACAATAGCATAAACTTGGAGATAATTTCTCCTTTCAGTACCTCCTCTCAAACTCCACTCCAAACTGCCTTTTACAATGCCAAAAATCTCCTTAAATAGAGCCCGGAGGGTTGAGGACTAGGAGTACATTCTAGAAAGTGCTAGTAGGCATCCACCAACCAAATAGAAGGTTCCAGAAGCTACGTTAGAAGTCGGTGCAAATCTAGAAGAATCTTTAAACGGTAACCAAACTTCTGGGAGGCATAACTTTTGAACCGTAGCTCCGATTGACAAACCGTTTACATTTTTGGAAATCTCTCAAAGCGCTCTATAGCCCCATGGACAAGCTTCACTCATCCCCATTTTTCAGCCCTTTTCGAAGTCATTTAATGCCCCTAACCTAACTTTGAAGCATTCTTAGGAGGTCTCCAAAACTCAAAAAGTTGTAATAACTTTCAAACCATGGGGCCTATTGACCTGATTCTTTTTTTGGAATGCTCTAAATCATGATTACATTCATTTGGCCAATTCATACCTTCTAGTTTACCAAAATGATGGCCCAATTACATGCTCCTATTTTTTCAAGATTTTCAAACACACTGATAGTGGAACTGTGAGAGTTGGAACCTTTATTTGACCCAAATGGGTATCCAAAAGTGAAAACACATGAAATAGAAATGAAATCTAAGTACATTTTTTTGGGTGACATAGGATTGCCCTTATAACTTTGGATGCTCCTACATCAGAGGGAGCATGACATAAGTGGAAGAGAGCTCAAAAATAAAATAAGCAAGTTTACATCACCTACTTTTGATGGAACAAATAAAATTTCAGCTAGAGCATGGCTACAATAATTACAAACTTTCTTCACACTTAACCCCATGAAGGAGAGTGATGCTGTTCAATTTGCAAGTCTACATTTGGAAGATGCAGCCTATGATTGGTGGTATCATGGAATGACTACTCAAGGTCATGATCAGGTAACTACATTTGATGATTTCAGTCAAAAAGTGATAGATATATTTGACCTCAAGGATGATGAAATGTACTTTAAAGAATTGTCAAAGTTGAAGCAAACCAAATTAGTTAATGAGTGTATAGAAGAGTTTCAAAAAGTGGCTATTATGGTACATGATATGAGTGAAAAGAGGAATTTTTTATCTTTTTCTTGATGGTTTAGAAGATTCTATTAAGGGTTTGTTTAAGGCTTTCTCACCCTCAACCTTATAGGAAGCTATCAAAAGAAGCTTGCAACTTGAAACTTGTATGCCTATGAAACTAGTCACTAATCAAAAACCCCCAAATCTTTGGCAACATAAGGGGAATTTTTAGAAAAAGAATTTCCCAACACTATCATCAAAAGATGTGATAAATGTGGCAAAAAAGAAGGTAGATGAAGAGACTAGGAGTGAATTACGAAGAAAAAAGCTTTGTTTTACTTGTAGAGAACCATGGGTTCCAGGACACAGATGTTTGGGGAAAGGTCAAGTGCACTATATTGAAGTTGCTTCAGAATCTGATTCAGATGAGCATGAGGAATTTCATGACACTAAGGAGGAGGTAGAAGAAGAGAAAGAAAAATAAATCAGCAAGGATGGAACTTTAGCAGCATTATCAAGAGTCCCAAGATACCATCCCTTTCGAATTTGAGGGGTACTAGCAAGGCAAAGGTTGACAGTTCTTCTTGATAGTGGGGCAACTCACAATTTTATTGATGAGGAATTTTTCATGAAAAGAGGGCTTAAAGCAGAAGATTTTGAAGGATTCAATGTTACTGTAACTGATGGATTCACTATGCCTTGCACACGAGTGGTAAAACAACTGAAGATGACCTTAGGAGATTATGAGTTATGTGATGACTTCTATGTTGTTGGCATTGGGAGACAGATCTTGTATTGGGTGTTCAATGGTTGCACTCTATTGGAAGCTATTACATGAACCATCAAACTATGGAGTTTAAATTTCATTCCAATGGGAAAGAAGTCTTATTGAGAGGCTTATCAAATGGAGCACCTAAGGTGGTCTCTGCAAAGAGGATGGAGAGGACTTTTTGAAGAGGACAAGTAGCATGGGCAGCAGGAGTCATAATCCATCCAACAAGCTCTCCAAAGAATCAAGGTAATTTCCATTTTGAAATTCAAAATATTCTTGATAAGCATAGTATAGTTTTCAATGACTTACCTCCAGGATTACCACCAGATAGAGGTTTTGAGCATGTTATAGAGTTAGAACAGGGTGCCAAACCAGTTATAACAACCCCATACCACCATCCAAGAGGTTATAAGGAAAAAATTGAAAAAACTATTAAGGAACTCCTGGACATGGGATTCATAAGGCCTAGCTCCAATCCATTTGCATCATCTATGGTACTTGTCAAGCAAAAGGATGGTACAATGAGAATGTGTATAGACTACAAGGCTCTAAACAAGAAGACCATAAAAAATAGGTATCTCATACCATGCATAGATGAACTCATTGATGAGTTACATGGTGTTGTATACTTCTCAAAAATTGACTTAAGATCAGGGTACCATCAAATCCGAATGAGGGGTGAATATGTGGAAAAGACTACTTTCAGATCTCACTATGGGCACTTTGAATTTCTTATTATGCCATTTGGCCTCACTAATGCACCTAAAACATTCCAATCTTGTATGAATAAGGTATTCAGCTAGCATCTTCAAAAATTTGTTTTGGTATTTTTTGATGATATCTTGATTTACAGTAAAACATGGGAAGAGCATCTAAAGCACATAGACACTATTTTGGAAATCTTGGAGCAGCAATCTTTCTATGCTAAGCTATCTAAATGTGAGTTTGGTTTGATAGAGATCCTTTTTTTGGGACATATTATAAGCTCTAAAGGAGTACAGGTTGATCAACAAAAAATTTAAGAAATTTTGGATTGGCCTCCACCCACTAATCTTACACAGTTGAGAGGTTTCTTTGAGTTTTGTAGCTACTATAGGAGATTTACCAAGGGATTTTCTCAGCTTGTTGCCCCCTTGACTGATCTAACAAAGAAAGGAGCTTTTTTTGGATAGAAGAGGCACAAAAAACATTTGATAAGCTTAAGAAGGTAATGAGTTCATGCCCTATGCTTGCAATTCTAGATTTCTCTTTACCTTTTGTTGTTGAATGTGATGCTTCTAGAGAAGGTATAGGGGCTGTCCTAACTCAAAGGGGACATCCAATAGCATTTGAGAGTAGAAAACTAAATCAATCAGAGAAAGGTTACTCCATCTATGATAAAGAAATGTTGGCAATCATGCATGCACTTCATAAGTTTAGACAATATTTGGTATGTGGGAGATTCATTGTAAAGACAGACCATAATAGCCTCAGGTTCTTCTTGAACCAAAGGGATTTGAATGATCGTCAACAAAAATGGGTAAGAAAATTGCAAGCTTATGATTTTGATATTGAATACATGAAAGGAAAGAATAATGTGGTTGTTGATGCTCTCTCAAGAAAGCCCACTTTGTGTTCCTTAACATCTATCTCTGCTGATTGAAAAGTCTCCATAATTTTAGAGCATGCTAAAGATTCCTTTGCCACAAAGATTTTGGATAAGTTAGTGGATGATTATAGGTACAAGGTTGTTGATGAATTGATTTATTACAAGAATAGGATCTTCTTAGTGCCAGGATCAAAAACTAAGAAGAGCATATTGAGGGCCTTTCATGACACTCCTTTGGCTGGTCACCAGGGATACTTCAAGACATATAGGCAAATTCAAGAGTAGTTTTCATGGAAAGGTATGAAGGAGGGTCTCCTTAAACACATTAAGAAATATATGGTATGCCAACAAAGCAAGAGTGAGCAAAATTTTCCTGCAGGGTTGTTACAACCACTTCATATTCCTGAACAAAAATGGAAAAGTATTTCCATAGACTTCATCACCGGGTTGCCCAAGGTTCAAGGTAAGGATTGCATATATGTGGTGGTAGATAGAATAACTAAGTATGCACATTTCTTTCCTATCACATCTGATTTAAAGGCATCACAAGTGGCCAAATTGTTCTTCAAGGAGATTTTTAGATTACATGGCTTGCCTAGAAACATTGTCATTGACTGGGATAGTAGATTCCTCAACTCTTTTTGGAAGGAGCTCTTTCATTTGGTAGGAACTAAACTCACTCCCAGTACTAGTTATCACCCTCAAACAGATGGACAAACAAAGATAGTTAATAAATGGATAGAGGGATATTTGAGGAACTATGTTTCAAATCAACAACATGCTTGGGTGAAATGGTTGCACCTAGGGGAGTATTTTTACAATACATCTCATCACATGTCTATTGGTATGCCTCTTTTTTGTGCTCTTTATGGTTATGATGCCCTTTTTTTTGTTGATTTAGTACTTTCAAATAGTAGAGTACCTGCAGCAAGTGATTTCATCAAGCAAAGCCAAGACATAATAAGGTCCCTCAAGGATAATCTACAACATGCATAGAACCAACAAAAATTGTATGCTGATAGGAAAAGGACTGAAAGATCTTTTGAGGTGGTAGAGTTGGTATTTGTTAGGTTGCAGCCATATAAGTAAAGCACCTTGAAGAGGAGTGGGGTAGAGAAACTCAAGCCAAGATTTTATGGGCCTTATAAGATCACCAAGAAGGTAGGAGAGGTAGCTTATGAATTGGAGCTCCCACCAAACAGCAAAATACATAATATTTTCCATGTATCTTTCCTGAAGAAGGTTCTAGGCCAGTAGACCATAGTATCTACAGAATTACCACCTCTTGATGATGAAAGAAAATTAGTTTTGATACCAGAAGAGATTTTGGATACAAGAGAGAAAAGATTGAGAAACAAGAGCATCATAGAGCATTTGGTCAAATGGAAAGGATTACCACTGAAGGATGCAACTTGGGAAGGAGCACATATTCTTGAATATTCCAATCTTCATTGCTTGAGGACAAGCAATATTTGGGAGAGGAATACTTGTCATGTCCCCTTTTCAAATATTTAAAAATAATAATCTTTGCTAATGCAAGCAGGCTCAAAAAAGGTGAAGTTTTGGTAAAAGGGGCTAATCTTTGAAAACAAATGGACTAATAAATAAAAATTATTATTAAAAAATATTTTATTAACCCCTCTTGGATGTGAGTTAGGGTTAGGCCCTCTTTTAAGGGATTTGGAGGCATTTTGGGCTCATTCAAGAACTTGATTTTCGCTTATTGCTTTGTTGTTCTTCAGAGGCTGCCAAACCTGTGGAGAAGGAGACCCAAGGATGGGAGTTTTCAGGTTTCTAGGAAGGCTAAGGATGGGATTTTGAAGCCATTCCATGTGCAAGCTCATGCAGAGTTTGCCCTTGTGCTGAACAGTGCAAATTTGTGAGTTTTCGGGTGTGTTTTTTGTAAGAGTTTGGTGTTTTCAGTTGAGTATTTCATATTAGTTTGGATTGCTGCTATATTTCAGATTTTAAGATGTTAAAATAGATTTGAATATATGTATTGAGACGTGGTTAAACTTTTGAGATAGATTATTAGTGCTTTTGTGGTGTTTTTGAGCATTTTTGTGTTAATTTCGGGAGCCCGATGAGCATAGTTTTTGTCCTACGTTTGTGAGATGTTCTATAAATTCTATATAGATCTGAAAATTTTATTTTTTAGGCTGTTATGCTGTTGAAATTTCTGTAAAAATGTTCATTTTCATATTTATTAATAATATGTGAAGTTGTGAAATTTTTTGGCACTATTTTGAACATACCTAATTTGGGGTTTATTGAGAAATTGGTGGATCTTTGTAATATTGGTTGTTTGATTTTGAAAATATTATTAGAGGCTTGAAATATCATAAAAATCAAAAAAAGAGACATTTCACTATCAAGCTCAAAAGGTCAGCAAGGCAAAGGATAGTGTCTACTGAGCTTAGAAGGTCAATAAGGCAAAGGATAGTGTCTACCAAGCTCAGAAGGTCAGCAAGACAAAAGACAGTATTTACCGAGCTCAAATGGTTAGGAAGGAAAAAGGACATAATCTACCAAGCTCACTCGGTCATCAAAAGAAATGTGGCAGAAATAGTTCTTACGGAGCTCACTCGGTCATCAAAGGGAATGTGGCATAAGCAGTTCTTACCGAGCTCTCATGAAGGAATTCAGTTCTTATCGAGTAAACTTGATAGCCAAAAGATTTTATAGATATTGCAATGTTAACCAAGTCAAGAAGGTTAACTTAGGAAATTTTTGGAAGTAGTATTTACTGAGCAGGGTCAGCCAGTAAAGGATTTCATTGTTTTATGAGATAACGTTTATTTGTTTAGAGTAATATCTATAGCTGACTAATGTATGGTTTATTGATAAATGTAACATGTAAATGAGCCGACTTGACAATTTGAATTATATAAGTAAGAGGTCAAGTTGTGAATTCTAAGTGTGTGGAAGTGTGTGGAATTAATGTGATATGAAGACTAATTATTGTGGAAGCAAATTTGAAAGATGATTAGAGATCATTGAGGAGCAACAGAGACATATTTGATCAAGGAGGATCTAATGATGTTGAACAGAGACCTGTAGCTAACAAATTCAATTGCATCTTGTTTAGGTCAATTTATTGTTGCTTTCTAACCATTGTAGTAGTGATTTCAAATCTCTTAACAAAGTTAGTTTAACAGCCATTTTGTAAATCCTCTAACAAGGTGACAGTTTATTTGAATTGTTCTAAAGACATCTAGCAAGGCCACTCCTAACAGGGTGATTAAATCCTCTAATAGGGTCACACCTAACAATGTGTATTGTAATATTTAATAGGTTTGGCTCCTAACAGGGCTCACTTAAGAAGAGTGAAAAATTGGTGAGTAGTTACTTGGTGGTTTTTCCCATATTGGGTTTCCACGTTAAATCTGGTGTCTCTTGTGTTCATTTTTTTTTCAATTGCATGCATGTTTGCTTGAAGATAAGTAACAATTTAATTTACTGAGTTACGACATTTTTGTTATGTTTACTAAGTATCAGCAGTAACTAGATCTTTAAGACATCTAAGGGATCTATGGATTATTTTTTGTAAGTAACTGATTCACTCCCCCCCCCCCCCTCTTAGTTACTCTACCTTTAATCCCAACAATTGGTATTAGAGCCTTTGGTGCTTATAGGAAAAGATTTCAAGGATCTAAGCTAAAGATCAGGATGTCTTACAAAAGGGAAATTCTAAGACTTAATAGGGACAACTTCTCAGCATGGAAAGGATTGATGATGCTTCATCTGGCTTCTATTGGTGATAGAGGGCTAAAGTACCTTGATGAAAAATATGAAGAACCTTCTGGTACACTATCTATCAATGATATTTTTGAAAAAAAGACTCACAATAACATGATGATAGATATATAATTTTCTTTGAGTTATGAAGAATTTGATGACATCAAGGATTGCAAAAGTACCTTTGAAATATGGAACAAGCTAAAAGAAATCTATGGAGGAGATGATAATGTGAGAAGAGCCAAAGCAGAAAGTTTGAGAGAAAAATTTGATCAAATGAGGATGATAGAGGATGAAAACATTGCAAAGTATGTTGAAAGAGTTAAAGCATGTGTTAGTGCAATCATAGCATCTAGAGGAGATATTAGTGAGGAGATAGTTATAAGTAAATTTTTTAGAACTCTACTTTCGATTTATGCAATTAGAGTCTCTGCAATTCAAGAAAGGAGATGTGAGGCAAATCATAAAATAAATTTAGAGGCCATAGTTGGAAGATTGACTACATTTGAGCTAGACAACTATGACAATTATGTTCTAGCTACCAAGAACGTCGAATCAACATTTGAAGCCAAACTTTCACTCAAAGAAAAGGGGAAAAAGATGAAGGATCCACAATCAAATAGTGATGAAGAATCAAAAAAAAGTTCAGATAGTGATCTTGAACTAGTTGAAGCTCTACTAGGAAGAAAATATTCAAGAGGCAAAGGGAAATACAAAGGTAAGGTTCCTCTAATATGCTTTTCTTGTGAATAAATTGGACATATTGCTGCTAGGTGCCCAAATAAGTAGAAAAAAGATGAGAAGAAGGGTCTCAAGTACAATGGCAAGAAAGACTTCAAATCATTCAAGGATAAAGGTAAGAAAACATGTTTTATGGCTAAAGATTCGAATGATTCTAATGATGAAGATGAAGATGAAATTGTCTACATTGTTGTGAAAGATGAGTCTAATAATGATGAGAAAATGGCACTCATTTCTCATATGAGCAAAAATGATACATGGATCGTAGATAGTGGTTGTTCTCATCACATGACTGGTGATAAAACTAACTTTGAATACTTTGAAGACTATGATGGTGGCAGTGCAAGATTTGGTAACAATGAAACTTGTTGTATAATAGTAAAAGGAAGAATCTCACTAACCAAGGAACTTGTATGTGATAATAAATATTAGGTAGAAAGACTAAAGCATAATTTGTTGAGTGCGGCATAGCTACTCAATAATGGATTCAAAGTAGAATTTATGCATGGAAAAGAAAGATTGTTGAATGGCAAAGGAAAGTTGATTGGATCAGGCACTCAAACAAAAAGTAACTTATTTTATCTTGACCTTGGTGAATGTTCATGTTTCATTTCTCAAATTGAAGAAATTTGGTTGTGGCATAGGAGGTTATGTCATGTAAAATTTGACAACTTAATAGAAATTAGTAAACTTAGGAAAGTAAGAGGTATTCCTAACATAAAGAAACCTAAGATTGGTCTATGCAAGAATTGTCAAACTGGTAAAATGGGAAAGACTAGTTTTAAAAGCAAGAACTTTCAAACTAAAGAAGTTCTAGAAATTGTGCATACTAATTTGTGTGGACCTATTGGCATTGAAAGTTATACGGGTGAAAAATTCTTCATTTTGTTTGTTGATGATTATTAAAGAATGATGATTGTTATGTACCTCAGAGAGAAATCAGAAGCATTTGAAAAGTTCAAATGGTATTTGGCCAAAGTAGAAAAGGAAATAGGTAAAAGACTGAAATGCTTAAGATCTGACAGAGGTGGTGAATTCATTTCACATGAGTTCAATAACTTTAGCATTGAAAGGGGAATCAAAAGATAGGTTTCAACACCTGTAACCCTAGAACAAAATGGAATAGCAAAAAGAAGGAATAGATCTATCATGGATTATGCAAGAACTTTAATGACTGAGAAAGACATTACTATCGAATACTGGAAGGAAGCTATCAGCACTGCAGTTCATACCTTGAATCGAGTATAGCTGAAAAAGGACTCATTCAAAACACCCTATGAGTTGTGGTATGTCTACAAACCCAATGTAAGTTATCTAAAAGTATTTGGAAGCAAATCTTACATTTTGAAAGAATCTAGAAAAGGTAAATTTGATGCAAAAAGTGATGAAGGAATATTTTTGGGATACTCTTGCAAAAGAAAAGCATATAGATGTTTGAACTTATCTACTCACAAAGTCATAGAAAGTGCACATGTGAAATTTGATGAGTTTGCAAAAAGAATAGAAGAAGAAAGAAAAAAGGAACCTGAAGACTACAAAAGATTTGTTTACATTGAACCTGATACAATTCCAAGTATAACTATTAATTAGGAATTCTCAACTCTAGAGTCTTCATTAACCGAGTCACAAGAAGTTCAAACCGAGTCAGTACCTACCAAGCTACAAGAATTTGAGTTGCAAACAGAAGCTACTGAGTTAGCATCTACCAAGCTCGAGCAACCGAAATCAGAACCAGAAGTTGAGACACAGAAGGATAACAATGCAAGTCATTCAAAAGGCAAGGAGCCCGTGTTAGCCAAGTATGTCAGAAAGCATCATGCACCAGATCAAATCATTGGAGACAAATCAGAAGGAACAATGACAAGAAGTAAGTTGAAAGGCACTTGTTTACTTGTTGATTTTGAACCTGGAAATGTCAAAGATGCACTAGACAATGAAAGTTGGATTAAAGCTATGAATGAAGAGATAGAACAGATAGAGAAAAACAAAACATGGACTCTTGTACTTAGACCCAAAGACAAAAATGTGATTGAAACAAAATGGGTATTTAGAATCAAACTAAATGAAGATGGTAAGGTATCAAGGAACAAAGTTAGACTGGTATGCAAAGGATACTCTCAAGAAGAAGGTATAGACTATGGAGAAACTTTTGCTCCTTTTGCAAGATTGGAAGGTGTCAGAACCTTAATTGCATATGCTACATTCAAAGGATTCAAAGTTTATCAGATGAATGTCAAGTCAACATTTCTCAATGGCATATTAGATGAAGAGGTTTACATTGAATAGCCTGAAGTTTTTTTTGATCCAAACAAGAAGGACATGGTCTAAAAATTGCCTAAAGCATTATATGGTTTGAAACAAGCCCCTAGAGCATGCTATGAAACATTGCATAACTATCTTATTCACATTGGTTTTCAAAGAACTAATGACAATAGTAGTTTGTACATAAAAGAAGGACTAGATAATAAGATTTTTTTGGCTGAAATATTTGTAGATGATACTTTGTTCATAGGAAATGATGATCTTTGCAAAGAATTTTCTAAAAAAATGAAAAAGGAATTTAAAATGTCAATGTTTGGTGAAATCAAATTCTTTGTGGTCTTCAAATTCAATAGAGTAAGAATGACATCTACATCAAGAAGATACTAAAAAAGTTTGGTATGGAAGACTGCAAACCAATTGGGACTCCTATGTGTACTGGATTAAAACTAACCAAGGAGGATGAATCAAAGGAAGTGGATCAGACATTGTATAGATCCATGATTGGAAAGTTGCAATATGTAGTGCACACAAGACCAGACATTGCCCTTTTAGTAGGAATTGTAGAAAGATTCTTACCAAAACCAAAAGAAAATCACATGATGGCAATCAAAAGGATCATGAGATACTTAAAAGGAATTGAAGAATATGGATTATGGTATAAACTTGGAGGAAAATTGGATTTAAAGGTGTTCACTGATGTAGATTGGGTAGGAAATATTGATGACAGAAAGAGCACAAGTGGAGGAGCTTTCTTTCTTGGAAAAAGGTTGGTTGTTTGGACAAGCCAAAAGTAGAATTGTACATCTCAATCCACAGTAGAGGCTGAATATGTTGCAGCAATAGAAAATTGCATTAACATTGTGTGGTTTTAAAAATTATTGGAAGGTATGAAGCAAGAAATCAAAGAACCTGTTGTTATGTTTTGTGATAACACAAGTGTAATTAACATCTCCAAGAATCCAGTAATGCATTCAAAAGCCAAACATATTGCCATAAGTATCACTTTGTTGGAGAATTGGTACAAGAAAAGAAAATAAGATTGGAATATGTCCATAAAAAGGAACAAATTGCTGACATATTCACAAAGCCTTTACCTAAGGATACATTCTTGTATCTAAGAGGTAAGTTAGGGGTCATTCCCCTATTTGAAGCTCACTAAAATATAGCTCTAGTGATGCATCAACAGAAATAGAATTGAAGAACTATCAGTTGATGCAACAAACAATTGAAGACATTGCATATGAATCAGTACATCAGGTATAATGCTATTGAGCTATTTTGAGTTGTCTTTGGCATATGTTGTCAAAGAGGGAAAATATACTATCATATCTTTCTGAAATTTGCAAAATAATAAGATTTTGTTCAAGAGGGAGAGATTATTATGAAAGAGGGTGTTTGCTGTATTTGAAAAAGAAAGTGAAGTATTCTGTCAATAAAAGATTTGTTTTGAAATTTCATTTTTATATGACATGTTGTGTTCCCATCAATAACAAAGAGGGAGATTTTTGGATACAACTGTTTAATTGTGTGTTGTCTTTGATGTCACACAAATGTCATATCAATCATCAAATAATGTCTACCGAGCTCAGAAGGTCAGCAAGGAAAAGGATAGTGTCTACCAAGCTCAGAAGGTCAACAAGGTAAAGGATAGTGTCTACCGAGCTTAGAAGGTCAGCAAGGTAAAAGATAGTGTTAACCAAGCTCAAATGGTCACCAAGGCCAAAGGATAGAATCTATCAAGCTCACTCGTTCATCAAAGGAAATCTGGCAGAAACAGTTCTTACTGAGCTCACTCAATTATCAAATGGAATGTGGCAGAAGCATTTCTTACTGAGCCCTCATGAAGGAATTTAGTTCTTACCAAGTAAACTCAGCAGCCAAAGGATTTTACGGATATTGCAATGTTAACTAAGTCAATAAGGTTAACTTAAGAAATTTTTGGAAGTAGTATTTACTGAGCAAGGTCAGCCAGTAAAGGATTTCATTGTTTTATGACATAACGTTTATTTGTTTAGAGTAATATATGTAGCCGAATGATGTATGGTTTATTGATAAATGTAACATGTAAATTATCCGACTTGATAATCTGAATGGTATAAGTAAGAGGTCAAGTTGCAAATTCTAAGTGTGTGGAAGTGTGTGGAATTAATGTGATATGAAGACTAATTATTGTGGAAGCAAATTTGAAAGATGATTAGAGATCATTGAGGAGAAGCAGAGCCATATTTGATCAAGGAGGATCTAATGATGCTGATTAGAGACTTGTAGCTAGCAAATTTAGTTGCATCTTGTTCAGGTCAATTCATTGTTGCTTTCTAACCATTGTAGCAGTGATTTCAAATCTCTTAATAGAGTTGGTTTAACAACCATTTTGTAAATCCTCTAACAAGGTGATAGTTTAGTTGAATTGTTCTAAAGACCTCTACCAAGGCCACTCCTAATAGGGTGATTAAATCCTCTAACAAGGTCACACCTAATAGTGTGTATTGTAACCTTTAACAGGGTTGGCTCCTAACAGGGATCATTTCAGAAGAGTGAAATATTGGTGACTAGTTACTTGGTAGTTTTTCCCATATTAGGTTTCCACATTAAATTTGGTGTCTCTTGTGTTCATTTTTTTTTCAATTGCATGCATGTTTTCTTGAAGATAAGTAATAGTTTAATTTACTAAGTTACAACATTTTTGTTATGTTTATTGAGTATCAGTAGTAACTAGATCTTTAACACATCTAAGGGATCTGTGGATTAATTTTTGTAAGTAACTTATTCAACCCCCCCCCCCCCCCCCCCCTTCCCCCCCTCTCAATTATTTTACCTTTAATCCCAATAGTATGCTCCTCATTCTTCATGTTGAAAACTCCAAAGAGAAATTGTCTCAACAAATGTTCTCTAAACCAAGAGAATGGTAGCCTCACCCAAGCCTCTTAGTTTTCAAGAGCACCTACATGGTCAATCCACCAAGTACTCAATACAAAGAGCACTAAAAAAGATCAATTATCAAAACTTCTACTACACATTTGGATAACCTTGGAAAACCTTATGACAACTTTATCTCCACAAAACAACATTCATGCTTGAAGGAGCAAAACTTGTCAAGAGAACATCTATCATGCCAACACTCTAATCTAGAATCAAGAGCTTGTCATTGCACAATAACTAACATCTCCAATCACATGAAGATAACCATCTCATGATAACATAAATCTTTCTACCCAAAAATTCTCTCCAATGTGATACCAAGGTATTCATGATATCAATAACAAAATCTGAAAATTGATATCAATCATCACATCAAACTATGATAGATGAAGCTGCAATTTCTCCATAAACTAGAGAAGTAGAAAAAAAAACATATTCGAACGTACATTTAAATACTCCTCTTAGAACTCTTTCTTCCTCTCTAATATATATCTCCCACATAAATTCTTTATTCTTTTCAGCATCCTTTCGATGGCACATCTCACCCACGTTTGAGCACTTCTACGCTCTGTCTCTCCTTTTACCATTTTCCTATTGTGCTACTCACACAATTTCTTTTCCACAACCAAATATTTTAAAGTAGATACACAAAATCCTAAATATATTATTAAAAATATATATACTATGATCTGAGGTTGAATCTATAATGCTGCAAAGTATTTTTTTCTCATAGTTCTCTTGTCTTTTACAATCAAGTGCATCGCTTATTCATGAAACACTTTCCATTATATAAAAATCATTAGTGATCTCCCATACAATCTAAAAATAATGTAGTCCTCCTATTCTGAGCTCTATTTCTTCCACGTCTCTTCAGATTCCACATAAACTTGGTGGCAATCTCTTTCAATCTACAATCTTCTAAATCTTGACTTAGAAATATTTGGTCTTTCAAAAATTAAACTCTCTTTGTTGCATGTACATGGAAACCCCAATCCTTTGGGCACTGGCTATCCACATGAGTCTAGCTTCTTTTTGTGCTTTATGCACAAATACCCATATGTCTTCAATGACTCTGTAGCTTTAATCAATCACTTCTAGCTATATGCAAAAAAATTATTTACTTATAGACCAACTTTTCTGTGTACTAATATATCCTTTCAAAAGATTTATTTTCACATATTAGGTTTCTACCTCATGCATCTTTCCTCTCCTACTAGCGATACACATTGTCGTTCTTCAATTTTCTTCAATTTTCTAGTCTCTCCAAATTCTATAAACTTTCCTTTGAATGGAATAACAACATTAAAATTATCCTCTTAATTTCTCCTACATCATGATGTACCACTCTTCTCTCATCAATCCTTGCTAGGCTCTTATATTTATCTCTTCTTTTCTAGGACCTTATGTGCTTTGATACTAATTGTTAATTTTAGAGATAAACTAAGAATACACAAATAGAGACAAGAGATAGGATATATCATGGTTAACCACAACAATGGCTACATCCACACTAAGAGCAAAGCAAATATATTATTTAGTCATTGTAGCTTAATATACATAGGGCTTTGCCCTTATATTTATACATTAAGAGAAGCTGAAGAGATTAATAAGAAGAATATGAAATGAACAACCATGACAGTTGGACTTCACGTCCAACAAATATGAGTGCTTTGAATTTTTTGGAGGTGGATTATGAAGTTTACCAAGTTGAAGGTGATAATATTAGGTTTATGCATGATGGATTTTCGAATAGTCTTGACTATGATTATGGACTATGTTAATGATGATATATATGATGAGATTGTTGCCATGAACATTTTCAAGTTGATCATGTTGTTATATGGTGAAAATTAGCCTATTAAAAGGGGAAAATATCACTTCATTTGTGACAGCCTAAGGCCGCCAATTGATAAATTAGTTTCACCATCCTTTCTAAATTTTCAAATATAATAAATATTACGTTTATTCTACTTTTGAGAGCCTCCTAAATTCTTGTGCTCAAATGAAAATAGATATCTCCAATAATCCCCACTAAATCCAATTAGATTTTTTTACCCCAAAAGAATTTGGAGTTAGGGATTAGGCCAATATTCTAAGAACTTTGGTAAGGCTTACATCTTATGTTTGTAACTCCTACTATTGGCATTATTATTACTTTCCTTTTAGGTAGGAGACCATAGTTTTGGTTGAGCTTTCTTGTATTAATCAGTTTCTAGCAAAATGTATATATCTCACTTAATCTAATGTTTCCACCAACATTTAAGTTTAAGTCTATTTTTCACAATTTATTGTTATTTTCTCATTGTCTATTTCAATTTTAGCCTATGGTTTTTTTCAATTTTCTAAAATCAAATTGTCAAAATTTAAGCTTTCTTCCATGTGGCTATTTCAAGATAACTCTTCA
The DNA here is from genome assembly GCA_028749045.1 of Cupressus sempervirens. NCBI lineage: Eukaryota > Viridiplantae > Streptophyta > Pinopsida > Cupressales > Cupressaceae > Cupressus > Cupressus sempervirens. Next base: position 10,984,065 of record CM053789.1, on the reverse strand, counting down.
AAGGACACATGTTTTGCATGTGCCCACTAGAAGCTCCTCTAGGTGTCATAGTGTGGTTACATTATTTATTTATTTTTACTTGAGATAATTTATCTCTACTTCTCTATAAGTTTCTACTAACCCTAACCCTCAGTGCATATGAAATTTACAAATTTATTAAGGGGATTTTCAAAGAGGTTCAATTTTATTGAGAGGATTTTCAGAAAGGTTCAACTGCTATGTTTTGTCTAGTTGATTATGGTGCACTTTATAACTTGTTGTGAACAAGAACTTCCATTACATGGCTTACCTTAAACCTTCATCATTCTTTCATATTTTAAATTTTCACATTCTTGTTAGCAATTGTATTTGACTAATATCCTCAAATCCTATGATGACTTTGACATTCTATAGGAAAAAAAATCATTATATCAAAAGTTGCAGGGGATTTATTGTAGTTGGATGCTTAAATTTCATTCACATCCAATACAAAACAAGTGAGTCTTTTTACACTCTTCTTCCTCTTCTATTGATGGGGACAAAAGGGGATTTATATTGTAGAGAACTAATTTGTGTTTAGTTTCAAGTTCATCTAGAAGATGAAAGGGGAGAACTATGAACAATTTGTAGTGTGTATAAACATTTGAAAGTGCATGGGTATTAAGTAAATGCTACATAGTATGGAGGAAATGGAGGCATTTTTCTGGAAATATGAAGCTAAACCATTCCATCTCTTTGCTAGATTGATCGTCTATGCTCTGGAAAGAAAGGATTTCATTGCAAGAGAGAGAGGAAGAGCAACTATAGAACCTTGGGTATGACAAGTACCAATTGATTATATATGTAAATGATTATAAAATAATGGAAGTGGTAAATTTTGGAAGGGTTTTTATATCATGTGAAATACGGATTTATCATCTTCCACAATATTAGTTCCCATCAACTCAATGACAGAGAAAGTTACTTTTACCATATATACCTATAGTCCAAGAGAATAGTTTCTGACACAAGTGAAATAAATAGAATTATATAAATGTAGTACTGTATTACAAGAATTTAATATTGTAACTATAATTTAATAGATGGACCTAGGAAATATTTGAGGAAGAAAGTCTAATATCTTAGGCAGACAAGAATGGGCATGGGTTGATGCTCTAGATTCCATGTAGATACCAATCTATCTTCTACTTGTTGACTGGACTAATTGTGTCCTTCATATAAGTTACTTTTACTTAACTCATATTCAGGTAGGATGACTAGAAAATAAAATTTTTATTTACATAGATAGAGTGGTTTCGTTAATCTACACTTTTTTAGAATAGTTTCTATTGAGCTTTCATTTTGCATCATGCTTAATGGCAAAGCTGATCTATAATCACCTCTAAGGTTCCGGGCGATCTTGTGATCTACTAAAATCTACTCAACTAAACATAAATGAGTTTGTTCACGAAGAGGCCCTTTCTAGTTGATAAGATTTGTAACCTGTTGTTTTGAAAGTAACCACAAAATAGATATATTTTTCGTATTTTCTATTTTATAATGAATGCAATCTATCAATGCAAATATATGAATTCCTAATTTAACCAAGTGTTAACAAAACAAATAAAAAAGATAAGGTAACAATATATTTTTTTTAAAAATTGAAAGGGAAATTCCTAACAGACAAAAACCACAATAAAAACATGTCTACGAGTTAAATCATCAAAAAAATCAGTTAGGAAACTAAAGAAAATAGGAGCAACACTTCCTCAATTAAATGTAATCATTGATGGGAACTCACTAAAAACCAAATGATGTTTCACTTCTCATCAAATCACAAAGCCACAAAAAGTGTGCTCATGTGAGACAAGAAGCAATGTAGGAACAATAGGGTGATCTCTTCTCCAACTTGGTACATTAGTAGAATTCGTCAACAAATGGCAAACATCGAAACTAAAAGATCACACAATCAAATTTACACAAGAAAACCATTAGCTCCATTATTATTCATCAATAAGAATTCACAAAAATAATACACTCTGCCAAGAATAAATACACTTAGAATGAAAGCACTAGTAGCATATATTATTGCATAAAAATAATGACCTAGTTACATATTACATCCATTGTATTTATAAGAAATCATCTCCTCAATTTGTGTTGAGAATGAAATATCTCTTAGTGCAAACATATACTTAAAAAAGAATAAAACAAATCTAATTACACACAAACTAACTCTCTAAATGGTATTAAGCAGAACTTCACTCTATTTTTTATCAATTAATGGGTGCATGATCCTTTAGATGACTTAAAAAAACAAAAAAAACAAAAGTAAATAATAAGAAGGAACTTGCAAGAGGATCTGAGAGTCACTATAAGATCTAAAATTGGAACTTTGACATTCTCTAGGTGTTTCTAGGAATTGAACTACTTGAAAAAATTGTTTTTGGCACATGGAAAGCTCTAAATTAGCAATTGGTAGTTAACTATCAGTGCATTATTACTTATTAAAAATTATCAGCATGCTATTACTTCTTCAAATTTGTCAATGCACCTCTATAAATAGCACACCTACACACTTTGATGATAGGATCAAAAACTCCAAAATTTTCCCAAGTGGTAAAACTGAATTTCTAGCTTCTCAGTTTTGTACACATCTATACCAGAGTGATGTTTAAATGTTTGCTCTTGAATTTCCCTATAATCTCCACTACTTGGGAAGATTATAGAGAGTTCAACACTTTATACATATCTTTAACTATCTCTCGGTAGTTACTAACCTCCATATGGATCTTCGCAAAATCATCAATTTTAGTGTCCAATTCCAACAATACCTCTTTAGTCTTAAATGCTTTCCTAATATCTTCATCAGATGAGCATCCTCAAAAGTTCTTTAAAAATTTTGTACAACTAATTTCACTAACTTGAGCTTTATTTTTGACTAATCTTATAAAATCTCAAGGGTAGAAACATCATAGTTTTTGTCTTAAGTCTAGTCCCTCAACCTTTGAATATCTTCATGAAGTCCTTCCATGACCTTGTTGTCGATAGCTATCTTCTCAATCCAATCTTTGAGCATATCAAGCTCTTCCACTGTATACACCTTCATAAGTGTACAATACCTTTGACCCTTTATTATTTTCAAAAAATTTAGGTCTTTAGCCCAGGTATGTACCTCATTCATTAACCCAAAATCCTAGTTCACTATGGACACTAATTTATCTGCACTTGACTAAATATAATTCAATAGCTTCAAATTACCCTATATGAGTTGTACACCCTTCTATTCAAAATTGTCACGTCATTGTTGAGATGCTCCAAAAAATGCATGCATCTAAATTGTCCCCATTTCCTTCCTCTCTAATGTCGCAACAAGAGTAATCTCTAAATGATCTGGGTCTATTAGGCCCATTATTTCATATAGAGAGCCTCTCATAATCTCATTTTGTCTCCTTAGCATTACCAATTCTATCTCATTCATATCCATATGCTTGAACACCTATTTCACACCTGTAATAATTAGTACTTTGGCAGTGTCTACTATGGGCTTTCCTAATAGGACCTCCTTGACTTGGTAATCACTAGGAATTAAATCCTCAATGTCAAAATGTAGAGGAGGAATGGTTATATGTGCAAGAAAGTCCTGATCTTGGTTTTTAATAATGAAGGCCATTAGTCAAACATCACCTATAGGTCACTCAAGCTTCTTGATGGCTTTTACTAGTTCATCCATTCCCACCTCAATAGTTACATTTAACTACCTCTTTCTTTGAACCATGACCTCCCTCTTCACCCAAGTGGGTGTAGTGCCCATTGGAGACATATATTTGATAGATGATGGGGTTTGAACCATAGGTTCCTTTCCTATATCAGTCATCTTTGGAGTCTTCTCTCATTGAGAAAGATCACCAATTTGAGCTTGTGTATCTACTTGGGCTAAGGTCCTTGCCTTAGTATCATGAGGAGTTTGTTGAGATTCCTCATGTATTAGGCCCTCCTCCAATACATCAAAGGCTAGCATTTGCTAGGTCTCTTCATCTTCCTCTAGTGCTTTCTCTTCTGCTCTAGTAGATGGAGGAAGTGGTGTCACAAATCCTTTGTCCATAAATGATAGATCTCAAGATGGTGATGAGGGTAAACCGAAAGGTCCTTGAGGTAGAGGCAGTATTTGATTCCAATCCCTACCTAGCGATTGACTCCTTGGAATATCCTTTATTTTCTCCCCCACCATCTTGGTGCCCACGATCATGAATCAAAATCTAAGAGGTTAAAGACATCAGTCTCTTGACTCTCCATATATGTGATCCATTGTTGTTACGCATCCTTAGATATAATCTGAACAAGTTTTGTTGGATTAGATGGCAACATTAGAGTGGAACTCCTTCTTCTTTTCTTTTCTAAGGCTCTAGCTGATAGAGTCCTTTGACCCAAGGAAACATTATCAAGTTGTTCCTCCTCTTCTTCTTCTTCAACATCATGAATGGTTTTGGGTACCTATGCAGAAGGAGCATTCTTTTTCTTCTATTTTCTCCTTTTCTATGGCTCTCCCATAGTAAACTAAATCCTAGTCTTCTTATGAGATGATAGATAGGCTTCTTTCTCTTCTTTCCCTTCTAGTAGCACCTTTTGTTCTTCCTCTTCTTTTCCCTCTTGTTCCTATTCCAAGGGAGGTCTTTTCTTATCCTCTTGGGCTTCAGTTGCCAACTCATCTTGGGGTTGTACTTGTACCAAATTCTATTGTGGTTTATGAGGTAGTTGTACTTGAGCCACTTGCTTCCTAGCTTTTTCAAGAGCCCTCCTCCTTTTAACTCCCTTATCATGCTTGAAATATTCAATTTCCTACTCATATCTATAAACTAATTCTAGGCTCATTGGGGATTGAGCTGGGAAAGTTGGCACTATGACCTTTACACCTTTGTCTTTCATAGGTTGTGTTGTGGCTTGTAGGGGAACAACTTGTGGAACTAAATCAAGTTTGAATGCATTTTTCATGCATTCCATTGTTAATTGACAATGTGTTGGGCTTTTTTGTTAATATATGAAGTTTCATCCCTGCCAATGTCTACATTTATTATAGGCCTATCATATATCTTGTTCCTATTGTATAGTGGATCTAGATATCTTCTTTGTATTTTGTGACACCCTTGAGAGGGATATTCATCTAAAGTGTCTTTTCTACTAAGTATAGAGGCATTCTACAATAATCCCTTATTTGGACATCATATTCATCTATGGAATTCATCTAGTGATCCTCTAGTGCATCTTCATGAATGAACTACCTCCTTGCCAGATGTTGCACCATCTCAATATTATCAAAATATGGGCACGACAAGTTGTATTCTTCCTAGGGATTCTAATCTCATTCTAAATTAGAGCTGTTGGAATAATTTAGAATAACTAGGAGGGGGCATGAATCAGTTATCCAAGGTCTAGATGTATAAATAAAACTATTCACAACTTAGTGAACCAATAAAACATTTATCATCATGCATGCATCCATAAGATTATACAATCACTCAAATCTTGTAGGTTAGTATTAAAGGGTAAGTGCACAAAGTTGTGGTGCCAAAAGGGGGGTACAAGTGGACACCTTTTTCCTGAAATCAGCAAATTCTGGACTTCAACAAGAATTTGAAGATAGTTACGCTCAAAATTTTAAGATATGACAAAAACAAAAGTCATAGTCCTTTGAATCTAGTTTCTAAACTACTAATTTTTTTTCAAAATGGTTTAGTTTTAGGTCCTCAAAAAAGGGGGCCATAGAAAGTGGTACTGTTTATTCCAAAAAAACATAACATAGTACAAAGTGTGGCCCCCCTAAAATTTTAACTTTTTTTTTGAAATTCTTTAATCGCTCTTGTCAAAAGTTACCTAACACTATGTAGTTTATCCCAAATTTTTCGGGTAATTTTATAATGTGTATTTTTTTTTTAATGAATTTTTAAATTAGACCCATCCCAAAAATGTGAAATATCTATGTGCTCCCTCTAGAAATGATTGAAAACTAATCTAAAATCAAAACTTCTTTTTTTCAAAGTGTGTAGAATGGAGTCTAGTTTCTAAAAAACTAAGTTGTTACAAAATTCGATGAATGAGCTAAAATCTATAGCCCAATTAGTACATGGTGGTTTTTGACAAAAAATGAACATACATTCAAAAGAAATTATAGATGAAAGACTTAAAATAGTTCAAATTAAAAATAAATTATATGGTTAGACAGCTAACACAGAGGCCTATAATGTTATGTAACCTGATCTTATCGATACCCAACCACGAAGAATCTTGAAGGGGAGCACACAAGAAAAATCAATCATTTTTTGTATGTTTGCTGGAAAACACGTCTCAGACCTGTTTATAAACTCCAAACCTTTGGGTTGGATCTCCAAGGCAAAACCAAGCTTTAGGCTTGGTTTTAATGCAAAGCGTTGAATAGCGCGTGCGCCCTATAGCGCGCACGCCCTATTAAAATGCTATTGAATTCGAGGTAGTGCGCATGCACTATTGAGACCTAAATTGCAAATCAAAACCAAGAGAGAGCTGGGGGGTGGGGCGAGGGAATGGCTATTTGTGTGTGTGAGAGAGATAGAGAGAAAGTAGGGGATGGGAGAGGGGAGAGAGGAAGTGAGAAAGAGTAGGGGTGGCAGAGAGAGTATAGGATAGGAGATAGAGGAAATGTGAGAGAGTAGGGGTGGCAAAGAGAGTACAAGATGCAAGAGAGAGGAAGTGTGAGAGAGAGAGTAGAGGTGGCAAAGAGAGAGAATGGGATGGGGGAGAGAGATTGAAAGTAGGGGATGGGAGAGAGAGGAAGTGTGAGAGAGAGTACAAGTTGGGAGAGAGAGATTGAGAGTAGGGGATGGGGGAGAGAGAGAGTAGGTGGTGGGAGACGGAGTGGGAGATGAAGAGCGAGAGAGAGGAGAATGGGAGTGCATGTGTGTAAAAGAGAGAGAGTAGGGAATGGGAGAGGGGGAAGATAGAGTAGCTTGAGAGAGAGTAGGGGATGGAAGAGAGAGTAGGGGATGGAAGAGAGAGTAGGTGATGGGAGAGGGAGTGGGAGAGGGAGAGAGAGAGGGGGGATGGAAATATGTGTAAGAGAGAAAGAGAGAGAGTGTGAAAATGTGAGAGAGGGTAGGGGGTAGCAGAGAGAGAGTAGAGAGGGAGAGAGTGAGAGAGAGAGTGAGAGAGAGTGAGAGTAGGCAGTGGGAGAGGGAGAGCGAGTGAGAGAAAAAGTAGAGGATGGGAGAGGAGAGAGGGGGGATGGGTGTGTGTGAAAGAGAGAGAGTAGGGAATGAGAGAGGGGAGAGAGAGATAGAGAGAGTAGGGGATGGGATAGAAAGAGAGTAGGCAATGGCAGAGGGAGTGGGAGAGGGAGAGAGAGGGTGGATGGAGGAGAAAGAGATTAGGCAATGGTAGAGGGAGTGGGAGAGGGAGAGAGAGGGGGGATGGAAGTGTGTGTAAGAGAGAAAGTAGGGGATGGGAGAGAGTGTGAGAGAGAGTAGGGGTGGCAAAGAGAGAGAGTGAGAGTAGGGGATGGGAGAGAGAGGGAGAGAGAGAGAGAGATAGTAGGTGATGGGAGAGGGAGTGGGAGGGAGAGGGAGAGGGGGAATGGAAGTGTGTAAGAGAGATAGAGTTGGGGATGGGAGAGAGTAGGCAATGGGAGAGGGAGTGAGAGAGAGAGAGGGGGGGGAATGGGAATGTGTATAAGAGAGATAGAGTAGGGGATGGGAGAGAGTGTGAGAGTTTGAGAGATAGTAGGGGGTGGTAGAGAGGGCTTGTACAGGATGGGGGTGAGAGAGAGAGAGAGAGAGTATGAGAGAGAGTAGGGGATGGGAGAGAGTGTGAGAGTTTGAGAGATAGTAGGGGGTGGTAGAGAGGGCTTGTACAGGATGGGGGTGAGAGAGAGAGAGAGAGAGTATGAGAGAGAGTAGGGGATGGAAGAGAGAGAGTGAAAGTAGGGGATGGGAGAGAGAAAGTAAAGAGGGAAAGAGAGTACTTGAGAGAGAGAGATATAGTAGGTGGTGCAAGAGGGAGCGGGAGAGGGAGAGAGAGGGGGGATGGGAGTGTGTGTGACAAATCTAGAGAGTAGGGGATGGGAGAGGAGAGAGAGAGGGGGGGTGGGAGTGCGTGTCTATGAAAGAGAGAGAGTAGGGGATGGGAGAGGGGAGAGAGAGAGTAGGGGATGGGGGAGAGGGAGTGGGAGAGGGAGAGAGAGAGGGGGGGGAATGGGAATGTGTGTAAGAGAGACAGAGTAGGGGATGGGAGAGAGTGTGAGAGTGTGAGATAGAGTAGGTGGTGGCAGAGAGAGCTCCTATGGGATGGGAGAGAGAGAGTGAGATTAGAGGATGGGGGTGTGAGAGAGTAGGGGATGAGAGAGAGAGAGTGAGAGTAAGGGATGGGATGGGAGAGAGAGAGAGAGAGTAGAGAGGGAGAGAGAGAACTTGAGAGAGAGAGATCTAGTAGGCAGTAGGAGAGGGAAAGGGAGAGAGATAGGGGGGATGGGAGTGTGCATGACAGATGTAGATAGTAGGGGATGGGAGAGAAGAGAGTGGGGGGATAAGAGTGTGTGTTTCTGTGAAAGAGAGAGAGTAGGGGATGGGAGAGAGTGTGAGAGTGTGAGAGAGAGTAGGGGGTGGCAGAGAGAGAGAGTACGAGATGGGAGAGACAGAGTGAAAGGATGGGAGAGATAGAGTGAAAGGATGGGAGAGAGTGAGAGAGAGAGTAGGGGGTGACAGAGAGAGAGAGAGAGAGTATGGGATGGGAGAGATAGAGTGAAAGGATGGGAGAGATTGTGAGAGAGAGTAGGGGATGGGAGAGAGTGTGAGAGAGAGTTGGGAATGGGAGAGAGAGAGAGTAAGAGTAGGGGATGGGAGAGAGAGATTAGAGAGGGAGAGAGAGAACTTGAGAGAGAGAAATAGTAGGTGACCTGGGAGAGGGAGTGGGAGAGGAGGAGAGAGAGGGATGGGAGTGCTTGTGACAAATCTAGAGAGTAGGGGATGGGAGAGAAGAGAGAGGGGGGATGGGAGTGTGAGTGTGTGTGTGTGTCTATGAAAGAGAGAGAGTAGGGGATAGGAGAGAGTGTGAGAGTGTGAGAGAGAGTAGGGGGTGGCAAAGAGAGAGTACGAGATGGGAGAGACAGAGTGAAAGGATGGGAGAGAGTGTGAGAGAGAGTAGGGGATGGGAGAGAGTGTGAGAGAGAGTTGGGAATGGGAGAGCGAGAGAGTAAGAGTAGGGGATGGGAGAGAGAGAGTATAGAGGGAGAGAGAGAACTTGAGAGAGAGAAATAGTAGGTGACTTGGGAGAGGGAGTGGGAGAGGAGGAGAGAGAGGGATGGGAGTTCCTGTGACAAATCTAGAGAGTAGGGGATGGGAGAGAAGAGAGAGGGGGGATGGGAGTGTGAGTGTGTGTGCGTGTGTCTATGAAAGAGAGAGAGTAGGGGATAGGAGAGAGTGTGAGAGTGTGAGAGAGAGTAGGGGGTGGCAAAGAGAGAGTACGAGATGGGAGAGACAGAGTGAAAGGATGGGAAAGAGTGTGAGAGAGAGTAGGAGGTGACAGAGAGAGAGAGTATGAGATGAGAGAGACAAAGTGAAAGGATGAGAGAGAGTGTCAGAGAGAGTAGGGGATGGGAAAGAGTGTGAGAGAGAGTTGGGGATTGGAGAGAGAGAGAGTAAGAGTAGGGGATGGGAGAGAGAGAGAGAGAGTAGAGAGGGAGAGAGAGAACTTGAGAGAGAGAGATAGTAGGTGGTGGGAGAGGGAGTGGGAGAGGACGAGAGAGAGGGATGGGAGTGCGTGTGAGCAATCTAGAGAGTAAGGGATGGGAGAGGGGAGAGAGAGAGGGGGATGGGAGTGTGTATCTGCAAAAGAGAGAGTTTAGGGGATGGGAGAGGGGAGAGAGAGTAGCGGATGGGAGTGTGTGTAAGAGAGAGTAGGGGATGGGAGAGAGTGTGAGAGAAAGTAGGAGGTGGCAAAGAGAGAGAGAGAGAGAGTAAGAAGTGGGAGAGGGAGGATGGGAGTGTGTGTGAGAGATCTAAAGAGTAAAGGATGGGAGAGGGGAGAGAGAGTAGGAAGAGAGAGAGAGTAGGGAGGGTGGAGAGTGATGTGTTCTAATATAGTGCATACGCACTATATTGCGTACGCACTATGTGAAACACCTAAAAATGGTCAAAAAGCAACTTTGGGGCCCGTTTCATTCATTCTCTATTTTTTTTCTATTCTGCACTCTGTTATCCCAACAGAAATCGCGGCTTTCAACACAGCAAACATTCTTTCAAAGTGGCAAACACTATTTCAAGCTAACAAACACTATTTCAAGGTGGAAAACACTTTTGGAAGCTAACAAACACCAAATTCAATCATTGGATACACAATTTGAAGACTTTTTGAATATTCCTTGTATAGAAAAGGTTAGTGCAATCTATTTTAAATATTGTTTGTTGATATATAGATACAAATTTGATTATAATTTGACATGTTGTTTAATATATAGTGAATTCATTGAAATTTGTATGTTTCAATGAAATGTTATTTCGAAATGGTTAGAAATTTGACAAGTCATTTTATATATATATTGTGTATTCATTCAAATAATTATAATTTTTATATGTATTTGAATAATTTTTAATTTACACATTTTAAGTAATTCAAATGTTTGAATAATTTGACATGTAGAAATCATCATCATGCCAAGGAAGAAACCAAAAAATCAAACAAATGAAGATAGGGAGAGAGATTTGGAAATTAAAAGAGATAAAATGAAATTACTATGTGAGCAAAGAAAATTGCAAAGCAATAATGAAGAATTGACTTTTGAAGAGGATCAAGAACCACCGGTACCAAGAAACAAAGAGGAAGAATTGGAAAGACAAAGAGAACGAATGAGACTGTTACGCTCAAGAAGACAATTGAATTGTGAAGCTACACCATCTTCTAATGTTGGAGTCATATCGTTCGCTACACCATCTTCCAATGTTGAAGTCATATCGTCCTCTCATGTTGAAGAGACACCGATTTATAGATCCGACGATATACACACTCCATCATGTCATGTTGAAGGCACAACATCAACACATCAAGTAGGTGATATTCCATCTTTTGCATCTTATTGCCAAGGCACATCATCTTTGGTTCAAGGTAGGCAATACACTCAACCTTATGTTGATGTTCAAAATGTTGAGAGAATTGAAGAGATTATAACACCTTCTAGAATTCGTTTTAGAAGACCAAAATATTTGATTGATATTGATAGTAACATTTTGAAATCAATGCCTGACAAGATTAGCAAGCGTACTTGTCAAACAAAAGTTAATCGTATGTGGAGATTATTTTTTGATGAATTAAATATTACAGGTCAATGCCAATTATTTGTTGAAATGATGAGGAATTTTAAATTTAGGCCTATCATGAAGATTCTTGGGCTAAGAACGATGGATGATTCAAATGAAAAAAACATTGTAAAGAATCTAATGAATGCTTATGAAAAAGTGGGTTCTAAATCACGCACCAAAGATAGTAATATCGCAAGACGAGTACTTACATTGACAATAGTAAGTAGCCAAATGAAGAAATCTCAACTCATGAGAAAGACAAGCAAAACATTAAAAATTGGTAGAGGTACTCTAAGGAGAGCCATGCTAAGGCGTGAGAGATTGGAAGATCCAACAAAAAATGAGTTATGGACATTTAGCGGTAGACTACCATGAAAGGATAAAGAAATTAGTGAAGCCTTGAAATCATTGATCGAATATTTTTGGAAAAATAACACATGTGTTTCCCCTAATCAAAGAGATGTTGTAAGAAGGAGGATTGGTAGCCAAAATCGTGAGCCACATGCAAAACATTTTTTGGACACAACTCAGACACAATTTTTTGCAAAATTTATTGGTATGTATCCTCAAATTCAAATAAGTCAAAGATTTTTTGAGATGGGTAAACCTTTTTATGTGAAGATAAATCACACACGCACAACTTTTTGTTGTAGGTTACATATTGAATTTTTTAACCATTTTGATGTTTTTAGGCATATATGCATAATTTTGCATTCTCAGTTTGTTTTGCAGGATTGTGACATAAATGAGCCACCAAGATGTTCAAGGGAATTCATATCCAACATTTTATGTGAAATAAGAGACGGCCAACAATTTCACAAGACATCATGCTTGGATGGTACGTGCTTATTTTGTGGTTCTTTGCAACTTTTATCAACTTGTCAACATATGGATAGTACACATGCAATTGGAAATGAAATAGTAGATTATGGAAAATTTAAGACAGTGACATATGCTCTAAAAGATGGGAAACATGGTAAAAGATGTGATTTAGTCATTGAAAAGATTCCAGTGTATGAGTTCATGAAGATTTTTCGTGAAAACATTATTTACGAGTATGCAAGGCATACCCATAGAGCTCGATGGCTGGATTTGCAATTCAAGTTGTGCAAGGATACGTTTCCACTGGATACCATTGTTTCGATTGTAGATTTCATAGAGAACTACACACTACAACCACAAAATGAGGTGAAAGCAAAGTATTATACTTCTCAACAGGTTTCCATATTTGTTCACATAACATTCATGCACTCACCTACAAGTACAGAGGATGACAGGAAGATTTTGAGGGAGTACCATTTTTACATCAGCGATGATCGGTCACATTCTACAGAGTTTGTACATGGTTTTTTTCAACTATTTTATGGAGATTTTGCTAACAGGGGCATCACATATCATCAGCACATTATTTGGTCAAACAATTGTGCATCTCAATTCAAGAATGCATGGATGTTCTATTGGTTGAGCAGGATGCACAAGTTGTGTAGAATTCAATACATGTGGAATTTCACAGAGGCTGGTCATTGAAAGGGAGAGCACGATGGTGCAGGCGCATGCATCAAAAGAGCCTTAGCTCGTGAAGAACTAAAGTACAAAGATGGATCAATATTGACAGATGCAAAATCCATCATCCAGTGGTGTAACGCTACAATGGGTCCAGGTAAGGAAGGTGAATCTACGGTTCGTAGATTTTTTTGGTTGATTGATAATACTAGCATTGCACCATATCAGGATTGTTGCACACTAACAGGATCCAGTGGGTTGCAGTCTTTTAGGAGCTCTGATGCAGGTTTATGGAGTATCCACACACGAAAAATGGCATGCTATTGTCCATCATGTGCAGAGGAAAATTGGGATGACTGTGAGTCGACTGAATGGGTGGACAAATGGGATATACGGGTTTTGGACCCAATTGACACCTATCGTCCCCCACAAGCACTAAAAATGGTACTGATGGAATCGTCTATTGACGTTGACTGCTTGTCTGATCTAGTGCAACCTGGTAATATATATATTTATATATCTTTGTAATTTCAATATGTAACTTTATAACTTTTACGCAAGTATTTTTTGAATTAATGACCGCATTTTGTACATTTGTCACTGCAGGCCATGTTTTTGCTATTATTGCACCTAAAGACAATGAAGAAGGGACAGATTATTATTTGTGTCGTTGTGTTCAAGCCAAACAAAAATTGGATCACTCAGTTATAGATGGTGAAGGTTTAGAGTACCATGTCGGTGCGGTGGTTGTAACCGGCACATGGCTTATACGATATTCTATGAAGAACCCTAACTTGTGGTTATTCAAGGATTGGCAAACAAAGAGGAAGATTCTTCATTATTCAAATCTTGTTTTCGCATCAAATGTCCACTTGATAAAATATGGTGGAAAACCACATAATAAGAATCTTTGGAGAGTTCACGAGTCAGACCACGAGGCAATACTTGAGACATTAAAATGTCGAGCAGATCCAGTTGGCTCATTAGATTGAATATAGAGAGAGGGAGAGAGAGAAAAAGTGATCAACTAGATCCAAATACATTGTTGCAACCTCTTCCCCAAGACTCTCCACATGAATAAGGTGGACCGTATTGTTATGATGCATAAGTGACGAGATTTAGTTTAAATCATAGATTTTATGTTTTGATTTGTTTAGAATCTAGATTTTATGTTTTGATGTCTCCAATTTTTTTAAAGCTAGAACAATATTTTTCATATTTTCTTATTGTGATGATATTTTTCTTTCATTGCATGTTCTCTTGGATGATAGGAGGGAGAGAAGAAAAATAAGTAGATTTCCAAACAGCCAGCCACCCTTCTTCATGTAATTTATTCATTTAAGGTAAATGTCCCATTTCCTTTGTTTGGCTTTGGTATTTGGTTATTTAAAGTCATTATTCTAGTTGGACCTTCGTATGTTTGAATTTGGGATTGTTTAGTGTCTATTTTTTATGATAAACATTTTGTTGAAGGTGCACCTCCGATATTTGGTCTATATCTCTTTCAAACATTTAGATTATCCTCTCTTTCTTTCCTCTTCTATTCCTTTAGTGCAACCTTCTCCGCAACTCATTTTCCCCTCTCTATAGCATATAAGATCTCATTTCTTGCAATATTTTCCTCTCTCCCATCTTTCCTATCCCTAATCTTCTCCTTCATGTAAAGTGCATTAGCCTCAAATAACTTCTTAGTCTCTCTTGTTCCTTAGAATTTTGTATCCTTTTCTTTGGTAGCTATAGGAATCTACTGGGTAAACCACTATGTTGTTTTCTATCTAGTGGCATGTAACGTATAAAATCATAATCTCCATCATAGTCATTTTGGGCCTGGGTATCAAAAAATTGTTAACTATTTATTTCGTCATGGTTGCCACCATTTTCAAAGCATTAGATGACGTCCTTGGGGTCAACATGTGTTGGGGATGGAATTAAAAGGGAAACATTTTCATCCCCACAAGTATTTGGTTACCCAAGGTTTGTGACAACCTCCTACAACCAATCTAGTTGTGAATCTTGCATTAGCAAGCTTAATCTAATATCAATGTTTGTTGTATGCTCAAGGTTTTATCTCCTATAATAGTCCACTGGTTGGTTCAAGTTTTTTGGTTGGGTATTTTTAGGTGCAATTGTACCTAGTCCCTTCATATTTTGTCCATAACTCCTCAACAAAGTATTAATTGGTTCATCTAATAAGCCATTGATTTTTAGGATGGATTCAATAGTGATTTCCTCCCCCTCGCTTTACAACTCGTCAATATTTGCATCATCTACAGTAGTTGTTTCTTGCAACTCATCTCTTACACTTTCTCAATTTTGCCTCTTCTAGGCTTGTAGCCCTTGCCAGTCCTAAACTATTGGGTGATTAAAATACCCTTTTCCTCACTCTAAACTATACTCCAAAACCAACTACACTTGTTTTGTAAAATATCACTCAAAACTAGCTATTTCAGTCTGCCAACTAGGCCTAGTTTGAGGCCATTTACAAAGCAACTCACAATCCCTTGACTTTTGGAACTCCCATGACCCAAAAAAGTCTTAAGAAATGACTCAAATGCAAGGATTCTTTTTTTTTTTTGGTCTCATGATCAACTTTACAATGGTTTTTACAAAACCCTCCTTTCTAGCCCCTTTACCCTAGGGCTTTCTAGAACTCTTACTTTGCAACGTCTCTAGAACCCCAAAATTGTTCAACCACCTTCACTTTGGTTATATTAGATGACTTCAAACATAAAATGCAACTCTTGTTTGGAGAAAACACTAAATCCACCTTGGGAGCAATCACATACCCCTTTTTATGCACTCAAATTTTAGGGAAAACTATGCAAATACTTCTTAAATGGTTTCAACACTCGACTTTTCAGATGGAAATGGTTATTATAGACTCAAACCAACAAGAAAAATCCCAAACTTGAAGTTTCTCAACACTCAACAATCAAATTTCAAAACTATTACCAGCACTTACTACTAGGACAATTTCTAGTTTTAATGGTCAAACTCCCAAACCATACAAAGGACCCCCCGCTGTTTTTGCATTTTTAAACACTCTTTGTAGAGACCTAAAATAACCTCTCTCACTTTTTGGAGATCACACTCCGTTTTCATTTTATGACGCCATCTCGGGTGATGCTGAAACTTGCAATGTCGGCTAGTACAAAGTTGCCAACTGCCAAATCTCTCTCACCTTTCCTCGTGGGATCGAATTGTCTACTCTGTTAGCTCCATGTGGTCGGGTAAACCCTATCCCCAACCTTGTCCTATCCCCTTCAGTGCTCAAACGTTCTCAGGCACGCCAATCCAGAATGTCCCCAAGGGTCACTAAATGCCATAGGGCTGCGATCTTTGATGGGGCATATCTCAGAGCTCGTACGAGGTATGGATGCGATTCTAGTTCCTACATGACCATGTTGCAAAGACCTACAATAACCTCTCTCACTTTTTGGAGATCGCACTCCATTTTTATTTTACAATGCCATCTTGGGTGATGCTGAAACTTGCAGTGTGGGCCAGTTCAAAGTTGCCAACTGCCAAATCTCTCTCACCTTTCGTTGTGGGATCAAATTGTCTGCTCTGTTAGCTCCAAGTGGCCAGGTAAACCCTATCCCCAACCTCATCCTATCCCCTTCAGTGCTCGAACGTTCTCAGGCACGCCAATCCGAAATGTCCCCAAGGGTCACTAAATGCCATAGGGCTGTGATCTTTGACGAGGCATATCTCGGAGCTTGTGTGAGGTATGGATGCGATTCTAGTTCCTACAAGACCGTGTTGCAGAGACCTAAAATAACCTCTCTCACTTTTTGGAGATCACATTCTGTTTTCATTTTACAACACCATCTCGGGTGATGCTGAAACTTGTAGTGTTGGCCAATTCAAAGTTGCCAACTGCCAAATCTCTCTCACCTTTCGTCGTGGGATCGAACTGTCTGCTCCATTAGCTTAGGGTGGCCAAGTAAACCCTATCCCATTCAGTGCTCAAACGTTCTTAGGCACGCCAATCCGAAATGTCCCCAAGGGTCACTAAATGCCATAGGGCTGCGATCTTTGACGGGACATATCTCGGAGCTTGTGCGAGGTATGGATGTGATTCTAATTCCTAAAGGACCATTTTGTGGAGACCTACAATAAACTCTCTCACTTTTTGGAGATCACATTCTATTTTTATTTTACAACACCATCTCGGGTGATGCTGAAACTTGTAGTGTTGGCCAGTACAAAGTTGCCAACTGCCAAATCTCGCTCATCTTTCGTCGTGGGATCAAACTGTCTGCTCCATTAGCTCCGGGTGGCCGAGTAAAACCTATCCCCAACCTTGTCTTTTCCCCTTCAATGCTTGAATGTTCTCAGGCATGCCAAACCAAAATGTCCCTAAGGGTCACTAAATGCCACAGGGCTGCGATCTTTGACGGGGTATATCTCGGAGCTCGTGCAAGATATGGATGAGATTCTAATTCCTACAAGACTGTGTTGTAGAGACATACAATAAGCTCTCTCACTTTTTGGCGATCACATTCCTTTTTCATTCTACAATGCCATCTCGGGTGATGCTGAAACTTGTAGTGTTGGCCAGTACAAAGTTGCCAACTGCCAAATCTCTCTCATCTTTCATCGTGGGATCAAACTGTCTGCTCCATTAGCTCTGAGTGGCCGAGTAAACCTTATCCCCAACCTCTTCATGTCCCCTTCAGTTCTTGAACATTCTCAGGCATGCTGAACCAGAATGTCCCTAAGGGTCACTAAATGCCACAGGGCTGCGATCTTTGACGGGGCATATCTCGGAGCTTGTGAGAGGTATGGATGTGATTCTAGTTCCTACAGGACCATGTTGTGGAGACCTACAATAACCTCTCTCAGTTTTTGGAGATCACACTTCATTTTTTTTTCACAATGCCATCTCGGGTGATGCTGAAACTTGCAGTGTGGGCTAGTACAAAGTTGCCAACTGCCAAATCTCTCTCACCTTTCATCGTGGGATCGAACTGTCTACTCTGTTAGCTCTGAGTGGTCGGGTAAACCCTATCCCCAACCACATCCTATCCCCTTCAGTGCTCAAACATTCTTAGGCATGCCAATCCGAAATGTCCCCAAGGGTCACTAAATGCCATAGGGCTGGAAATCTTTGACGAGGCATATCTCGAAGCTTGTGTGAGGTATGGATGCAATTCTAGTTCCTACAAGACCGTGTTGCGAAGACCTACAATAACCTCTCTCACTTTTTGGAGATCACATTCTGTTTTCATTTTACAACGCCATCTTGGGTGATGCTGAAACTTGCAGTGTGGGCCAGTTCAAAGTTGCCAACTGCCAAATCTCTCTCACCTTTCATCGTGGGATCGAACTATCTGCTCCGTTAGCTCCAGGTGGCTAGGTAAACCCTATCCCCAACCTTTTCCTATCCCCTTCAGTGCTCGAACGTTCTCAGGCATGCCAATCCGAAATGTCCCCAAGGGTCACTAAATGCCATAGGGCTGCGATCTTTGATGGGGCATATCTCAGAGCTCGTGCGAGGTATGGATGGGATTCCAGTTCCTACAAGACTTTGTTGCAAAGACCTACAATAATCTCTCTCACTTTTTGGAGATCACTTTCCATTTTCATTCTACAATGCCATCTCGGGTGATGCTGAAACTTGTAGTGTTGGCCAGTACAAAGTTGCCAACTGCCAAATCTCTCTCATCTTTCGTCATGGGATCAAACTATCTACTCCATTAGCTCTGGGTGGCCGGGTAAACCCTATCCCCAACCTCTTCCTATCCCCTTCAGTGCTCAAACATTCACAGGCATGCTGAACCAGAATGTCCCTAAGGGTCACTAAATGCCACAGGGTTGCGATCTTTGACGGGGCATATCTATGGGTTGTCAATACTTCGACTATACTTTAAGTCAACGATTATCAATATGTGAAAAAATGGAACTCGTTGTATTTTGAAGTACTGAGAAGATGGCCTTGCCCTTCCCCAGGAGTTTCAGAAATGAGAGACATTAGGTAAGAGAGTGAAAATGTTACTATCACTTAAACGCACATGACGCAATTGGAAATGCAAATTTTGATGGTAATCATTTTGTGATAAGGGAGAGACTAGGGATGATCATTGTTACTATCTCTTTAGTAGTGGAATTTTTTTTTCTCTTGAATTTGGTGGTGGGGGATCAGTGGTAAGACTCCTTGGATATTCCTTCTTATGATGTTAGTGACAAGTGTTGCTCTTTGAAAACACTTGTACAATATTTTTTAAATTATTAGATAAAAACAAAGAATTGTAAGTATTAAACATGATTAGCCTTTAGTTCCTAGAAGATCTTTATTTCCCCATCAATGCATTTAGAAAGTTAAGTTTGAAGAAGATCATAAATAGAAAAAATTAGAGAAGCGATTTAAACATTTATATTGATTGGAAACATGTGAGTCTTGAGTTTCCTCTACCTTTTAAAGAATGTTCCTTAGCTAGCAGACCTAATTCCACATTCCATGAGACTGTCATTGCGCTAAAGATTTAGGAAACCAACTGCTCTAAGATAAAGCTTCCCGGTCAATAATAATCTAGCCTATTGAGGTACATAATACTTCTCAATTAAACTTGTGTTAATTCAGAATTAATTTTGTAATTAACTACAATTTCAGTATCTGTGTATAGGGGGTGATTGAGAAAACTATTTGAGGTCCAATTTGAAAATATATTTGTAAGGATCTTGACCAAGGTTCACAAATTTGATGATTAATACATTCATTCAGGCCAGAACCTCACTACAAAAAAATAATTTATAAAAAAGGTAGTGAATAACGTCATGTCTAGACCCAAATCAACCAATGAAAGTCAAATTAGCATAATGTGGAACAACAATATATGCATTGAGTGGGTTGTCATAAAAAAGCTTCATAATAAAATTCATGTCTAGAATTAAAAGACCTTAAAGAACATTTATGCTTGTAACACAAATGGCCATTCAAAACTAAATATGATTACAATATGTGAAATAGCATTACAAGAACTTGTAATGCTCTTGTGAACGTCGTGTTAATTCTTGTAAGAATCCCTAAGATGCTTGTTATACTCAAAATTTTGTTGAAATTGAATTAATTTTTATCCTTTCGGTTAATTGGCTTAGGGTGATATATGCTTCTTGGATGGAATAATGAGTTCATGATTAACTCTGTATTAAGATTCATAGCATCTTCTAGTTATTTGCAAAGGAAATTTATAAATTACTTGCTAATGTCATATGACTTCCTTGAGAAAGATGTTTGTGTTCTTATTGATGGGTACTAATGACTATCCACATTTAGTTCTTTAATATCCTATTTGACAAGCTTTCCATAGACATTTCTTTGCCATATTAAGTATTTTTGAAAACATATTTGAGTAGGACTATAGTAGATACTACCAGAAACAGCTTCTTTGTAGTTTTTGAGAAATACTAATAAAGCAAAAAAGAACATCTACTAGTTGGTAGACATAATGGCAACTCTCTAGCAATTGAATTTAATTTCATACATGCACATATCTAATTTAATGTCATACATGAACATATCTAATTTAACGTCATACATGAACACACATATAATATAAAATGATAACCAATAATGTCATATACATTAAAAAACACATAATATATTATGATAACCAATAATGTCGTATATGAACAAACATATCATATATTAACCAATAATGTCATACCTCAAATATGTCATACATCAAATATAGAATGTCATATGTACATCAAATGTGTATCGAATATGTCTCTCAGATGCTTATATATATACATGGGGAAGGAAACAAGTCTCTATATATATGTATCAAATATCTCAACTACATCTTTTCCTTCCCACAAGGGGAAGGAAACAAGTCTCTCGACGTCCTCTGCAGTCGTGTGGAGGGAGACAGTGGAGATGACGGGGCCTTCTTGACACGCTCACTTGACCTCTTGTTGAGGCTCTTCTCCAGGTCCAACTAATACAAAGAAAGTAGATATGAATCAATATTTATTATACGTTGAAATCAAATATATGTACTCATAAAATCAATTATTTTCTTACCGCCAACAAATAGTCACTCTGTAAGTCCACCTCAAATGCTCGTGGACGATCAGGCATGACAAGACCCTACAACAATTCAATAAATATAATCAATTATAAATAACATTAGAAATTTTGAGATTAACTATTATAAACAACAACTAAAATGAAGAAAATTATTTCATACCTCTGTCAATGGCTGTGAGCTAGCCACAGCTGCGGCCACTCCACTATCAATAGATTGTCGCAGATGAGGAGGTGTGTCCAACATCATGAGCTGCACGTCATACAATAAACGTTATATCTAACATGAAACATGGAATAAATATAATCAAATGAATTAAATTAACATGAAACAACTGTACCTGTGTGAAGCTCGTATGATGTCTCTGCTCTGCATCTGTGGTAAAGGTTGAGGGTCCTGTGGAGAACTGATGCACATGCATTTTTTTTGGGTCAATCCTTAATATGATTACGTAATAAATATATGTATTAATTAAAATGATTAAATTGATACATACCTCAAGACTCGTCGAAGGGACAAAAAATGGGCCTGGAGGATCACTGCTAGGCCCAGGAACACTTTGACCCTAAATTTTGAACAATGTCAATAAATCCTAATTAATTAATCATTCACTAGACGTATGAAATGTGATCAAATTAGTAATTTACATGTGTTTCAATGCCAAATCTCTCATTCAGGAACTGATCGGTGACAAGCCCATCATCTGCACCATCTCTGACATGAGTGCCAAATGTGCATAGGGATCCACATGAAGTGCACATGTGACCACGACGTATAGAAGGTTCCCCCTCAACTAATGGGCTCATGGAATGGATGAGGGTCTGTGTCAAAGCATTAATGGTCCCTAGAGTGCTGGCCTCTACATGTTCCTCACAACTAAAGGAATAATCACATGCTCACGCTGTGGATGGACCACGAGTGCCCTAACTACATTAGGATCACGACGTGCTCCGGGCCTCTCAAATGATGACCCCCCACATCTACCCTAGGAGTCTAACATATCAAAATAATTGGGGATCTCCCCAAGGACAAACTCACAATATAATTTCTTCAAAAAATACATGGGGACCTCGTGATTGTTGCAAGGAGGGGCATCAAAAACCATCCACCATCTATCCCAAAAATTATTTCTAATAGCATCATGTATGCACCAATGGATGAGGAATCATTTAGTACCCTCTCTAACAATATTTTGCTCACCGGGTTTTCTAAATAATACACATATACTACTTTTTGGTATTTCCTTTTTCTTAACATCTTCATATGACAATTTATTTGCATAAAATCTTTTTTGTTCATCCCTCTTAGCCCGCCAAATATCTAACTGGCCACTAACTGAGGCTATCTGAGTGTTAATGGATTCGAGGGATGATGCCAATTGAGCCCTCATTGGATTCATTTGTCCAGATTCTTTCAATCGAGCAATGATTCCTTCTAATTCAGTTTTGCCTCTCTCTATTTCATTTCTTAGATTTTCTTGTGTGCCTGGTGGAGGTCTTGCAATTGGTTCAAGTTCTGGAATTTGTTCTTCTTGAGGAGGGTTTTGGTTTTGGGGTTCTTGAGGGTTTTGATGTTCTTGTGGATTTTCTGGTTGATTATGAACATTTCCTGATAAAAAATCAATTGAAATTCAAATAAATAAACAAATCTAAATGAAATTTGTAAAAGCCCTACAAAAGAATATAAAAAACTTACAAAACAATATGAAAAATATATCAAACAATGCAAAGTTAGGTTTATATCACTTACGGCGTCATCGTGGGTGTGCTTGTGGTCTTGGATTTTGTCGATGAGGAGGCATTTTGGCAAATGGTGGCGCAAATGTTGAGTCTTCAACTCGCGTACGCGCTACTCATTGTAGGAGTAAAAGAAAATGGTAATGAAAATGATAGGCTGCTAGTTTGCAGCCCATCATACATACTCTTTTTTTTTTAAAGCGCATGCGCGCTATAGCGCGTACGCGCTATTTAAAATAGGAAAAAAAAAATTTGTTGTCACCTTTTTGGCACCACAACTCGGTGCATATGCCCTAAATCAACTTACAGAAATGTAAGCATGAAACATATTAGATTCAACAACACACTTCACACAATGATTTATGTGGAAACTCAATTTGGGAAAAACTACTGGGTCAGTGCAAGAAGTTGGGTCTCACTTTTGGCCAAAAAGTGGAAGTGTTTTTCTTGTTTTTGAAATTTTTTGTCAATTGATGTCAAAATTTGAGGTATTTAGAGATTTAATATTAAAAAACTCCAGAAATAAAATTTTTAGTGTTCAGAATATAGTTTTTGAATATGTAATTTATTTGTGTACCCATATGACAGATTTTTTTTTTGGTATGGATCTTTAAAGCCCACTTTTTTAAAATGCCTATTTCAGGACCATACCACGCTCATGTATGGATACCATAATTTGACACAAATAAATGAAAATTTGAAAATCCTTTTAAAGGGAGTCACCTAATACACCTAAGATTGATGACAATATTTTTCCTTAATTTTTTATTGAATATTTTTATTATTATTAATTATTAATTGGCTATAAAGGTAAATTTTAAAACCTCTCATGTACAGACCACATAATTTGATCAAAATCTCATTTTTTTCAAAAAAAAATAATTTAACATCAAAATAATTGTATGTAGATTGATGAAATATAAATTAATTTAAGAAAAATTATAAAATAAAAAAGTTATTAAAGTTTTAGTGAATGTCACTTTTTAACTTTTAGGAGATAGTTTTGATTAATAAATAATGGAAAAATAGAAAATAAACTAATAACACTATAAAATTTACATTTTTGGAATCAATATAGTAAGACCTATAATGGGTTTTTGTCTCATCAAAAAATTCAATGGGGATGACTATAAAAAATTTATGACAATACCGAAAATTGTCTATTAAATGCCTTAGAAAAAAATAGATAATAAATGCATGGCTTGGTGGGACCAAGTCTATGACATGCCTTTCCCCAAGGCAAAACCCCATGCAAAATTCGGGTGGCATACCAAATTCCCGCTCATGTCTCAAGAATTGAGCACCCGATTTGTAATTCAAAAATTGAGTGCCCAATTGCTTTCAACCGTTGTACCCGATTATTTAAAAATCATGTACTTGATTCTTTTTAAAATTGGGTACCCAATTTGTAAATTATTATTAAGCAATCGGGTACCCATTTCTAATGTACCCGTTGGGCCCCAAAAGCTGCCCCACAGACCAAGTTTCAATGATTGAAATGATTGAATAATAGTTTTTATCTGCAACAGCGAATTCTGTAATACTTATTATGTTTTCTTGTCCTCTTATACAATTTGCAAGCTACTGATTCAAATTCAAAATTGGTGCAAACATGGGATCAAAACAATGAAGAAAGAAGAAAGCAAATGTTTTGATAGATGAGGAGATTGCATCAAATAAAGAGAATGAAGCACGACGTCAACGAGAGAGAATACAGAGAATTAGAGACTTGAACAATGTTTCAAAGGAGAAAGACATTGAGGTTACCATGATGGATGAAGAGGTCAAAGAAGATAACCCAATACAAGAAAATTTAGGTGCACATTCTAATCATGCATTCAATACAGGTGTGTCTCCAAACCCTCAAAGTTTCTCTCGTGATGAAATTGGTGATTTTTTAGAAGCAGGTTACAATTTAAATGATTTAGATTTTCTTTAGGAGAAGCAATTGTCAAATGATCATGTGCAAAAAACTCCAATTTAAATGCATGCCCTGAAAGAAATACCAAGAAAATTTGAAAATGATATTCAAATCCCAAATAACAGTGAAAATAGTAGAAGTGTCTAAAAATAAAAATTGCATGAATGTAGACATAGAAATACCAACTACTGAACAAACATGTTAGAATGATAGTAAAGTGTCTGAATATAATTTCCATATTCCTAATGATGTATTAGATAATCTTGAGGGATTGGTTTCATGGAGAGAAATTAAGACACATGCTAATAGATTATATAGGCATTTTTTTATAATAAGAAATTTGGGTTTCAATGTCATTTAATGTTGCAACTAATTAAAATGTCTAAAATGTGAAAAGTAATGAGAAGATTGGAAATCTATGAAAAACCCAATAATAAAAATGAATCTTTAAAACAAATTGTATCCACTATTGTTAGTGCCTTTAATGTTATCAGAAAAAGAATTCTATCTAAAGATAAGAATGTAGCACTACGAGAAATAACAATAGCTTTAGTTAACAAATCAACATCTAACAAAAGATTTATTAGCAACATAAGTGGATATCTTAATGTGAATCATAAGATTTTAGAAAGATCTATAAAGAGAAGGGTTAACTTTGAATGTGATCCAACAAATATTTTGTGGACTTCTAGTGGTAGGCTCCTAACATGTGACATGAAACTTAGTAGTGAAGTCAAAATTTTGATTGAAACTTTTTGGCATGATAATACAAGAGTATCACCTAATTCAAGAGATGTTCTTAAATTCAGAATTGGGTCAAAAATACGTGATCCACATCCTAAACACCTTTTGGACATGACTCAAACTGAATTGTTTAAAAAACTGGTAGATGGTAAGGTATTAAATATTACTATTAGTCAAAGATCTTTTGAAAAGTGTAAATCATGGTATGTAAGGATTAACAAGGAAAGAATCACATGTTATTGTAAAACTCATATTCAATTTTGTTACCATTATGATGTATTTCTATCTATACATGGTACCATGCATAGTAAAGAAATGTTGCAAGAATGTGGTATAAAAATACCACCTCAAACTATTAAAGATTTCATATTAGGTTTGTTTTGTAAGCCACCTAATGATCAATACTTTCTTTTCAATGCATGTCTTTCTGGTACATGTGATATGTGCAGCAATCTTTCTTTGTTAGATGAATGTTTGCATGAAAATGCTTTCACTACTTTTGGACAACAATTAGTTGAGGTAAAAAGATTCAAAACTATTAAATATCCATTGAAGGATGGGAAGATTGGAAGAAGGTGTGATCTAGTTATAGATAAAGTTAGTTGTCATGCATTTATGGATGAGTTTAAGAGTGTGATCATACCAAAATATGTTAAAAACTCTCAATATTCTACATGGCTTGATGGACAATTTTGCATATGTAAGAATACATTTCCAATTGGTACTATACTTTCAGTTGTTAATTTTGCAAAGAACTACACGCTTGCATTGCAAGAAGAGGTACAACCACAATATTACAATTCAGTGCAAGTAACAATTTATGTTCATATAGTTTATAGACATGCACTTGATAGTACATAGGAGGATCAAAACATATTGAGAGAGTACCATTTTTATATAAGTGATAATAAACTCCATTCATCTAAGTTTTTCCAATATTGTTTCAAGGTCTTTTGTGATAATTTAAAAGAGAGACAAATTCAAATGACACAACATTGGATATGGTCAGATAATTGTATAGGACAATTCAAGAATGCAAGAATGTTCTATTGGTTGAGTAGGACACATAGGCAAACTAACATCCAACATGTGTGGAGTTTTTTTGAGGTTGGACATGGTAAAGGAGAACATGATGGTCATGGTGCATGCATGAAGAGAGCCCTTAGTAGAGAGCAATTAAAATTTGAGGAAAAAGCTAAATTCAAAAATGCACATGAGATTGTCAAATGGTGTAACAAATATTTATACATGGGATCAAATTAGAACTCTACAATCAAATGTTTCTTCTACCTAGTTGAAGAAAATAATATTCCTTCAAGATATGACTGTGATACAATTAGTGGGTCAGCTAAATGGCATTCATTTAGGAGTTCAGATTCTAACACTTGGACTATATGGACTAGGGAGCTTGCTTCTTTTTGTCAATATTGTCTTGCAGGTGAATGGAAAGAATGTGAGAATACAGAATGGGTTGAAGATTGGCAACAAAAATCATTACCACCTACTGAAATGCATTTTGAAGATGATATAGTAAATGAAGGCTAAAATGTTACTTTTTCATTAGAAGACTATGATCGTATTCCAGACCTCATAGAACCTAGTATGCATAATTTAATTAGAATTTTTTGTGATCTCATGCTTTAATTTATATAATCTGCATATGTACACTCATGTGATTAAAGTGTTTATGTACTTTATCCTATCTTGTAGTACATGTTTATCATGTTATTGCACCTAGTGATAATGATGAACAAACTAAGTATTGGCTAGCTAGATGTGTGGAACCTAAGAAAAATTTGACATGTCATCAAGTAGACGATGACGATTTTGAGTATCCCAGTGGGTCTGTCATTGTAGCTGGCACTTGGCTATGTAGATGCCTAATAAGAAGAAATGGTTTGCCAACATTTGAAGACTACCAAACCAAAAAGAAGATTTTACACTATTCTCATTTGGTTGTAGCAATAAATATCAAATTAGAAAGATGCAAAGGGAGACCCACCAATAAGGTATTATGGACAATTTCAATGGACAAGCACAAGACAATCATAGATGCATTGTAAAAGAGAGAAGATGTAGATGGTACAGTGGGATGACTACATTTAAATCAAACACATGTAATTTTTTTTATTATTGTATTATTTTTATATATATGTACTTATATAATTTAATTACATGTATGTTTGTGTTGTCAATACCAATTTAGAGAACTTATATATGCCTCTTATTTAGGTCTCAATTACAATTTATGCAAATTTAAATGTTAAAGTGGATCAAACATCAACATCTTGTGCAATTTCACATAGTAAGTACATAAAAAATACACATATATTTACAAGGTTCAAATACCTTGAATATTAATTTATGTGTTTATTAACATGTGTTTTTGTTTTACAATTTTATTTTACAGGACCTCGTTTGAAGAGATGTGTTGAACCAATTTATGTTTTGAGTTCACTTCTATAAATATATCGTTGACATTGTCTTACATATATCATGAAATATGTTGTACAAACTAATTTAAAAATGAGAGTTTACTTCTATTTGAAAGTTAAAGGTATGCATTTGATAAATTATAAATTTATTGTCAATTTAAGTAATGACCTCCTATTTTTTTCCATTACTTTTACATTCAATCATGTTTAAATTAATGTTTGTTTGAAGTTTCAAATTACTATTGATTGTAATATTAAAAACAAGTCACTTGTACATGATAATTTAAAGATCATTACTCATTGTATTGATTATATGTTAGATCATTACTCATTGTATTCATTGTATTCATTATATCTTACATTACCAAACAACACATTAAGATCACTTATGATACATTGTTAGGTATTTTATCCATACATTTGTGTCTTAAGGGGACATGGGAGTCCTAATAGGTCATAATAATTTTTATACATTTTAATAAGTCTTAATATGTCTACTAGCACATAATAGGTATTATTAGGTGATAATGAGTCTTACATTACCAAACAACACATTAAGATCACTTATGATACATTGTTAGCTAGGTTATCCATACATGTGTGTCTTAAGGGGACATAGGAGTCCTAATAGGTCATTATGTCTGTTATAAGTTATGATAGGTATTCATATGTTTCTTAGCACATAATAGGTCTTATTAGGTGATAATGAGTCTTACATTACCAAACAACACATTAAGATCACTTTTGATACATTGTTAGGTATGTTATCCATAAATTTGTGTCTTAAGGGGACATAGGAGTCCTAATAGGTCATTATGTCTGTTATAGGTTATGATAGGTATTCATATGTTTACTACCACATAATAGGTCTTATTAGGTAATAATAACTCTTACATTACCAAACAACTGTCAGAAATATTCAAGATATAATAGGTTACTGAGAGGCGAGGGGTGAATCAATAATAATAAAACTTTTAAGTCAATTTAGAATAACCATATACAACATTCACTCATCTAGCCTGCTGCATAAAAGAACTATTGAACATTTAAACCATATATGCACAGAGATTTGGTGACCCAGAAACCTTCCAAAATAGAAAGTAAAACTAGGGTGGGGATAATACCCACAAAGCTTCATTACTGCAGTATGAAGTTGGTCGGTTAAGGCTTACAATAATCACTTCTGGTGATCTACCCTATTAGGAGCACAGAGGATTGCTAGATCCACCTTGTTAGAGGATTTACAAACATACTTTACAAGTATGCACTCTGTAAGGAGATTTGAATAAAGATGGTTAAGTCTACCTTGTTAAAGGATTTACAAGAATGATTCACTTGTTAGGATGAACCAACAGATCAACTTACAACTTGACCAGATTCTTTATTATAGATCACCTTCTGTGATTGATGAAATCATTTCTGCTCCTTGTAGACCTTGTTGAGTATTCTTTACTGCTGATGAATTCGCATTATCATAATTCCATATATTCCACTTCTCATATCATATCTTATGTCCCTTTTTTTTTTGCAATATTCTATATCTTGTATTTCTTTATTGAATGATATAATACATTACATATATATACCATTCCAATAATTATTCATGCAAGGTCGACCAAACACAAGTAAACAAAATATAACTGAGCCAACCAAATAGTAAAATAAACTCGAGTTCTTTAGACAGGCTTGATGACCTTCTGATATGTGGCATCCACTACGTTACTCGGCATTATCATGCACTCGGTAGAGGTAGGGGGTCGGTTCATACTAGTCATACAACGTTGCCTGGAACTCGGTAACCATTGGTGACTCGGTAGATGTAGTGTCACTCGGTAGAAACTAACTTCTTCATTAACCTCCTAAGCTCGGTTATCACTAAGTCCTTCCTCACTTGATTAATACTGAGTGCATCTTCACTCGGTTAACACTAAGTGCATTTTCACTCGGTTAACACTAAGTGCATCTTCACTCGGTTAACACTAAGTGCATCTTCACTTGGTTAACACTAAGTGCTTCTTCATTCAGTTAGAACTATGAGATGAGTGTTGTCACTAATGGAAAATAACTTTATGCCAACAATCTCCCCTTTGGCATTAGTGACAAAAACAATTATGATTGAAAGTTTATGTGCAAAAATTGACCTATAGTTCTGAATTTTCAAAATTGATCTTTGCAAGTATTATTACACATATCTTTCTTACATGTATCTCCCCCATTAAATATGCACAATTTACACATATCTCTTGCACAATTATCTCTTGGAGTGTGTTATCTCCCACTTTTTGACAATAATGCCAAATTAAACAATATATATTTACACAGAGATTCCAAAATGAGAGATAAACTTAGAATGTACCTTGAGAATAAGAGCCAATGTTTTATCCCAATTTTCTTGCAAAAGTTTGTTGGTGGAGAGTGCTATTTGAACTTCTGTAGAGAGTTCAATCATATGATCTGCAATTGAGAAGTTTTTGTCATGAATCAATGTTTTGGAATGGGCAATATGCTTCTACATTGTGTCCATGACAGAAAGGATCATATTTTGGATGTCAATTAGAGTACACCTGATCCTTGCTTCATCTCTCAACAATTTTTCCTGTTCCTCTAACAAAAATCTTATTCTAAGATGATGGGATGAACTTGAACTGTGGTCAAGCTACAACATTTGGGCACTGACCTTCATATCCTCATCAATTTTTTTCAACTTTTCTTTGATTTCCTTAGTATACTCGGTAACATCACAAAGTTTTCTAAAAAGTGAAGTTACATTATTAAAAGAATGTTCAAAATTACTCAAAATTGTAGACAATTCTACCTGTTTTAATGCAATATGTTGAACAATGTGCTCAAGCACCTTATTGTCAAATTTCTTCTCTGCCTTTTCAATCAATTTTTCTTGGCTGGAGGTATCCTCATTGAATTTATATATAGCCTCTTCTAACTGAATCAAAATGTGTTGAGTAGAATCTACTTCAACACCTATAGCCTCTATTAGAATATTCTTAGCACTTTCAATAATACTATATTCCTGGTCTCTCTCATGCCTCAGTTGTTTTTGCTTTGCCTTCTACTCTAATAGCTGACTGATCATTCTCATTTCATTGATTGATGCAGTATCCAGATCTATCTTAGGAATGACAATGTCCTTATCCAAGTCTATTTCCTCATCCACTGCCTTGCTGGAAAACATGTATCTCTTTGCTTTTCCTGCAGTTACTTCACCTTTTCCCTTTAAAATTGAAACAATAGTTGATGAGGCTGGACTGGCTGACAAAACTAGAATAGGACTAACTAGAGGAAGACTGAGAGAAGTGCTAATAGTATCAAAAATTTATGTTCCTCCCAAGATTGATGTACAGGTTGGAATGGGAGAACTAACAAATGCAAAAATTGGAGCAGATGAAATTGTCAAAATTGAAGTACCAGTGGGTACATTTAATGTACACTCTGCAGTAGAAGTTGATATGCTTAATGAACTTACTGCTGTAGCTAATGATGACTCGGTCAATGAAGATGGCTACAACTCAGTTGATGAAGTGGTAGACACTTGCATAGATGGTACCCAGAGCTGAGAGGAGATAGGTGAAGATTAAACAATTGAAGAAGTTGTTGTGCACACAATCTCACCAGTAGAAGCTATCTCCACAATTGATGTAGCTACTTTAAGTGGAGAGTGAGGAAGAGATGCAATGACATTGGCTGCAATTTTTACAGGACCATCTTCCTCCTTAGCTTGTTCAGCTTCTTCTTCCTCCATTTCATCTTCCTTGTCTTCTTCCTCAACATTTATCATCATTGAATGCAGATCCCCTAGAATATCTTCAATATCATCATCATCACTGCTGTCATTGTCCTTGATTTCAACAATATCCTCACTAGACTTATGTAGATGATAGATATTTTTCCACATGTTTGTTGCATCATTTACAACATGCTCAATGTCTTTGATTAGTATCAAACAAGTGTGAAATCTAATCATCATATTACCTTCATGATCTTTTAGTGATTTCTTCACTTCTGCATCAGTGAGACTCGGCAGGAGATTCTTTAGGGTTTGCTCAAAGATATCCTTGATAGTCTTGATTGCAGTTTCCCATCTTGGTTGCAACCTCTCCAATAGCTCTTTAGGGATCTGAGAGGAAATCTCGTCTAGAGAGTATTTCCATCTTCCCATTTTACTCAATACTAGTTCCTCAATCTGCAATTTCTCCTGTTCTATTCTTGTTTCAAACTTCAATGCTTTGAAGTTTGTGAAGGTAGCACCTACTTCTAATTCCTTCAACCTTTCCTCAAATGTGAGTGGAGGCTTGACAAGTACAGGTTCCTTCTTCCCCTATCTTGTTCTTCTAGAGAAGAATGCAGTAGCTTTCTTTTTAGGTTTGGTGATAATCACCTTACCTTTCTTCCGTTGAGGCTCCTCTTCTTTTTCTGACTCGGTTTCTTCTTCTTCTTCATCATCTTCTCCTTTCCCTTCAGTAATCATCAGAGGACCAACTTCTATTTTTAGCTTTTCAATCCTCCTCTTTCCTTTGCTAATGACCTAAGGGATTTTGATTTGAAGCTCAATTCTAGCCTTAGCTTCATCATAAGTTCCAAAGACTTTGCTTTGGGTCTACTGGTTCATTCACCAGTGCTTCTATGATATCTCTAGTTTCATCAATATTGACCTCATAAGGAAGAGGTTTCACCCATGCAACTTGGGGCATGATTGTCTATATGTATACTTTGTCACAATCTACCATAAAATATACATCTTCTTTGTATTCCTCAACCAGTTTAGGTGGAATCTGGAACCTATTGTTCATTGTTTCCTTAAAATCTTCAAAGTAATTATCCAAAACACTGTCAAAATTTTCACCTAACTCTGTAATGAACTCATTTATTTGATAAAGAATGGGAATATCTTTTCCCCATACTATTGATCCTTTTGATGGAAAAGGCTTTTGAACATAGAAAAATAAACAAATCAAAAGTGAACCAAATTTGTAGGAGTTGTTCTTTGAAGTCCTTATGCTTTCCATATTTTTATTAAATTGAGACAAAAGCAATTCGGATAGATCAAACTCAACATTCTTCTTTACTACCTTATATGCTAAATCTACTACTTCACAAGGTACACTGTTTGGATGGCTCAAACTATAAATTTTATGAGCAATGATGTGAATACCAAATCTTAATTCAGCGTCAGCTACTGTACTGAGCTTAAGTCCTCTACCATCCCATTCTGCTTGGGTTAGCCTTTGCAATTCTTCCCAACCTAGGGTTTTGGTAGACTTAGCTTTGCTCAACATGGGAAGGCCAGTAATCTTGTTAATCATTTTCTTTGTGATAAGCATTGGTTGCTCTAACCACAATTGCCCATTGTGAACCCGACTGAGTACATACCTAACCCATTTAACTTGAAAATTCCTTGGCAAATGTGAAATGTGGGTTAACCCTTTTTTTTCAAGATGCTTATGCTCAAGTTTCAAATTTCCATCTACGCTCATTTCTCCTAGGGCATTATCAATTTCTAGTTTTCCAAGTTCTTGAATGGAACATTTGAAATGAGAGCGAATGTCATTTATAAGGAGTACCTTTGGAGGAATTTGAGACTGAGCACTATTAGGATCAAGTGATTCTTCAATTGTTGGTGCCAATTTGAAGTTTGACGCCTTCCATTCCACACCTTTAACCAGCATTTATGAGCCTCTCTTTGCCTTGGAACTGCTACTTCTGGATGCAATTACTGCTCGGTAAGTGAAGAGAAATTTTCAACAGATTCTTTGCCCTTTAAAATTTGCTCAAAATTGCTTTAAGCTTGCTCTGGAATCGCAGAAGATAACTTATCTCTAAGTTCGTAGTGAAGAATGAGATCAAATTTTGCCCTTTTTTTTTGACAAAAAAATTATCATAAATGCTTGGTACGATGGTAGATGAAATGACAAGTTTTCATCCACTTTCTCGGTAGATACTATCAACTCGGTGATCAAAAGAAAACACTGATGTACTGACCTAACTCGGTAAGGTCACAAACTGACCTTGCTCGGTTGATATAACTCGATAAGTGAAACTTTATTGTACCCGACTGAACTCGGTTAAGTCTAGGATCAAAGTGTATCTAAATACTATTCTGATCATCTTTCTTCTTATGGAATTGTTTAGGATAATTCTTGGAGGATGCAGTTCCATACTTTCTTTTATGAATATTAATCGAAAATGGTGGAGTCACTCATTTCTTGAGTGATATTGCCATTGCTTGACTTATCTTGTTCGGTAGATTTTGGAATCCATTGTTGCTTGATTTTCTTCCGAATGTTGTCTGCTTTGATTTTCTTCTCATCTTCAATTCTTTCTATATTCATGCAATTTCTAGCTATATGACCAAGTTTTATACATGTATAGCACCTTACAGTAGTGTCCTTCTTCCTTAGGTGATGTCTTGCACAATTTATGCCAGTATGTCCATATTCTCCACAATAGTGACATCTGCACCAAGTGTTCTAGTCCCATCCAAATATGGCTTTGACAAGTTGTTCAACTAGATCAAATGATTTGGATCTACATTGGAATGCCTTGTGACCATGTTTTTTGCATTTGTGACAATTGCCTTCAAATTTTGGTTTTTCTTTGCACTCATTTGCTTTGTGACCATGCTGATTGCAATTGAAGCATTTACCATTGAATTTTGCTTTTCCATTGCTCTAACATTTGTTTGATGTATGACCTAACTTGCCACAGTGATTACAAGTGGGTTTTTTATTCCTTTGTTCACCTTTTTTGGAGGATTCACCTTCTTCCTTGTATCCAAAACCAGCTTTACCTTTATGTCTATAAAGATTTTCCTCATTTTGTTGATTTAATTGATTCATATCTGCTTGGGATTTCATCATTCTTTCATTGACTTGCCTTTCAGAGATTAGATCATTTTCCAAGCTTTCATTGATTTGTCTCTCAGTTCTTAAATCATTCTGTAGACTTTCATTGATTTTCTTTTTAGTATTTAAATCATTCCTTATTCTTTCATTTTGTACTTTGAGAATCCTGATTTCTTCATTTGCATTAGACAGTTGGTCTATAAGGTCTTCATGCTGATGGGATTGATTATGAATTTTATGGCTTTTATCTTCCAATTCTTCTTGTGCTTTGTTTCTTTGTTCCAAAACTTCACATAGCCTAATTGACTATATTTCTTGCTCTCTTTTAAGCTTTCTTACCTCTTCTTTCAGAGATCCATTCTTTTCTAGAAGTCCTTTGATTGCCTTGTCAGCTTCTTCTAAACTACTTGATGGTAACAAATCTTCAATCTTTTCTTCAACATAGTGATTGTCATTCATTTTTCTTGCAAGTTCCTTTCTTCTTTTTAGGGATTGAGAAAGATGCTCCTTTGCTTCTTTGAGTTGAACCATGGCCATTTCTAGATCTAACTTTTCATTTTCAATAACTTTCTCCAATATGAATATCTCCATAACTTAGATCTTTTCTCAAGCTATCAAACTTTGTCCTGAGAACCAAAAAGCTCTGATACCAATTGTTGAAAATATTCAAGATATAATAGGTTACTAAGAGGGGAGGGGTGAATCAGTAACAATAAAACTTTTAAGTCAATTTAGAATAACCATATACAACATTCACTCATCTAGCCTACTGCATAAAAGAACTATTAAACATTTAAACCACATATGCATAGAGATTTGGTGACCCAGAAACCTTCCAAAATAGAAAGTAAAACTGGGGTGGGGATGATACCCACAAAGCTTCATTACTGTAGTATGAAGTTGGCCAGTTAAGGCTTACAATGATCACTTCTAGTGATCTTCCCTGTTAGGAGCACAGAGGATTTCTAGATCCACCTTGTTAGAGGATTTACAAACATACTTTACAAGTATGCACTCTGTTAGGAAATTTGACTAAAGACGGTTAAGTCTACCTTGTTAAAGGATTTACAAGAATGATTCACCTGTTAGGATGAACCAACAGATCAACTTACAACTTGACTGGATTCTTTATTGTAGATCACCTTCTGTGATTGATGAAATCATTTTTGCTCCTTGTAGACCTTGCTGAGTATTCTTTACTGCTGATGAATTCGCATTATCATAATTCCATATATTCCACTTCTCATATCATATCTTATGTCCCTTTTTTTTGTGCAATATTCTATATCTTGTATTTCTTTATTGAATGTTATAATACATTACATATATATACCATTCCAATAATTATTCATGCAAGGTCAGTCAAACACAAGTAAATAAAATATAACTGAGTTGACCAAATAGTAAAATAAACTTGGGTTCTTTAGACAAACTTGATGACCTTCTGATACGTGGCATCCACTACGTTACTCGACATCATCATGCACTTGGTAGAGGTAGGGGCTCGATTCATACTAGTCATACAACGTTGCCTAGAACTCGGTAACTATTGGTGACATGGTAGATATAGTGTCACTCGGTAGAAACTAACTTCTTCGTTAACCTCTTGAGCTCAGTTATCACTGAGTCCTTCCTCACTTGATTAATACTGAGTGCATCTTCACTTGGTTAACACTAAGTGCATCTTCACTCAGTTAACACTAAGTGCATCTTCACTTGGTTAACACTAAGTGCATCTTCACTTGGTTAACACTAAGTGCTTCTCCACTTGGTTAACACTAAGTGCATCTTCACTCGGTTAACACTAAGTGGATCTTCACTTGGTTAACACTAAGTGCTTCTTCACTCGATTAGAACTGTGAGATGAGTGTTGTCACTAATGGCAAATAACTTTATGCCAACAACAACACATTAATATCACTTATGATACATTATTAGGTATGTTATCCATACATATATGTCTTAAGGGGACATAGGAGTCCTAATAGGTCATTATGTCTATTATAAGTTATGATAGGTATTCATATGTTTGCCAGCACATAATAGGTATTGTTAGATGATAATGAGTATTACATTACCAAAAAACACATTAAGATCACATATGATACATTGTTAGGTATGTTATCATTACATTTTTTAATCTAGTAGGTCAATTTTATTTGTATGAATCTCAATGCATAAATTTGATGTGATATTTATCCAATAATGCTCTATAGATAGTTAAAATTATTGTTCATCTTGCATATATACTTACAAAATGTGTTATATGTTCATGAATAAACTATGTCAGAATAAAGAAAATGGTTTGAATATACATAAAACATGATGAAACATAATAATAAATACTACATACACAAGCATGATAAGAAGTCATAAAAAAATAGTACATGGTCTAACATACATCATAACATGATCTATGAAGTTAAAATATACATGGTCTAACATAGAATTTTAACTATCCTAACACAAAGTGTATACATCATAAATAATATACATCATAAAAACACAATCTACAGGTGCCAACAAGACCTAATCTATCTGATCAAATGTCCTCTTTAATCCATGTGAAGAGGACTCAGATGGATCATCATGTGTAATATGAGCCA
Organism: Cupressus sempervirens; assembly: GCA_028749045.1. NCBI lineage: Eukaryota > Viridiplantae > Streptophyta > Pinopsida > Cupressales > Cupressaceae > Cupressus > Cupressus sempervirens. The sequence continues at coordinate 10,946,954 of CM053789.1, read as the reverse complement.
TCTCATCATGTTAGACACCCTGTGAGGTAGATGGATCACCCTGTGTAACATGAGTCACGTCTCATCATGTACATGTTTAATTCAAATGGGTCTCAAAATCTAGCTTGCAAATAAATTAAATATTCACTACATAATAAAATAAATACCAAATGAGATGGGTGTTCCTCAGTAATGGGAGGAGGCGCACTATGAAAACTACCAAATGCAGCAGTGGTGAGGTCCTGTAATTTACAATACATACATTTTTTTAAATTTGATTTTAGAGCATAAAGAACTATACATTATGTACATAAATCACAATACTAACCTCAAATGACGATGTAGGGATCTCCATCTGGCTAAGTCTTATGCTCTTAGATACACTCATGGTGACATAGTCCTAAATGATGGATACATAAACATTTAGTCAAAATTAAATATACATGAATAATTACAAAGTACATAATTTGTACACTACATTTTTTATACACTATAAATTTTATATATATAGATATATATATATATATCATAACTGAGTGCTATCATAATTGAGTGGTAGCCAATGTCATAGATGTGTCTACACTATAAATTTAACATGTGTGTGTGTGTGTGTATATATATATATATATATATATATATATATATATATATATATATATATATATATATATATATATATATATATATATATATATATATATATCATACCTGAGTGGTAGCCAATGTCACAGATGTGTCTGCAGGTATGCTAGCAAGATAATCATAAGATGGAGTCAAAAATAGACTATACCGAGGCCTGCATGGATCAGTATGATATGGCTCCTATTTGTAAAATCAAAACACATAAAATATATATACATGTGAATAAAAATTGTTTAGATTATAGGTTAATAACAATGTACATACATAAAAATAATAAAAATTATTTGTCTTCAGTCAAAAGTTCATACTGTATGTATTTGAGGCTGTGCCTCAGTGATAACTGAAGTAGGACCTGTACTAACATCAATCTGTGTAGATGCGGACAATCCCTACAAAATCAAATAAAAAGAACATATGAGCACATGTTATTAAATTCAACTTCAAATGTATATTTTTATAGTGTAATTAAAAGTCCATACCGTATAAGGGACACCAACGTCTATAGGTCTTAGAAAAAGAGTATACTACCTCCTAGGAGGAACATTATCATCCATCCTATGTTATTTCAAAAGCACAAATTAATATGGTTAATACAATTACACATGTACATGTAGAAAGTAAATAATTATGTGCACTTTATATTTATATTAAAATTAAAATTTTACCTGCTGCTCTTGACTCTCTCTAGGCTCTCCCTACTACATGAGGTCAACAAATGATGACATGTATATCTTGTCACTACCATCACCATGGGTAGCATATACATCATCATCAAAATTTGCACCCTCAGCATAATGGCCATTGTGTGCTACATTAGGATCACTCTGGGGACCTATGCATATGCTTCTACAGGTAGTACAAACATGTCCAAGTGGAGGAGCATGTACTGTCTACATCCACTACTGTACTAAATTGCTCAAAAGGGCACTCAAATGGGTAAGAGTAGATGAAACTACTCGATGATGGTGAGGAGTAGGCACAACAGGCATAGGAAGAGGTATGAGGGGCTCAGCTCACCTGAGGTTTCTCATTCTATTTCTCATCTTTACCCTAGCCTATCCTGAGGCATCCCTCTACCAACCCCCTAAAATGCTTTCATATCAAAATAGTTGGGTTTCAAACCCAATTAAAACTCAGCCCATAAATTCCTAAGAAAGTACATGGGCACCTCATGGTTAGCGTGTGGTGGATGGTCAAATACCATCCACCACTACTCCCAAAAATGTGTTGCTATATGTGGATGTGTACACCACCTAATGGAAATGTGAGGCTTCTTGTCTTTAATTTTTTCACCCATCTTAGGGTTTACAAAATAATGTTTAAAATTCCCTTTACCTATATACAAGTTATAAACTTGTCTATATGATAAGCTGTCAGAGTAGAAGGCACACACGCTTTCCCTCCATGATCTAAATGAATCAATGTCTGAATCAAAATGATGGATGGAGTCAATCACACCTTGCATGCTATCTGCAAGATGTAGTAGGTGAGGAGGGGTACCTCTCACGTTGGATAGCCTCTATATCACACATGACATCATTGTGGTTATGCCTCATGGTCTCGCAGAGCTCATCTTTGATGGGTGGTGGAGGTGTGGGTGGAGGTGGAGATGGAGGTGGAGGTGGAGATGGAGGGGGTGAAGGCGGGGGTGTGGGAGGGGGAGCGGGTGGTGGTGGGTCCATCAAATATAATCTACATATATGTTTAAACAACATAAAACGTGACAAAATTACTATTTAATAAAATTTAAATCTAAAATTTATCAACTAGATCTATATAAATGAGCATATCTTTATTAAAATCATATCAATTAAATAAATAAAGTTAAACACTTAAGTCAAATTAAACATTAAATATCGAATTTTTAAGTCTAATCATAAAATAATACTCCAAAAAACTATATCCAGGTTAGTTCAAGGTTTATTTTCTTAAAACAAGAGCCACCAAGCTAATTTTGCTTTCATGTACACTTATTTTGTGACACTGGGGGATTGTATGAACTCATTATTCATTATATGTTCATCTCAGAATGAAACAAAGTTAAGATTATGGCAAGGTTATGGTTTACAATTTTGTTATGTTAATGGTTTTCATGATGGCTAAGCTTAAGATTTTTATAATGATTATGGTCCTTTAATATTAGGGAATTTACCTAGGATTATGGTTTTAGTTAGAATTATATTTAGGTTTTAGATATTTATTATGGTCCTATTGTTTATAGGATATATAATAGATGGCATTAGGATGAGAGTTAAGGTTACAATTAGAATAAAAGCTTAGAGATAGAATTATGATTTGATTGGAAATTATTTATGATTGTAGTTTGAATCCTAAATATTATCTTCTTTTTAATGCAAACTATAAGTGTAGATAATGTCAAGTAATGAACTAATACATGTGAACCCTATCCCTAACCATATAATAATCCCAATTATAATCATAATCCATAATTCATTACCTTATGAAGCTTTGGCTATCCATTTTATTGCCAGAGTAATCCCTTGAACTTTCTTAAAGTTTTCATTCCAACTTACTAATCTCCTTTCTTTATGTGAACTACTCTTGGTAGCGCGATTCTTCATATTTCCTTTTATATGTGACCACAAAATGTTCCTAATAGATTTATATAGAAGACCAAACTAATTTAAATAAAATAAGTAGGAAGAAGAGAAGTACACCCAATATGAGGAGAGAATCTTTTAACATACATGAATTCTACCAACCAAAGTGAGATAATTAGAGTCTCAGTTGTTGAGTTTTCCAAAGATTTTCTTGTTGATATAAAGATATATTTCATTTATATGTTAGGGTTTACTAAAAATGGAATCCCTAGGTACCTAACCACTTAATTATGACATCTCCATCCAATACCATATTTACTACACAAGATAGGGGACTCAATATTTAGCCCCAATAAGATAGATGTAGAGACATAAATCTTACTACCCGACACAAAGAAAAGAGGTCCAATTTGATCATTAAATGACTTGTGTTGCACTCTTCTAGCTTAAAAAGAATACAAATATTATCAACAAACTATACGATAGATATTTATTAATTATTTGGAGAGTAGATCCTCTAACTTTTAGAGACAACTAGTTATCTCGAAGGAGATAATGCAATAAGTCAACAACAATAAAAAATAAAAGAGGATGCAAGAGGACATCCTTTCATAATTGATCTAGAGAGTCCTAAAAATTATGATCTAACCCCATTAATTTCTCTACTAAAACCCTAACACCAATCATAAGAGAGGACACCATTTGACATAATATTGAATGGAATCCTAGACTTGCAACATCATCATAGTGAAACTCCATTCCACCCTTTTGTAGACATTTCAATAATCAATTACTTGAGCATGCCTACACTCTATTCTAGAAATTTTCGCCAATCCAAAGTCTTCCAATAGGTTAGCAAGTTCTCCAATATGTATAAATATCCTTAACAAAACACTTTTGTGTAAGGTTAATGATCTTGGGTAGGATATGTTCTAGTCTAGAGGCTAAGACCTTGGCAAGAATTTTGTATGATATGTATTTAGGAGTGTCCTATCTCTAATTTTTAATGAGATTCTTATCTCCCCTTGGGGATCAATTTTATGATCCCTCCATTGATTACTTGACATAGGGATTTTATGAGCCCTCCATTGATCACTTGATTAATTTTATGAGCTCTCCATTGATCATTTGATTAATCTTATGAGCCCTCCATTGATTACATGACCTAGGGATTTCTCATTACTAATTTTTTCAATGGAGGAGCTGATTTATGATAGAAATGGGTTTATCAAGGAATAATGCATCTTCATTAGGAATGATGGTTCTCATTTTATCCCTATCTTCTAAATCATTTTTCTATCATCATCTTCAAACCAAAAAAATTGATCATAAAATTAGGAAAAAGATCTTACTATATATCACTAGGGGGTGGGTATTTCTTTTTATAAAATAAGGCATTATTTTCTTATGTGGCCTTCCATTCTGCAAAGACAATAAACATTTAGGCTACCCATACAAGAAAATAAGAAACAAATAGGGGAATCTCCAGTTCCCAAAAAAAAAAAATTTGGCTCTTCCAACCCAAGATAAATAGAAATTAGTCCACCCTAACATAATTATCTAGTTAGGGATTGGGGTGTTAGAGTGCTTAAATACCCTCCTAATTAGACATTACATGATGAATACTCACTTAAGATATAAAGGTTTAGGCATCTAGTGGAAAGACAAGTTATTCACTTCTTTAGATATATTCTTAGGCATCCAATGGTGTAGTCTAGGCTCCTACTCACACTAATGTTCCACATCCACCTCTTGATGGTGAGGGAGGGTTACTTAATAAGATGCCTAATTCGTTGAAGTCTCTTCTAAATTTTTTATGATGTATCATTTTGAGACCTTGATATCAATGTTTAATTAGTTTTAGGATTAGGGTTCAAAATGGTTTATTGTTTGATTAGGTTTAAATGCTTAGGTTTCAATTAGGACAAGAATTAATAAATTGAATTAAGTTTTAAAGTGCTAAATTTAGTTTTAGATATAGAATTATAGTTAGAGCTTTTAGATTAAAAAGCAACATTAATTCAAAAAAGTTAGGTTTGAATTTTGTTTTAAAGTGGTGAATATATTATTGAGTTCTAGTTTAGGGTGATTTGGTTTAGTCTTAAGGTCAACATTTAACTTGGTTCAATATTAGGGTAACGGTTCAATTTGGTTAATGGTTGGGGAAAGGATTCAAGGTTAAGTTCAAGGTTTGTACTATTAAGTTGAGATATATAATTAGGTTTATGATCATGGTTTAATTTAATTTGGTTTATAAGTATAATATTAATTAGTTAAGGGCCAAGGTTACCTTTCAATCTAGTTTGATATATTTAATTTGGTTTAGGGTTACCTAGGGGTTAGCTTATTTTAGTGTTAAATATTAAGATATAATGCTTTGATATCACTCATTTTTTGATATTTTGATTATATCACCCTTATACATTGATAGTATATGTGATGAATCTTACAAATATTATTGATCTCATTACATATGTCATGGTAAATTTTTTTAGTTTATGTACATGAGATGCTCCTATATATGGTGTTTTTCTTTTCTTATAATATATAGTGTTATATATATAAATTTACCTAAGTACCCTTCTTGATTATCTATAAAAACATAAGAGATTGCATCTCATTTTTAAATAATTATAAGTACTAAAAGTAAAATAAATAACACATCTACATGAAAGAATATTAACTACTTCAGTTCAATCCATTTAAATAATATATACATTTGTTTTGAATGCCACTTGGAAAATTAATTTGGAATGCACAATCATCCACTGTACATGTCACAAGGTATGAAAGCCTGAAAGAATATACATTTATAAAATAGTTCACATCATCCATTTTTTATCCATGAAAAAAAGTATAATACAATTTAAGTAAAATCATTTTAAATAATAAGTTTTTTGTTTGGATCCCTTGGCATAGTGTTATGTGATTAAGTACTTAGTTATATATGTTTAGGGTTTTATTGTACATAACTATATGGTTAGGTCAAGATTATAGTTTAAACAATGAATTTAGGTCAAGGTTATAGTTTAAACAAGGTCAAGGTTATATGGTTCTAGGTCAAGGTTATATTTATTTGTAATTACATGTTTAAAAAATGAATTTACATCTAATCTAATCATTCAACATTGTAATAAATACATAAATTAAATACATTTCAAAACATCTAAAATAATGATTTTTTTAAATAAATATTAATGAAAGTATATTTTAATTAACAGATACAAAAATTTAAACATCTAATTATTAACAATGTAAATTTACAATTTTATGTATATTAAAATTGAAAAAAAAAAAAACAATAAATTAACATACATATGAAACTTAAAATTGAAAAAAATAAAGTAAAATAGTACAAAACATATTAAAATACCTAGTATATCAAAAACTAGCAATAGGGGGGCGGTTGGTAGGGCTGAAAATCGGGCTCCTATATGCATCTTTAATCAGGCTCACATTTTTGATGTCATGAAAATGACTTCAAAAATGCCAAAAAATGGGTTTAATAAAGTCTTTCAAATCGGGTACCCAATTTTTAAAGAAATCAGGTACCCAATTCTAAAAGCAATTGGGCACCCGATATTTGAGCAGCTCGGGCACTTGATCCACTTTTAAATATCGGGTACCCAGAATTTTGGCTTGGGTTCTCAAAGCTTGATTTTAGAAATGGGTACCAAATTTTAGAAAAATTGGGTACCCATTTCTGAGAAGTACAATTTCACAGATTTGACTTCCGCAAAATTATGATCCAACTTCTTGTAGTCACCCTACTAGTTACATGCTACTCCTTTTCACTCTTATAAAGTGATGCCCTATGAAATGACAACCCTGTTAAAGGTCACAATAGAAATTTTTAAATGTGACCCTATTAAAGGATTTCAATCACCCTGTTAGGAGTGAATCTTGTTAGAGGACTTTAGACCATTCACTTGAAATGTCACCTGGTTAAAGGATTTACAAATGACTATTAGGTCAAAATTAATCCAAAGGATTTACCCTATATTGATACAATTATTAGAGAGTAACAATAAGGTTTGATCTAATAACAACTTACAAAATCTATTTACAAATTATAGATATGTTTTCCAGTCCTTCATTCTACTTGGCCTGTACACATTTCAACTCTGATAGCTTGCTCACCCATCAAGCATTCATATCTTTAAGCCTTCTTGCTTAACATGCCAATGTAGACTCTTCTCTTAGGTCACTAGATGAAGCAAAACCCTTGACTCATTGTCTTCCTTAGGTTCTCGCACATGACAACCCTTACTTCTAACCAACCATTCCTATAAATAAGAAATTAAGATCTTTTTATGCTCATTCTCCATCCTCCAATTTAGGGTTAGGATAGATTACGTAGGATATAATGAATCTACCCCATATTTCATACCTCTTCTAGAAACTCATCCTTCAATCCTCTTTGAATTCACCTCAAAATGGTTTACCTTGAATTCTATACCACTAGCTCATTAATCTTATCTTCCACCTAGTTCACACAATCCAAGAAAATAAACGTGTTGACTCAAATCCATTGAATTCATAATCTTTCAAATAATATAGCTACTCGACATTATCTTGCTTCTAATGCTTGGCACATACTGCATTACTCGACATCCTTTGTGGAATCACTTGGCATGAACTAAAGTTTATTGGTGCTTGGCATCAACTAAACTTTATTCAGCATCTACTGTTTTGCTCAACATACACTAGAATAGACTTTTACTTAGCTTCAAATAATTTTTTTCTCAACTTGAACTAACTCTTCTTGGCACATACTATCCACTCAATCAAGCTTTGCAGAAAAACCTTCTTTAACTTCTTCTTCTAGATTTCTTAGTGTAACCAACCTATGTAATCTTTAGTAGATTATCAACACATCATGTTATCATTGTCTTAACTAATTCGTGTACTCTTTTTACATCATAACTCAACCTTTCCTCTAGGTGCTATTGTTATATCTTTTGATCAAATCATCCTCATCAATCAAATAAGTAATAGTACTTAAATCATAGAAGCAGTTGTTTTACTAGCAAATAGTAGGTTTGAAATTAGTGAAAAAATAATAATTGAAGCACATTGATCATACTTGTATCAATCTGTTTTCAAGAATCTCCTTCTTCGATAATATTTTTCAATCTCTTCTCAAAAATCTCCCTTTTTGGAAATGATGGAAAACCAACCTAATCAACCAAATTGACTAGGTTAAAATAGGGTATGTGCAAGATCATAGTCAACCAAACTATGCTCTTAAGTGGCAATAAAAAATTAGAAAATCAGGGTTATTTATACTTGATGTTCAATTTTCTACTTGTTATTAACTTTATATCAAAAAGTTGAGAGAAAAGAATCTCTAGTAAATTAAATCTAGTTTCTAAACTACTAGGACTTATCTGGAAAAAATAAAAATTGATTGGTCAATATTTTGAATTTTAATGCAATATTACAAAAATTTCAGAACAAAAATAAGAAGTAGACATATGTCTGACCACCTTAATCAAAATCAAATGATAATATTTTTTAATAATATTCTAGATATATGTAGTAGACTCATGCTTGGATGTGAAACATATTTTTGGGTATTTTTATTCTAAATAAATAATTAATAATTAATTTTTAACTTTAGTATTTTTAGAATAAAAAATTTGTCATGTCTGACCACCTTAACTAATTCAAAATTATGCAAAATTCATTTTTTCATTTTTTTCCTTATAGTAGATGAACCGTAGAATGTGATGCTTCTTTTGGATTTAAAAAATGTTGTACCATTTAAAAATTATAATTGTTTTTCAAGTAGTGTGTCAGTTAGCACTTTATATGTAACTCCATTAGAAAATAAGTAATAATTACTTATTAAACTCATAATTTGACAAACCTTATATTTATGGAAAGATAAGAACATTCTTAAGAAACCCTTTTTATTTCATCAAATTTTGGTGGAAAAAAGGTCATCAACTACATGGTTGAAATAAAAATCACATAAAAATAGGCCAAAAGCACATTTTAAGGCTATTTTTAAAGTTGACCATATAGGTTCGGTATCAAAAAATATAGTAGAACTTATAAAGATATTAATTATTTCCACTTAGTATTAGGGTGGGTGGGAAAAAAGTTGGAATATATTTTGAAATGATTTGAGATATTTCAAAACTACAGATTTTTTAGATTTCCACTTTTTGGCACACCATGATCCTACATATAGCCAATAGTAAGACCAATTAAAATACCAAAAAGAAAATAGTTCCTTGTATTGAAATCTCTCCCTCTATTAGCAACTTCCATCTTTTGAATAGGTTACAAATCTCTTCCTTATAACTCCCTCTAAATTTCTTCTTATATCTCCCTCTTACCAGGTAAATGTATAAGATTTCTCTGTCTTTATTAAATCTCCAATCTCTTGTATAACTTATAATCAATAACTAGATCTCCCTCTTTCTTGTATTTCCCTGAATCAGTATCTATCTCCCTCTTTGACAACAATGTCAAAGACTAGTCATCTTAGCATGCAGATATAAGCTTCTCCAATTTCTTGAGTTTCCTCCTTTGTGTCCTTGCTTGTGACTAATTTTTAGTGTTAGTTCTTTGATTACTTTAGGCAAGTCCTAAAGTAAGATCATCTGCATCAATTTGTAATGTATGAAAATTAGCTTGTTTGATGCAAGGCACTCCTTTTGTTACTTAGATAGCCTTTGATAGGGATATCACCCCTAGTTTTCCTCTTAGCTACTCATGAGCATCCTTAGGTAATGTTTTTTGTGAAGATATCAACAATTTTTTCTTTTGCATCAACATATTCCATCTTCACCTCTTTATCTTGAACTAATTCTCCCAAGTAATGATATTTGATTGCAATGTGCTTAGTCTTTGTGTGCATAAAGAAATTCTTTGATATGTTTATGGAACTTGTATTGTCATAATAAAGTGTCACCAATTCTATGATCTCTTCCTTCACATATTTGAGTAGCTATTTGACCCATATAATGTTTGTATAATTTATAACAATAGCAACATATTCAACCTTAGCAGTAGATTGTGAGGTGTAATTTTCTTTCTTGTGAGTCCATGTGACTAGCCTCTTGCCTAAGAAAAATTCTCCTCCACTAGTTCTCTTGTTGTTATCAATGTTTCTAACCCAATCAGCACCAATATAGGTTCTTAATTCAAATTTCTCATTTTTCTTATAGTATAGACCATACTCCTTTGTTCCTTTCAGATATCTCCTTATTCTCTTTACAACCATCAAATGATTCTCCCTAGGATTAGTAGAGAATCTTACAACTATCCCTATTGATAATGCAATGTGAGGTCCACTATATACTACATATTATAATTTTCCAATCATAGATAACATTTGATTCACCTCAGCTAAATTATCATTCTTTTACAATTTGTGTCTTGTTACCATAGGTGTATTTACTAGTTTGGAATCCTCTAGTACAAAAGTTTTTAATATTTCTTTTACATATTTTGACTGATGATGCATATACCATATTTCATCTGATATACTTGTAAACCCACAAAGAACTTGATCTCTCCAAACATAGACATTTAAAAATTTTGCTTCATTTCATTTGCAAAAGCCTTACATAGAGCATCTTGATCTCCAAATATGATATCATCAACAAAAATTTTAGATAACAAAATATCTTTTTCTTTTTCTATCTTCATGTAAAAATTATTGTTATCATTGGTCCTTTCAAATCCAATCTTTGCAAGATACTTATGAAGTCTCTCATACCATGCTCTTGGTGCTTCTTTCAAACCATATAGAGATTTGTGTAATCTACATACAATGTTCTTATTTTTAACATCAACAAAAAAATGTGGCTATTCTATGTAGACATTTTCCTCTAATATTCCATTTAGAAATGCAGATTTAACATCCGTTTGATAAACTTTGAAACCTTTGTATGTATAATAGGCAAGTAGAGTTCTTACTCCTTCCAATCTAGTAACAGGGGCAAATGTCTCTCCATAATCAATTCCTTCTTCTTGTGCATATCCTTTTAAAACTAACCTTACCTTTTTCCTTGTGACTTCACCATTTTTATCTAGCTTGTTTCTAAACACCCACTTGGTGTCAATCAGATTTTTGTCTTTTGGTCTAGGAACTAGAGTCCATGTTTTATTTTTCTCAATTTATTCAATCTCTTCTTCCATGGCTTTGTTCTTGTCCACATCTTCTAATGCATCTCTTACTAATTTGGGTGAATCATTTTTCAATATGTTTCTTTTCATTGGTCTAACATCATTATCTACAATAATTTGTGTAGTAGAATGATGTTTCTTGACATATTTAGACAATCTTGGTTGATCTCTAGCTTCTTCATTTGATCTTTCCACTTCAAAGTCACTTTGTCCATCTCTATCAAGTAGCTCAACATCTCCACTAATCTAAGAATTAGAATGTTCTTTGACTTCATTTTGTAACTTAGCATCTAAATGTGATTTAGTTCTTGAATGCAACTTGACATTCATAGTATGTGACTCGGTAGTCACTGAAACTTACTGTTGGTTTGTAGCTTGATTTGTAGCATCTTCATTAGAAATCATACCTTCATATGAGTATACAAATGATTTGTATTCTTATAGTTCTTTCATAGTTTTAGCCTCATATACTTCTATATATTCATCAAAAGTTACATTTTCACTTTCCACAAATTTGTTAGTGTTAGTGTTTAAACACTTATAAACTTTACTTGTGGAATATCTTATTAATATACCTTCTTCGCTTTTTACATCTAGTTTACCATTCCTAAAGTCTTTAAGAATGTAATATTTGCTTCCAAATACCTTAAAGTATTTTACATTGGGTGAGTATCCATATCATAGTTTGAAAGGTCTTGAATGAATATCGTTTCTTGAATTATACACGATTCAAGGTATAGACAGTTGTGCTTACAACTTCTCTCCAATATTTCAAAGAAATATTTTTCTCCATCATGATTGTTTGAGAACAATCCATTATAGATCTGTTCCTCATTTTAGTAATTTCATTTTGTGAGGGCTTCTAGCAGAAGATGTCTATCTTTTCATTCCAAGTTGTCATTATAGAACATCTCAAACTCATTTGATGTAAATTATCCTCCTTTATCAGATCTCAAACACTTCAAACTTTTACTTGTTTCCTTCTTAACTCTTGCTAAGTACTACTTAAATATTTGGAAAGCATAAAAAAAAATTCATAAACATAATTATCATCATTCTAGAATAATCATCAACAAATGACATAATAATCTCTTTTGTATCTTTGTACTTCAATTGGTTCACACAAGTCAATATGAACAATATCTAGTATTTCTTTAGAGTATGATCTTTACTCTTAAAACTTAACTTTTTCATTTTGCTTAATTGACATTGTTTGCACATTATAGTATCAGGCTTCTTCAACTTAAGTTAACCTCTAACTTTTCTCATGTTATTGATACTAACCAGGGTAACAAATTAACATGACACAACCTTTTGTGCCATAGCCATAAATCATCAAATATTACTAGACAACTAACATCCTCTATATCAAGATAGAATAGATTACACCTAGTCTAATCACCCTTTTCAATCAGTTTTCCATTTGTTTCATATATCTTAGCAATCTTGTTTTCAAAATCAACCTTACATCTTGAATTATTTAGTTGTGACACACTCAAGATTTTATAGCTAAGTTCTTCAACATAGTAAGCATTGTCACATAAAATCTAACCTCAGAATTTGATATAACCTTTTCTTGTTATCAATCATGGTGAATAATTACCAAATCTTACACTATTTCTATCAAAATAATTTAGGGTAATGAACTTACTTTTGTCTCCAGTCATGTGATGTGAACACTCACTTCCAATGATCCATCTGTCATTCTTGTTCACACAACTTACAAATGCAGTTGCCTCAACTTCATCATATTTTTCCTTCATTTCAATATACACCACTTTGTTATCATGTTCATCAGATTCATCTTTTATATCCTCTTCATCAATATAGCATGACCTTTTTCCTTTGTCTTTGTAATCCTTGTTGTCTTCATCTCTTCTACTTTTGTACTTGTCACCACCTCTATATCTCTTCTTCTCTAGAAATCTAGCAACAATATTACCAATCTCATTGTAATTGAAATAAATGATAGAAAATTTACCTTTGAACTTGTCATTACCTTTCTGGAATCTTCTTGTGAGTAGTACTTCAAGTTGTTCTACATCATCCTCATCTATATCACTATCAGTGAACACATACTTTATCTTTTTATTCTTTTTCTTCCCATTAGGTTTCTTTAATGATACCTTATCTTTGAAGGCAGATTTAATATTCTTGGGTTTGTAATTATCAAAGTTAGATAGCTCAAAAGTAGTGAGTCTACCTACCAGACCTTCAAGTAAGAGATTATTCTCTGGAATGCATCTTAGTTCTTGAATTACAGTTAAACTCTAATAGCATATATGGGCAATAGTGTTCTTAAAACTTTTCTTAGTATAGTATCATCATCTATTTTGTTAGTAGCTCCTCTTATTGTATTAATAACTTCTTTTATCCTTGTAACATATTGAGCAATATTTTCACCTTCTTCCATTCTAATATCATCGAACTTACCTCTGAGACTTTCAGCTTTGGTTCTCAGAACATTAGTGTCTCCTCCATAGATGGTGGTTAGGGCATCCCACATTTTCTTTTCACTATCAAGACCTTTGATATCATCAAATTCGGCATAACCTAGGGTAGAAACAATCTCAAGCATTTCTTGGTTATGTTCTTTCTTCTTTTTATATCCTTGGTTATTGTGGCTCCAACAGGATCAACATGCTCAGTAGTAATGGTAGATTGAGCATGATCTCCAAGTCCTCAAAGGCATAGCTTCATCAAACTTTTCCTACAAGGAAGTTATCTCTATTAAGCTTTGGTTCTTTTCTTTTTGACATCTTGATCTTTGTGCTTCTAGTACCTTCAAACTATTCCTCTTAAGCAAATGGCTCTGATACCAATTGTTGGAATAATTTACAATAACAAGAGGGCGGGATGTGAATTAGTTATCCAATGTCTAGATGTATAAATAAAACTTTTTACAATGTAGTGAACCCATAAAAAATTTATCATCATGCATGCATCCATAAGATTATGCAATCACTCAAATCTTGTAGGCTATTGTTAAATCAACTTGCAAATATGTAAATATGAAACATAACAAATTTAGTAACACACTTGACACAATTATTTATGTCAAAATCTAATTTGGGAAAAACTACCAATAACATGGTACTCTTTTTCACTCTTCTAAAGTGATGCCTTGTGAAAGGCCAACCCTGTTAAAAGTTACAATACACATTGTTAAATATGACCCTATTAAATTATTTCAATCACCTTGTTTGTGTAGACACCTAAAAACGTTTAGAAAATAAAGTATTTTTATTTTCTAAAAAAGTCCTGATGACATCATCATTTATTAATTAATTATTTAATTAATTAATTAATTAATTTTTATGCCATTAAATCCCTTTATCTTAATTAAAAATATTTAATTAAGGAATCCCTCCCAAAAATGTTTAAATCTTATTTAAACATTATTTCCTTATTTATTAATTATTTAATTAATAAATTGACCAAAAAATCCAAAATAAATAAAAAATTTATTTTTTGCCCAAAACTTGGCCAATTTCCTTAAGACCACTAACCTCTTCCAAAATCTTCTAATCCTTCTTTAATTTTGATTAAAGGCTAATCCCATCATTTCCTACCCCTAATCCCAACTCAAAATATTTAATCAAGATTAAATATTAATCCTCATGTTTATTAAAAATATTTTAATAAATATCTCCTCAACCCAAACCCTTGAAATAAATAAAACTTTATTTATTTCATAAAATCTTATCCTAGGAAGTTCTAGACTCTTCTAGAAAGTCTTCATCCTCATCCAAAGCCTAGACTCTTCTAGAAGATGTCTTTAACCCTAATCCTAATCCCCTCCTAACCTTGTCACATTCCCTAAACATGGGTTAAGACTTGCTAACTCAAGCCAAAGTTAACAAATATCTCCTCCTTCACCCACCCTCATTAATTGCAATCCACTTGCCATCCACTTGCCTAGTCCTAAGCCATCTCTAACCCTTCCTCTAATCATTTTTACAACCCTAAGCAAGCTTAAAACCCCCCTAAACCCTCAAATTTGAATTTCATGGTATCTCTCACAAATATCTTCAACCACAAAACTTTATTAAGCCCACAAAGTCATAAATGTTCTTACAAAGCACTTATGAAGGGTCTTTATGAAGATTTTATCTCTTGAGCCTCCTTTTTTGACTCATCCTTGCCCTTTCCTCCATCCTCTCACCCTGTGACATTTGTCACTCCCTGATTGGTTGTAAGGAAGCACAATCCATGTGCTCTCCTCTCATGCAATCTAAGCTCTCCATGAGCTTTTTCCCATCCTTGCATCCTAGCCTTTGATCCCTCAAGCCCTTTGCCTATTTAAGGAATCCTCTCCCAAGCCATTTTAACACAATCCATGAAGTAAAGATATAATGCTATTTTGAGAGCCAAATCCATACTAAAGCCATCTATCCACACCAAAAATCCACAATCATCCATTGAAGCCTTTGGAAGCATATTGAGCATACATCCTATCCATTTAGATAAAGCTACTCAACAAGAGAGCTTCTCATTGAGAGAGCCCATTAATGGCTCATATTCTCAATTGAGAGCTTATCTTAGTCTATCTTGAAGTTTATGAATTTTTTTTAGTTTGTAGAAGCTTTATTTAAATTTGGTTTCTATTAGCATACTAACATTGCTCATATACATTTTGGCACACCCGGTGGGACCCCGCATGGGTCATCTTCATTAGCTTTTTTAGTCAAGTTTTGTATGTCATTTGCTGATTTTGGCTAATTTTGCTTATTTTTGTGATTGGTAGGACTGTATAAATTGGTTTTGTAGGTCCACATGAGCATGAAGAAGACAAAAGAACTCATAGTCTATCTCATAGTATTTGCAGATTTTTCAAGCTTATAGGTGGACAAAGCACTTGGAATTCTTCTTCTTCCTCTTCTTGTCTATATTCTTCTTATTCCATCTACTTCTTCTTCTTCTTCTTGTGGGAGATCTTGGCCATTTTTTTTTTAAGGAAGCAAAATCATACACACTTCTTTTTAGTGCTTAAAATGAACCCCCAAATCATACTTAAATCCATTAAAAAATTAAAAATTTGCAAGAAAGAAAAAATCTTTTAACAAGTGAAACTAAATCAATCTAATCATTTGCATCCTTGCAACATCAAGGTTTTAGATGCATTCATGCAAAGTTAGGAACACTTCATTTTTGGAAATTTAAAAAGAACTTCAAGTTTCCATTTCAAAAGGTTCAAAATCAACACTAAGTGCACACTAAAATCTAAATCAAACTCAAAGCATCAATCAAGGATAAAATGAACCTCATTTGAAAATATTTTAAAGTTCTTTTAAAAATCTCATGAAAACTAAGAGTCCTAAAACTTTTATTATTTGTTCCAAACAAATGTCTTGTTGCAAAATCTTGAATGTTTCTTAAGTTTTTCATGCATCAAAACAATCTAGGAATATCATTTTTGGGCTTAAAACATGCAAACTAGAACACAAAATCTTGAATGAAAAGAAAAGTCCAAAGAGTCATTTTCATTTTTGAGTCCAAAAACAATCTTGAATGATCTAAGGTTAAAATAAAGCACTTCAAAGTTCTTAAAACAACACACAAAATCTCAATCTTGAATGCTCAAAGAAAAAAAAAAAAACTTGAATGTTTAATCACTTGTCTTTGAATGCATGTTGCTAAACACACTCTTGAATGCCATGGATTAAAATCAAATTTTTCTTGAATGCATGATTAAAATAACAAATCCAATCTTAAATTCCAAGGATCAATTAACCATTGCAATATCAAACACTTCATTTGGAGCTTTTAAAATTGAACAAAAAAGATCTCTTTTCCACATGCAATTTAGGCAAAGTTTGATTTTTGGACATTTAAGAAACTTCATTAAGTTAAACACAAATTTGCAAAAATCAATTTGAGTAGTTCCTTGGACTCACCTCTTTTCTAATCACCCATCAAATATTAACCATTGGTTGCAATCTCAGCGCCATTTATGGGGATGGGTCTACTTGAAAAAGGTGTTAAATGTTCCACAATCTAACTCACTCACTTAGTCTTTGAACGTTTGCTTTAACTTTATCAAAATTCTTAAATGAAAAAAAATCTAGATTAAATCGATCACACTTCATTTGGGTACTAAAATTAAACTATTGACGTGGAGGGCCTCTGGGCGCGCGCTTGACAAATTGAGTCTCACACATCTTTGCTTTGGGCTTGACAAATTGAGTCTCACACATCTTTGCTTTGAGCTTCCATGTTCATCCATACGCAAGACCCCATCCCCATCAAACTCATCATCAAAGCATGAAGTACCAATCCTATCATGATGTGTTTGGTCGCATTGTCCTTACTCCCGCCACCTCTTATTCCAATGATGATGAAAATCTTGTTGACTATGACAGGTATATTGAAAGCCTTAGAAACATTCCCCCAAGCATCCCCCAAAATCCAAGAGTTATTCCAAACTATCTAGTCATGCCATCTGATATTCCAGCTTCCCCTCCATCACCCAATGAACCAAGCTTCCAATCTTCCACCCCCATCACACTAGCTATTCTTGTCAATCTACCTCGACCTCTGACACACGAGTCTCCAAGGAATCTCCTAGAGGAAATACAAGAAAAGTTGCCTCCAACAGTCGATAAGCCATCTCATCAAATCCAACCATGTGAAGTAGTCAGTGATGAAGCTTCCCCATCTATAATATCACCTCCATCTCCCATAGCTATCATCCCCATACCATCCATCAAATTGCTTAAAATCCTTCCACTTCCCGCAAGCATCAAAATCCCACCACCTGTCAAATCCCTCCAAATCCTATCCACATCGCCTCCAAGCATTTCTCAAATCTCTCGTAATGACCCTTATGCATCCATATTCTACTCACCCATCTCCACTACTGAATCTCCCATCTATCCATCTGTTGCCTTTGAAGAATCCATCCCTTCACCTCCTATCGCACCATCCACTCCAAACCAATCCTATCAAGATCCTGCCCAAAATCATGTTGACATCCCCCAAAGCATAAATGAAGATATCATCGTACCATGTCTTCCATCCATAGTGCAATCACCATCTCCTCCATCTCCAAAACCTCAACCCATATCTCCTCCACTACAAGATATCTTGTCATCCCACCAACTACATCAAGATCCTATCCTTCCATCTCCCCTGCTCCATGCTTCCATCTTACCACCTATCCAAGCTATTCCACCATCTATAATCTACCCTCTTGGTTCACTTACATTCATCCATGGTGGCCCTCTCTCAGCAGAAGAATTAAGAACAGTATCTCCCCATTGCAATACACCTAATAAATCACTTGTACCATTTTCTGTAAGTAAAAAGTTTCCTCAGCTTGTTCAAATTCTCAATCGATGGCATTCTCAAGGTCAAGGTTTAGGACCACAAGAGCAAGGAATCAGAGAGTCTATTATTGCACAAAAAATTCTAGGATTTCATGGTCTTGGATATGTATCCAAAGGCTCACCATCTAAAGGTGTTGGTACACCACACCCCCAAACCAAGCCTATCTCCAAGCCCACCATGCCAGCCTCCCATCACTCCTTCAAGAAATCTTATGTCATCCTCCCTCCACCATCTTTGCAACCCAAAACAACCTACCATATCCCCCCTTCATCCGCTAAATCCATTTTGGGTCCCTATGTCCCAAAATCTACCATCCTCCATCCTCCTATCAGCCATCATAAAAATCCTATTCCATCCATTTCTATGCAAGATCAACAAAGGCACATATCAGGGCACATCATCTATCATCATCCCCCTACATGCTCTTTCATATCCTCTCCATCTCACAAAGCTTCTCCTAACCATCTTCCCAAAGCTTACCACAACAATGTAAATGCCAACTTCAAAATGCATAAAGCTAAAAATCCACATCCTAGGCAATCATATGTCTATTCTAAAAGACATACTCCAAAAAGGCAAAATCCAATCAAAGAATGCAAAACAATGCAAAAGCCTATGAAAAGAAAATCCAAAACCATGTGGATCCCCAAGGAAAAAGTTGAAACCCAATGCATAATGGCATCCACCATTGCTAATCCCCCATCTAGTGACTCATGTCCCCCATCTCCTAACTCCATCTTGGGTGCCTATATCCCCAAGCACGCTTCCAAAAATCCTCCATCACGCCTGCATCTACAATCTATCCCCCATATGCTCTTTTCACACCCATCCCAACATGTGCCAATGTTACTCTTGCAAGCATCCCCATATCATGCTCCTTTCCAACCTTTTCATCCCTCCATCTCCTACCATCAAACCCATCTAATCTAATATATTGCATAAATCACACATCTGGTGTACCAACAACTAGCAACAAAATTGAACATTCCAACAGCTGGTGAAAAATCCCAAAAAAGCCAAAATAGCTGAAGAAAGCCAAAATCATTCCAGCTAAGTCCAAAAGTCAAAAAGTAAAAAAAAATAGAAAAAAGCGTCCACTGGTGAAAACTTGGCAATTCAAGCGCCTTGGACAAGTACCATGATGAAAACTTGGCAAACAAGCATCATGCATAATCTAGCCATCCCTAGCTTAGCCTATCATCCTCATGCTTTTGGTCACATCTTGCCATCCAGCTCCATCTTCCAATTTATCCACCTATCTTTCATCCTCTAGATTTTATCTATCACTATCCACCTATCTTTCATCCTCCAGCTTTTATCTATCACTATCCACTTATCTTCTGCAACCTCACCCCATCATCCTAGTTATCATCCATCTCCCTAGTGCCTTCAGCTTTTCCATCCTAGCTTCAATCCTATCACATCCATCGTAAGACCTCCTTCAACATGTCATCTTCTAACTGGGGGCATTGTATTCCTTGGAGATCTTGTCTTGTCCATCCTCCCTTGTCATTGGTACCTCGCTCTAGGCTATCCTCATGCAAATCCAATGTCATCCTCTCATTAGCCATTCACTCTAGCACTATCTATTAGCTCAGCTACCACCAACCTTAGCATTGTCCCCATCCTTGGTCGCAAATCTATCATCATCATTGGATACATCCTTCCAAATCCATATCTTACGCTATCACCTCATCCTTAGTTTTTGCATCTTACACAAAATTGAGCTATCCCGCTATCCTCTCATCCTAAGCTTTTATCCATCTGTATCATACATATCATTGGTCTGTTAGCTTGTACCATATCTTGATTAGCCCGCTTGTAAATATCTTGGTCTGTTAGCTTGTACATCCTCTTTAGCTTAGTACCATTGTATCTATCTAGTGTTCGTGTCAGTTTGTCCTTGATCAACATCTTGCACCCATCGCACATCTTGGTTAGCTATTCCAATGCATCCTTTAGCTAGATTTCCTATCACCAAAGTGTTATCTTTCTTAGTTCAGCTTGCCAGATGCATCACTCATCCAAATCCACCAGCTTAGGTGCTCTCCGATAGGTCCTTGCAGGATATAGCTTTCCTCATGTTTGATCTTGGTCCGTTAGTACCTCGTCCTACCCATCTCGTTAGCAAACGGTTCTCTTTTGGATTTTTGCTTTCTTTTGATTTGGAGTCTTCCCTGTTGGGTCTTGAAATATATTTTCCAAGCAATCTCCTTGTTCCCTCCTCAAGGTTTCCATGATCTTCCATATCATGGTATACTGTGAATGGGGCAATCAGAGCGTAAGGTCTTGATCATGTCTTTTGTTTGTTTTTCTTTTCTGCTTGTGGGTTACCCAGTGTCGATTCCACTCTGATTCTTTCAAGATTCATGTGTGATGCTGGGGCAATCCTTGTGTCTTTGTTTTAAGTTAGTCCATCAGTCCTCTGGATAGTTGGTGAAAAGGCCTTGATGTTCTTGGTAACCTTGGCAATTAACCAACAGTCCTATAGCAAATCTAGTGCTCAACTACATGGTGGTACTTCTCTTTGAAGTATCCCCCTGCTCAAAAAAGCTTCAATGGTTTTCCTTCATCTCCATTATCCCCCATCCATATGCAACATCCATCTCTCCTACCCCAGCTTATGCATCCATATCTCTTTGAATCACTCCTCACCTTTAGCTTTAGGGATCCACAATCCTAGTCTTAGGGATCCACTAATCCAAATCAATCCACCAAGCCTCATCTTTTGAGATCCACAATCCTAGTCCTAGGGATCTTTGAAACCCATCTTCTGCCAATCTGACTCTTTGAAATCCTATTGCATCAGCTTTTTAATCCCCTCATCCATCTCCCCATCATGGATTCCTTTTATAGTGCTCCGCTCCTTCATCCTCTGCAATCCCTGAGATCTTAA
Source organism: Cupressus sempervirens (assembly GCA_028749045.1). Lineage (NCBI taxonomy): Eukaryota > Viridiplantae > Streptophyta > Pinopsida > Cupressales > Cupressaceae > Cupressus > Cupressus sempervirens. Next base: position 10,925,402 of record CM053789.1, on the reverse strand, counting down.
GCTTGCTTCCCCTTGTGCCTCTGATTCTCCCTTTATCATTCTCCCATAGTGAGAGTTTGCGCTAACTAAACCTCTTCTCTTAAACCAATCTGAGTCTCCTTGCTCATCCCAGATTCTTGTATTTTTCAAGAAGCCATCGAGCCTCGCTTTCTCTCCCTGCTGCCTTCTTGGGGGGGCATCTCACAGTCCATTCTCTCCTCTTCTGCTCTAGCCTTGGGCATCTTATTTTCTTCTCTTTGATGCCATGCCACTTGCGGCATCACATCAAAGAGGGGCAAAATGTAGACACCTAAAAATATTTTAGAAAATAATATTTTTATTTTCTGAAAAAAATCCCTGATGACATTATCATTTATTAATTAATTATTTAATTAATTAATTAATTAATTTTTATGCCATTAAATTCCTTTATCTTAATTAAAAATATTTAATTAAGGAATCCCTCCCAAAAATGTTTAAATCTTATTTAAACATTATTTCCTTATTTATTAATTATTTAATTAATAAATTGACCAAAAATCCTAAAATGAATAAAAAATTTATTTTTTGCCCAAAACTTGGCCAATTTCCTTAAGACCACTAACCTCTTCCAAAATCTTCTAATCCTTCTTTAATTTTGATTAAAGGCTAATCCCATCATTTCCTACCCCTAATCCCAACTCAAAATATTTAATCAAGATTAAATATTAATCCTCATGTTTATTAAAAATATTTTAATAAATATCTCCTCAACCCAAACCCTTGAAATAAATAAAACTTTATTTATTTCATAAAATCTTATCCTAAGAATTTCTAGACTCTTCTAGAAAGTCTTCATCCTCATCCAAAGCCTAGACTCTTCTAGAAGATGTCTTTAACCCTAATCCTAATCCCTTCCTAACCTTGTCACATTCCCTAAACATGGGTTAAGACTTGCTAACTCAAGCCAAAGTTAACAAATATCTCCTCCTTCACCCACCCTCATTAATTGCAATCCTCTTGCCATCCACTTGCCTAGTCCTAAGCCATCTCTAACCCTTCCTCTAATCATTTTTACAACCCTAAGCAAGCTTAAAACCCCCCTAAACCCTCAAATTCAAATTTCATGGTATCTCTCACAAATATCTTCAACCAAAAAACTTTATAAAGCCCACAAAGTCATAAATGTTCTTACAAAGCACTTATGAAGGGTCTTTATGAAGATTTTATCTCTTGAGCCTCCTTTGTTGACTCATCCTTGCCCTTTCCTCCATCCTCTCACCCTGTGACATGTGTCACTCCCTGATTGGTTGTAAGGAAGCACAATCCATGTGCTCTCCTCTCATGCAATCTAAGCCCTCCATGAGCTTTTTCTCATCCTTGCATCCTAGCCCTTGATCCCTCAAGCCCTTTGCCTATTTAAGGAATCCTCTCCCAAGCCATTTTAACACAATCCATGAAGTAAAGATATAATGCTATTTTGAGAGCCAAATCCATACTAAAGCAATCTATCCACACCAAAAATCCACAATCATCCATTGAAGCCTTTGGAAGCATATTGAGCATACATCCTATCCATTTAGATAAAGCTACTCAACAAGAGAGCTTCTCATTGAGAGAGCCCATTAATGGCTCATATTCTCAATTGAGAGCTCATCTTAGTCTATCTTGAAGTTTATGAATTTTGTTTATTTTGTAGAAGCTTTATTTAAATTTGGTTTCTATTAGCATACTAACATTGCTCATATACAATTTGGAGTGAGTCTTGTTAGAGAAGTTTAGGCCATTCACTTGGCATGTCACCTCGTTAAAGGATTTATAAAGCTCTATTAGGTCAGCCTTGATCCAAAGGATTTACCCTATACAGATACAATTATTAGAGAGTAACAATAACGCTTGATGTGATAACAAATTACAACCCTGTTTGCAAATTATAGACCTTTGTTCTATTTCTTTCTTTTTCTTGGCCTTTACACATTTCAGCTCTAATAGATTGTTCACTCTTCAAGTATTCATATCTTTAAGCATTTTTTCTTAACATGCCAATGTAGACTCTTCTCTTAGATCACTAGATGAAGCAAAACCCTTGACTCCATGTCTTCCTTAGGTTCTCACAAATGAGAACCCTTGCTTTTGACTAACCATTCCTATAAATATGAAATTAAGATCTTTTACTGCTCATTCTCCATCATCCAATTTAGGGTTAGGATAGATTAGGTAGGATATAATGAATCTACCCCATATTTCATATCTCTTCTAGAAATTTCTCCCTCAATCCTCTTTGAATTCACCTCAAAATGGTTTACCTTGAATTATATGCCACCAACTCATCAATCTTATCTTCCACCTATTTCACACAATCCAAGAAAACAAACTTGTTAGCTCAGATCTATCAAATTCATGATGTTTCAAATAATGTAGCCACTTGGCATTATCTTGCTTCTAATGCTCAGCACATACTGCATTGTTTAGCATCCTTTGTGGTATCACTCAGGATGAACTAAAGTTTATTGGTGTTTGGCATCAACTAAACTTTACGCAGCATCCACTTTTTTGCTCGACATATACTAGAATAGACTTTTACTCGGCTTCAACTAATTTTTTTTTTGGCTTGCACTAACTTTTCTTGGCACCTACTATCCACTCGGTCAAGCTTGGTAGAAAAACTTTGTTTAACTTGTTCTTCTATAATTTCTTAATGTAACTAGCCTATGAAACCTTAAGTAGATTATCAATACATCATGTTATCAGTATCTTAACTATTTTTTGTACTTTTTTTCATATCATAAATCAACCTTTCCTCTAGGTGATATTGTTACATCTTTTGATCAAATCATCTTTATCAATCAAATAAGTGATAGTACTTAAATCATATAATTAGTTGTCTTACTAGCAAATAGTAGTTTTGACATCAGTGACAAAATAATGATTTAAGCATATTGATCATACTTGTGTCAATCTATTCTCAACAATATTCTTCTTCAATAATCTTCTTCCATCTATTCTCAACAAAAGGTCTCTATATCTTATTTTTTCTTGAACTCAAATGCATGAATGGTTATTGGCCATACCCATATCTTCTTGTGATGTTTTCTCACTCTGTCATATGTAGATGTGAGTTGTGTGGCAATCTCTGACAAAATGAGTCTTTTTGATAGATATCTCGAGAGTTTCTTTGAGTTAACCTATGTGCCTAATAACCTTAGGTATGTGAATATTTTTAATTAAATGTAGTAGGCATCAATTTATGTGATCCTTTCTACCATCTCTACTAAAATTCTTTTAGCATAATCACCTTCTATAAACTAGATGATTGTAAATATAAAAATGCCATCGACTATCAAGTATTCTTTACTCTAATCTGAGATTTTCTTCATCACCACCTGAGGATACACCACATAGAACTAGGCATTTGCATCTTGTATGCTTCCCTTTTTGTAAACTCCTAGGTAATCAATTATCCTTGCAACCAATAAGTACACCAAATATGATGTCATATAGAACTTGTGGATAGTCTTGATTCTCACCAACTACTCATCTAGGTTATCACTAAGTATTGTGGCCCAATTAATAGGTATCTTGGTCATCCTGATCATTTCAATGAAATGGATCGTCAAAATATTAAGATGTCTAGCTACTTCTAAGCCCATGACTTTGCTCAAAAGCACTATGGCATATCCAATGTCATCTTTTATATAACCCCGAATCATGTCTACCTTTCCAACTCTATGGCCCATTGGTGTTTTGTCAATTAGAAATGATGATTGAATTATCTATTGGGCCTCTTTCTTATTCCCTCGATACCATCTTTCTTCTCCCTCATAAGATGTCTATGAGTACTATTTGACTTCTAAAAATGGAAGAATTTCTCAATATTGCAATAGCAGAGGTCCAGGACTATCTCACATGTGACGCTCTTGACAACCTTTTCCTCTATAACATAGTTGTTTGCCAATGTCATGATGAGTTTAGAAGACTACACAGATGTAGGATGTAATGTTGCATTTACTAACCTTAATCTAATAAGTCATGAAACCATTGTGGATCTCTCTTTATGTTTTTGTAAATGATGAGGAATGAATTTCAATCAATATGTCCTAGCTTGGTATCTTCAATTTATGCATGTCTTTCCTAAAAGTAGAATTTATTTGGTGCACCTTGGTATTTGAACAATACTAGTTTGGGAGAAATCTTTTTTGTGAGAAAGGATGGTGATTATACCATTTTATCTACACATAAGAAAGACATTAGTTTGAAGAGATAAAAATAATAATTCAAAACAAACCCTAATTGTGAAAAAAACCTAGCTCAAATCACCAAAATAATTTTAAAAACTAGCTCAATCCCCCCCAATAGCCATAGAATGCAAAATAGTGCACCTTACACACCTTGAAAGGTGTGCTAGTTGCACTTAATAACCCCTAAATTGTCATTTTATGCATAATTTCACACCTGCACACCATGGTGAGGTGTGCACATGCATTTGGCCAGTGCAAAAAAGGGGGGAGGCTTAGAGTTTCTAAACTAAGTGTGTGCACGTACACACCTTTATGGGGTGAACCTATACATACCCTTTTTAGTTTTCTCAATTCATTTTGCAAGTTCAAAATGATGAGGAGATGCACACCTTGACAAGGTGCACATTTGCACACCATTAACTTAGATGTTTTCCTTTAGGGTAAAACAAAGGTACACATGTATGCGCCTTGGGGAGGTGTGCACATGTGGACACCTTTTCCTTAGTGTTTTAGTTAATTTATTTAAGTTATAGTGTTTTTTTGTGTGGACAAAGGTGCACGCATGTGTACCTTGGAAAGGTGCACATACACACACCTTCAGTGTCTTGACATTTGTTGTGTCTTGTGCAAGTAGGGTCAACTGCACCTTAAAGGGTGTAGATGTGCGATAGTAGAAGTAGTATTGAGAACAATTAGGAAAGGGGAGGGGATAATCATTCTTATATAAGCCCAAGTAGGTGCACCCCCTTTGGAGGTATGCACCTATGCATATGCATAGGTGTGCATCTCCAAAGGGAGATAAGTGACCACTTGTGCATTTAGTGCAACTATGCACCCAGAATGGGTGTGCATATGCACTCGGTGTATTAGTGTGCCCATTTGCACTAGAGGATCCTTAATCTCTCAGAATTCTCAATTCTCAGGTTCCAAACTTCTCAGTTAGAGATAGTGAATAGACCCAAACTCCTAAGGGAGTCCCAAAATGACCCAAGCCCCAGACTAGGGGTCCAAGAGACAAAAAAATTACTAGGGATCCTCATTTCTATGAGAAACGGGGCATGCATTGTGAAACCACAAAAAAAGCCTCAATAAAAGGGAAGAAATGATAAAGAAATTTCTTCACTAGCAAGCATTCATCTGACATGTGTAAAATAACAACTAAATCCTAAACACTCCAAACAACTTTTGAGTTCCTTTGATAGTCAAAACTTCAAAATCTTGAATCTTCAAGCTCAATATTTTCACATTATATTCATTTACTTTGATGTTTCAAGATGTAATCTACCATGATATAGAACAACTTGGAAACAATCCTTGACTCCACTAGCTCATTCATCACGAATCCTCATAGATCAAGTGTATTATTCACTATCTAACTAGATGGGAGAATCCATTCAGATGGATCTTGATGGGTTATCATATTTGTATTTTAGGTTCCAAGTAATCTTTTTGGATCATGCTTCATGAAGCTTGCATGTTTCCATTTGATTCTTTCATGAAGCAAAGTGTATAGATATTGTATAGCCATTTAGGAGGGCATATCCTTATTGTCAATTTACCTTTCTTAGACCTTTTGGAATCTTTTGTTCTTAACACCACTTTTTACCTTTTATTTTTTCTTTTTGTATCCTAACCACATATAGACTTTGTGGCCAAGACATCAGTGTTGTTTCATAGATTCTTTCCTTAGTTGGATAACCTTTGCATTCCTCTTTTAAGAACTTTTGGAAACTCTCATGCCAAAAAATGACTTTAGAAATTCTTTGAAAAGATCTTTTGTCTAAATTGGAAAGTTTCTAACTATCCCTTCTTGTTGTCAACCTTGATTTGAAAACACCAAGATAGTCAATCTTTGAATTTACCAAGTGTTGAGAACTATTGATCTACAATTTTGATTTCAAAACTATAAGTCCTTTGTTAGTGAGAGTAATATTTGTTCTCAATTTGACATGAGAAACAAAACCATTTGAATGCATTTACAAAGAAATACCTCCTAAAAGTTGAAACCACAAGAATTAATTTATGGAATGCATCAACAATGAGTCTTGATTTCACCTAACCCCTAGATTGACACGACTTTGAGAGAAAACACAAAACTAAAATTAAACACACAACTAAAATAAAGCACACTTGTTGAAAAATAAAGACACTTGTAGAAAGGGAAAATTATTATTTCTTTTATTATTTTTTAATTTTTTTAATGTTTTTCTCTTTTAGGCCTCAAAGAAATGTTTCAAGAATTGGTCATCGATGGGCAATGGGACCAATTCCCCTTGGAAGGAGCTCAGCCTAAAATTATTTTCTCCCAAAATCTCCACAATCTGATAAGAGCCAATCCACAAGTGTTGAAACTCAGTGTGACTACCTAGCTTTTATTTCACCTTATCCCATAAGAGAACATGGTCAGATATTCTTAAATATTTTATTGTGACCCACTTGTCGAACCACCATTTGATGACAACCTGATGTTTTTCCATATCCTCCAAGGTTGTTATTCTTTTCTCATCCAATTCTAAGAGATTCATGAATCTACTCTAAACTCTATCTATATCCTCAACATGTTATCCGTTCATAAATTTTTTTATTGAAATCTTGAGATTAAGTGGGAACACTATTTCTTATTCATAGAAGAGTAAATAAGGGGATGTCCCCTGTTGGCCTCATTTCTCACCTTACATAATTTTGTTACACTCCATAGTGAAAGAGTTAATGGCCCTATGTTTAAAGGAGAGATGTGTTAAAAGGCATAGATGAAATTATTAGAATTTCATGAAAAATTTTATTGTTTTGCCCTAGTCTTCAAAGAATCTAGAAAGTAGTATTATATTTGAAAATAGCATGGGAAGCTTTTCACTTTTATATTTTATCTTTACCTTTTCCTATATTTATTTTAAAATTAATTTCCCAAAATTTAAATATCCTTTTTCGTAAACCTTTATCATAACCATGGTTTTACCCTTTGTTAATTCCTTAATAATTTCTTAAGTTTTTTAACCAATGTAGGGTTTACATTTGTTAACTATTGATCTTAGAAAGATCAATGATGGGCGCTTTCCTATATTATGAACTTTCTCAACCTTTAGCAAATATGAGAGAGTTATTGACTTCCATGTAGCCCTTTGTGATGTTAGTTCCTTGATGCACTACAAAATCTGGAGGTGTTAGAACAAGCTCAAAAAATTCAAATGGTTGTCAAAGCATGTTGAGAATTTTGAGCCATCTCATTGGTCGAGTTGAGTAGCAGAGTTACCTTTTTTGTAATATAAAATTGCACCATCAATCTTAGGAAGATCCATGATGAATTCTTCCCTACAATATAAAGAATGTAATGTTTATTAAATGCAGGAAAGTGCCCTAGAAATATGTGTACTTGATGAGGTCATGCACCTCCAATTTTAAAAAGGTGTTGGAATAGTTGGTGAATGTCAAACACATTGGAAAATCTAACACATTCTATTGGTTTTCTATGCTGACTAGTTTGTAAAATGGGTGAGATATATGAGATCGTTGATCATTTGGAAGATCAAAAGAACAGGCATTACCACTTTATAAAAGTGATCAGAGTTTAACTAAAGCAGGGAAGCATTTGGTTGCCATGTGGACAAGTGGGACAAGTTGCTAGAAGGGTTTCTTTTTCACACTAAGTTCAAACACATGCTAACATGGTTCATACTAATTGGTGGACTGGTCTATGTGTTCATTGAGTTGGAAGATGATTGTATCAGTGGGCTAGAAACATTGAAACTAGACTGATAAAGTTATAAGGATTTTCATGATCGTCGATCTTTTAAAAATTGATGATCAGTGCTTTCCTACAATATGAAAGTGTCCAAACTTTGAAAAATGTGGGGAAGCACCTTGTTTATGTGTGGCCATTTCCAAAAAAGGGTTAATGCAATCTTTTTGGTTCAAACTAAGTCATCTAATTCTTAAAGATCAATGATAGAATTTCAAACTTCATGATGTGGCATAGGATGTAATTGTTGAAGCATTCAATTTGATCAATGTTGTTTCATTAGAGATTAATGTTGTAATAAAATTCCCAATTTTCCATTATTGAGAAATAAGGTTGCAAAATTCTCATAGGGAAAAGATTTCTAGAGAAAGGAGAAAAAATTTCCAAGGTTTTCGACATATTGCTAAGTGATTTCTAGAGAAGAAAAAAAAAGAAAAAAGGGTAAGTTTTTTGAGCTTCTGGAAAATTGAGAAGGTTTATTTGTAGTAGGGTAATTTTCAACCATGCCTCTGTGAAGGGATTTTTTGGGGGAAATAGATTATCTAAAGAGAGTAGTACATGATGACTTCTTAGAAATAATGTCACAGTCTATGAATGAATTAGCTAGGGAAAATAGCTTATTCTAGAAATCCCTAGCTTATTAATCAATGAGGGTTTTTATGATAAACCAAATTGGTTAAGGGATGTTGAAGTATCTATTAGAGGATTAGGGCTTTTCTGAAAATGGTTTGCAGCGAGAAAGTTAGATACTCCCTAGAACAATGTGTGGGAATTTAACATAGGTAAATTGATCATTCCAAGAGTTTTCTTTGATGATGATTTTCTAGCAGTAATGGTGAGAAAATATGACCCAGTTACCAGAATTGTGAAGAACCATGCTAGTGATAATCTCTTTAGGGTTTCACAAGAACTAATCAAAGGAGTTTTTAAGCTAAACCCTAACTATGTGATTCATAAAAAAATAGACATGGAAGACCTTCAAGCTAGGTATGATGCACAAAGAATATATCTAAGGGGAGGACCATTACAAGAGAATTTTATAAAAATTGGATCATTTCTCTCGGTTACACAAAACACTCCAGAGCCTTAGTTGAAGAAATATTTCAACCCTAGAGTACAGGCTTTGTATTTTTCTCTTTGCAAGATCTTTGGCATTGATGAGCAAGACCACATACTAGGCTCCATTATTTTCATCATTTCCCAAACCTTTAAATATGATATGAGTTCAATTTTTTATTTTTCTACTCACTTGGTAGAAGAAATTCATAATTGCTTAATAGGAATTGCAAAGGTTAAGGTCAATAAACCCTTCTACTGGTACTCCATCCAAAAAATTTAAAAAGGTCATGGAAGACACTACTCCATCCAAAAAAATTTAAAAGGTCATGGATCATTTCTCCCTATCCAACTATGGATTGTAGACATGACATGGGAGGTGACTGATGCCAATTTTGTCTAGTTTGACAGATATTTCACTTCTAGCCTCAAAATGTTGTGAGTAGGAGATAGTCCTAGAATACCACAACCTCTATTATAATTGATTAGACCAAAAGACCATGCTAAAGGGATGCTAGTGTGCCATAATTGGGGAGATATGATCCCATATATAGTGTCTAATATTTTTAAGAGTTTATGGTTTTTTTGGAAAACCACATGTGCTACCTTACCAAGTTCCTTTAAAAGTCAGGATTGCTAAACTTTTATGGCAAATTGGATCAATTGAAGATAGAGAACTATTGGGTAAATCTAAAGGTACATTCTTTCCATAGTTTACTATTATTTATAACTTTGTGTCTGTTAAGGATGGATGGATAAATTTGGAGAAAAAATTTTAATGGCTTAGTCCCATGCCCATTTTATAGACTCAGACGAATTTAATGACCTCCTTAGAGAAAGAACAATGGCTAAAGATCATAATAAAATAGTATACATTTCTGAGGACATAGTTAGAAATAAGCTCTCATTATAAGAACAAGAGATTAGGAAGGAGAGGTGGAAAGTATACATTAAAGTCCTAGACTTTATAAATGCTTTTGTGCCAGATTATGATCCCCTAGTAGATAGAAAATATTGGGGTATGAAAGTAGAAATGTTGATGGATAGTTTTGTTGGAATTATGCAAAAATGAATGAAAGGAAAGAAATTATGATGCAAGCATACCTAGACAAGGCCTTTGACATGGAAAGGAGGCTAGTAAGCAAAATGATTATGAACCTAGGGTAGTATACATTGCAGAAAAGAGTTGGGTATATAGTGGCTAGGAGAGTATAGTATGTGCCTCCTTACAAAAGATCAAGATCTAAGAGCCCACCTGATACACATGCTCCTAAGAAAAAAAAATTGGAGTATTTATCCTCTTCTAATGTTGAAGAGTACTTACCCACCCAGACCCCACTCAAGATAGATGATGAAGTATCCTTGATAGAATAGCTAAGACAAATTGGAGGGGAGAGGGATATTATGGTCACAACTATAGATATTGAAAGAGTGCTTGAAGAAGCTCCTATGCCAACATTGGATCTCATTGTGGGAGATTATACAGGTAAGGAAATAGATCGTGTGGTAGCACAGGCTTTGAAAAAAATTATTGATGGTGAGAATATTGTAAAGTCTAGAGCTTTAGCTCAATTTTTATGGAGGAGAAATATTGATAATTTTGAGGCTAAGTGTAAGCTAATCAAAGTAGAACAATCTAATAAAAAAGGACTCTAAAATTCAAGAGGAATTCAAAGCTAGTTTCATGGAAGAGTTTCCATAGATAACCCTTGAAGGGGGAAGACAATTATTGAAAGATTCAAGAATTTTGATTCTACTTGAATGGGACATAACTAATTCTATGATCTTTGATGTTGTAAGGAAAGAAAAGGACACTTAGTTTAAAACTAAGGAGGTGGCCTTGCAAGAAAATAAAGGATTTAAATGTAGTTATAATCATCAAGAATTTGTGATATGGTCCATTAAGAAAAGGGACAAGACCAAAATACATGAAGCTCTAGATGTTGAGCATATAGGTAGCCTCATGGTATACATAGAAAAGGAAATAGATAGTGAAAAGCTATTTAAGATGACCAAAGAAATGGTGAATTTCGGTGTTGCAAAAAAGGACAACAAAAAATTCCTTGAGCTCAAAGCTAAGTTTGAAGAAATGTTGATAGCATATGAGGAGAGGGGGAATGAAATACACCAGTTAGAAGCTTAGGTGGCCCAAATGATAAGCAACTTGGAAAGAAAAAGGTAGGAGAATCTAGTCAATCTTGGATTTCTTATCCTCGTCCTCTAGTTGAGCCCTTTAAATCAACTCCCATTGTAGAGCTACTAGATACCCCATAGAGGCCAAAATTTTACACTATTGAGGAATTTTTGAAGAGGAGAAGAATAAACTTTGGGCATTATATGTGGAGTTAAATGACTTATATATGTGGAAAAAATTAGAAAAACATCTTGTATCTACTGGATAAGATTGAATGACCAAAATTTTATAAAAAATTGGTAAAAATAAAAGACATGTGGAATGAAACAAAAGGTGGTGAGTATGCTTTGAAGCCCATTATGAGTAAATGCGGTAGCAGGGACAAGGATGTCACCCTTTTGTGTGTTTTAGTCATTAGTCTATCTTTTGAACAAATAGAAAAAACTTTTGACATGACTAATGATCTATTTGATTTTGATGACAAGAGGGTTGGAATAGAAAAAAGGATTATAATATGTTTTTCAAAGTATCTTGCTTAGAAATTTGAACTTTTCCCCAATGCACTCAAAAAGTTATATAAATTAAAAGATAAAGAGGAATGGGCCAAGGAATTAAATTATTTGTTATGCCCTAGAATAAATGGGGTTATAAGTGAAAAAGGGCATGTATTGTGGGCAAAAATAACTGAAGAAATTGTTAAAGTTCAACTATTCTATAATTCTATTAGAGAAGAATTTGTTGAAATCAAAAAGTTAGGAGATGTTAAATAGTTTTGAAGAAGCAACGTGAGGTGTAGATTTTTGATTGGCTGGATAACATAATTTTTAACAAATGGACAGAAGATTTTGTGCATTCAAAGCAGTTAGAAATTAGTGAAACCAAAGAAGATGAGGTGGACCAAGCTAAGATGCTTGCAACTAATGCATTAGTTCAAGCAGAAAAAGAGAAAGACGAAAAATCATCTATAGTAACAAGCACAGAGGTCCAAACTAATGACATGGTAGTAGGAGAATCAATTGTAACTATTAGTGTGTTAGTGGATGATGATTTGGATGGAGAACCTCAAGTTGAAGTAATTCTACAAGCATCAACACTGCGTCCATTGCAAGAAATTCCAATTGTTACAGCCTCCGAGGCATGACAATAACATCAAATCTGGTAATGAACCCCTTAGCAAAAAAAAACTATAGTAGAAGTGGTCCCCATAAAAGAATATTCATGTTGTAAATCATTCTATTGCACTAATTTTTGTCTTTTGTGATAGTAACCCTGTAAATATATTTTCTCTTAAGGATAGCTATCAGTACTCTCTATGCCCGAAGCTTGTTGCATCTCACACTATATAAGTGATATTCCAAGGCTAGAGAAATGGTTTGAGCTATTATATAACTTTAAGTTTTTCTAGTTTGATTCAGTCCAGTTTCCTTGATGCAATTTTGTGATGTATTTTCTCTGCAAATCTGAGAATACATTAATTTTCCACAATCATGGTGTCTTGTCTTGATTTATTTTGATTACTATTCCAATGTTACATAATTTTCAAATAGAATTAATACAAATTTAAACTATCACATATATTTTTTCTCAAAATCTCGTTCCCATTTTTATTGGCTAGTTATTTTGGGGTTGTATGGGAAAAGTATTTCTCAATTGAATGCAATTAGGATAGGTTGTATATCAGATCACTATTACTTTTAATTCAATGAATTAAGTTCTTCAGTGAATATGATGGGCTGTATAGGCAGTAAGAAGGATATGCATAAGAATGAATTTTAGGGAAGATTGTTGATAATATTGATTGTAATGCAATCAGTTAGGTCAAAAGGTTGGGCAGAATCTAAATCTTAATGGATGAGCAACTGATTAATTAGTTCACTTTGTAAATTAAGAAATCATGGGCATGCATCAAGGAAAAACTTAAAATAAAAATCAATTTTACTTTATATGTATAAAGAGTGTCAAAGCTGGTCAATACTTGTTTTCTTATAATCTTTGTGTTGTAGTTAGCTGTCGTTACCCAAAATTACTTGTAAATATAAGAAGAATCATGACCAATCTATTGTAAGGGATAAATTTTGTAATAAAATGTCATTAAATGAATGAAATGTGAAGATAGTATCAAGCCTTGAATCTTTTTATCCCTCGGGTGCACCCACCATAGTTTTGCAGAGCCAAAAAAGTAGAAAATCTATATGATTTTGTTGAAGTTGGGTTTAGATCCTAAGACCATCTAGTTGATTATAGGAAGTAGTTAATCCTAGGGTTATTTTGATCTTCACCATCTTGGTATCAGGTATCTTATTACTTGGTAGTTTAAAAAATACCAACATCCCCAAAGCATTTTTTATCCTGACTCTATCTATCATTAATGGATATTTCAGTTGAGTGTGTTAATCTTTCAAATTTTCTTGTAGTAGTTTATTTATCACTATGATCAAGTTCTTATTGGTGGGTTCAGCTACACCATTCCCTTGGGGATATTAATTCAATATGAGAACTTGATCACAACCTATTTAACTAGTGCCCATTGATTAAGGAAGATCAATGCAAAGGATGATCCATTATCACATACTAAGAAGAATGGCATACCAAACCTTCTAACAATGTATTCTTCCAAGAAATCTGTAACCACCTTTGTTGTGCAATTCCTAAAAGTTTTAGTTTCTATCCAACTTGTGCAATACTTTGTAGCTATGAAAATGAACATATGTCCTATAGATGATGGTGGGTTTACTAGACCAATAAAGTCCAACTCCCACTTAGAAAAAGGGTGTACCTTGAACACTGGTTGCAATGGCATAGCTAGATGCCTCTCTTTATTTGCACTTGTTTGATAGATATGAAAAGAATGTATATGTTCAAATGTATCTTTAAATATGGTAGGGAAAAAATAACCTAATCTCAAAATCATATGCACTATAGCTTCTTTTGATTTATGTCCTCTATCATTCCTATCATAAAACTATTCCACAAGCTCTTTCACTTCTCTGTGTCCCAAGTATTTCAAATAAATTCCTTCATAGTTTCTTTTGTAAAGTTTCCTATCTTGCAACATGTAGGATTCTCATTTCATCTTGATTCCTCCATGCTTCGAAATATTCACCTTATTGGGGTATTGGTTTTGCAAAACATAGTAAACAAATATCTTGATATCAAATATCAATGATTATTCTTTGATCAATATCCACGTGAGACACATGATCTTTTATTGATTACTAGTGTTGGTTTCATCATCAAATTTGATTGTATTATCATTATCAATCTAATTATCAGCTATCATCTTGGTTAATCATTGTCTTCATACCAACTTCATTGGTTGAGTCTCAAAATCAAACTCTTGTTATATAGCCATCCATTTTCCTTGTCTCTCACCTAGTTCATTCTGCATCAACGATGTCTTGAGTGTAGGATCAGGCATAATTGCATATATCTTTCTCCTGAGTATATAATGGTAGAACTTATTAACTACAGTTATCAATGTAAAAGACTATTTGTCTAAATTATCTAATAGTTCAACTCAACATTCTTTAGTGAGAAAATCATGAATGCAATAGGTCTCTCATCCTTGTTATTTTTCTTTTGAGTAAGAATCCTAGCACATGAATGTTCTAAACAAACTAAATAAAATTTGAATGGTAAATTATAATTTGAACATACAAGCATTGGGGCTATAGAGATTTCCACTTTTATGTTTATTTCACGAACTCATTTAGTTTTTGGTCCTTTCTTGAGCAGATCATTAAGAGGACATACTGTCTTAGAAAATCCACTAATGAACTTACATACAAATTTTATTTTTCCAAGGAAATATTTTAGCTCTTTACAACTATGAGGAGGTGACAAATTGAGAATGGCCTCTATTCTTTCATGATCAATAGATATCCCAACTTTAGAAATAATATGACCAAGCAGCTTTCCATTGGTGACCCCGAATGAACACTTTTTTGGATTTAGTTATATTCCATACCTTCAACATCGATTGAACACTTGTTTCAAGTTTGCAATATGAGTACTCCTTTCTTTAGACAAGAAGATAGTAATGTCATCCATGTAGATGACTATGCACTTGTTTATCAATCCTTTCAATGCTTCATCCATTTCTCTTTGGAAGGTGGCTCTCACATTGATCAGCCCAAAAGACATCCTTCTATATGAAAAGGTTCCCCACTTTTTTGTAAATACCATCTTCAACCTATCCTCTTCATCTACCATTGCTTGATTGTATCTGGAATATCCATCTAGAAATGACATTATTTTAGACCCATTCACAATTTGCAACACTTCATCGAGCATGGGAAATGG
Source organism: Cupressus sempervirens (assembly GCA_028749045.1). Lineage (NCBI taxonomy): Eukaryota > Viridiplantae > Streptophyta > Pinopsida > Cupressales > Cupressaceae > Cupressus > Cupressus sempervirens. Next base: position 10,909,978 of record CM053789.1, on the reverse strand, counting down.
GTGATTATCCTTCTAGGAAGTCAAGTTCAAATTGGAAGATCCACAAAAAGGTGAATTTCTCCAATTTTTTCCTTACTAGAAGCAAGTTAGCAACCCATGTAGTATTTTTTATTAGGAAGATAATTTTAACATCAAGTAACTTCTATGCTTCTTTGATTATCAAAGGCTCAATTATGGGATTCACTAGTCCTTGTCTTTAATGAAAGGGTTTGGCATTTGGCTTCAACAAAATGTCATGAGTGATGATCTCAAGATTGTACGTCTTGGGTTCTTCATAACACAATACTATGATAGCTTTGTACTCTGTACGAAATTGAAGCATACTTTCTCAGTCTTGAGTGTTACAAGATTTTTCAATTCTAACCATATTTGGATCTTCTTTTATGTCTAAATTATATGAATCACATTCTTCAACCCTTTTTTCCTCAACATTAATTTTACTATGTGTTGATTCATTTCAATCAATAATGTGTTCTAACTCTACCATCCCCTTGGGAATAGTATTGGTCCTCAAATTTATAGCTCCATCTTCATCGTCTAGCTCATCTTCTTAAGGTTTATCATCAAGAGTATCATCAATATCTTGTCCCTTGAAAAGGCCATTAAACATGATAAACATGAGAATATGTTGGCCATCTTGGAAAACTTGAAAGTTCGTGACATTATCTAGAAAACACTAGGAAACAACCGATTCAATTGAAAATTGCTTTAGCTCTATACTTTCAATGGGTTACAATGCACTTGTTGAAATAGCAAGGGCATCAGATACCATGTTATTTTTCCTTGGGATGGACTTTATGTTCAAGGTCTCAAAATCTTCCAACAAGTCCCAAACTCCTTTCCAGTATGCAAGTAGTCTCCTATCATTACATGAGTAGATTGATTTCACCTACCCAATGACTAACTTAGAGTCTCCTTCAACTATGAGATCTTTGATGTCTTTCTCCCATACAAAGAGGATTCCACAAATCAAGGTTTCATACTATACAACATTGTTAGTACATCTAAATTATAAATGATATGTTACATAAAAAGACTTACCTTTGGGATTAATTATCTCAATACCGACATTGGCTCCTAATTTGTATTTAGAGCTATCAAAACTAAGTGTATGTATCTTTTCCTTGACTTGAATTTAAAAAGTTTGTTTTCATGTTTGGTGAATTGCCATAGTTTATCTTGGATACACAGAGCATTTTTTTCCTTGTTTACTTTGAATGTCCCCAATTAATTTAGTGATCTTCTCAATCTAGGATTTTGGATGAACAACTACTAAGGTCCAACCTTGGCCTTTCACAAAACATATCCTTCTTTGGATTTTGATCATTCCAGGTGGAGGATTGGATAAACCTCCACCATCTAAAGAAGTGTCACTATATGATGTATTGAAATCTTCTTTATTTTCTTCATAAATCTCAACCAATTTAGATGTGTTTGTAGAGCTTAAGCTTTCTATTTGTACCTCATTTTGCATTTGGTCATTTTTTAACTGCATTATCTTAGTGAGTACCTTAGCTACTACATCCTGACAATGTGAGTATTCAAATTCTGAATGAATGACTTTGTGTAACCTACAGAATCCTAATAGAAGTAAAATATTTGGGTCAGCTTCCTCTCCTAGGCATTGTAAGTTTGCAACCATAGTGTCTACAAACTGAGTGATGATTTCTTCTTTCAAAATAGGAATTATAGATTCTTTATTCACATGGTTAGCTTTTTCAACTATATTTATGTCAAGAGACATTACTTTATAGGAGGCTAACTCATCTTTGAAAAATGCTACCTCATTTGGTGTATTGTATTCTATGATCATTGTCTTCAGCTTTGGCTTAGCATCAATCTTGATTTGATTATTCAGTCCCTTCTAAGGTAGCCATAATTGAGTAAAATCAATTGAAATCCATCCTGTCAAGCACCTTATCCATTCTCTACTTAGCAATAGTCCATAAGTTTTAGGGATTTCAATGACATGTATTTCTATAATGTCTTAAATTAAGGGGTCTATAGTCAAATATATTCTAACATCTTTCAATACCCTGATAACTTTTACTTTTGTCTTGTCAAGTTGTATCACTAACCATTTTGAGGGTTAAGGAGTGACTCCCAACCTTTGAGCTATTGAAATTGGCAAAGCATTGTAACAACCTCCTAAATCTATAAGACAATTTTGTAAGTTCTTTTTGAAAATTCTAAGGCTAAGTAAGAAAGGAAGCACTTCATCCTTGTCTTTATACATGGTAGGCATTGCCTTAGAAGTATTGACTTGTTGTGATTCTATCTTTGAGGGACTATATTCATATTTGGTGTCACCTTTGCATGTTCTAGAGTCCTCATCACTGCTTCCCTTTGATTATGAAAATTTTGTAGTATGTAAAACATGGACATATTAGCCTTGGTTCTCTTTAGATCTTCCACTATGTTATGTTTTTTATCACCCACATAGGATTCTTCAATATTTTAGGTGCATTCCCTTGATTTTGATTTTTCTTCCCAATGTAGGGTGCTCTAGTAGGTACAAGATTTTTATTAGCTCTCAGATGAAGAGGTATTAGATTCAAGGCAAGAGGAGTCCCATCGATCGTGGGTTCCTTTCAACTACCTAAATTGTAGGTATTTTGATTGTCATTTTGAAAAAGTAAGCATCTCTTCTAGTTGGGGATCTAATTCTTGACTAAATGGAAAAGTGAATTCTTCATAGTTGGTTGTTCCATTTGACGATTTTGTGGAGAATCATAAGATTCTAACACCATAGCATTGTGCTACATGGGAGACTCACCATTATTTCCTTGTGAATCATAGTTCATCTCTTGAATTCTATTTAAATATGAGCCACCATCATTAGGTATATTTTGATTATTGTCATATTGTTTGATGTCTACATATTGAGTGTTGTTTTTACTATCAATAGGGATACTTCCACTATTAGGTTGAGTATTCCAATGTCAATTATACCTTTGGAAGCCATTGTTGTGATCTAGATGATTATAATTATTCCCTACATTGTTATTTCCCACATTGTTATTACTGTTAAAATTTTAGTTGTACTTATGACCATAGTTGTTGTTGTAAGGTGATGCATTCATTCTCTAAAAGTTGTTGTTCTCTCCTTGCAACAACCTCAAGCGAGTTAATTCACTAGAAATTTGAGACATTGTTTCCTTCATTTGACCAATCTCAGATCTGATGTTATTTTTTAATTCAGTGGAAATTGCTACATTTTCTTTGAAGAACATAGCTTTTGGAGGTTCATATCCTAGATAGGTTATGGCTAGAGCCAGTACTGTTGGTGCCTATTATAGTGGGATTGGGTTCATTGGAATGAATTGCCTAGGCATCAATGGTGTTGCAATGGGATATGTTTGTATCATTTTAGTCACTTGACTTGGAAACATCAATCCTCCTCCATTAGGATTGGATTGCTTGGTAAAGGTAATTGCTTCATTGAAGATCCTTTCTAATGTGTCAATGTTAGCTATCAAATGGTCCATAGTGTTAAGATAAATTTGAATTGAAGCTTCAATTGGTATAGTGCAAGCTTTATCCAACTTGCAGTAAACAATATGAGAGTGATCATTGAAATTTGAAATAGTCACCACTGGATCCCTTTTGATTGATATGAACTAATGATGTATCACAACAAGGTTGACAAATGTTTTAAATTGTTCAAGGAAAAATCTTTTAAGGTGACCCAATTCTGGATACATCCTAGTGACAAATTCAGTTACCAGTTAATTAAAACTTCTCTTAATGAGTATAAGAATAAATAGAGGACAACATTCTCTTGTTGAATTTTCTTTTGATTGTATATTTCTTTAAAAACTTTGACATTGTCCTTAGTTATTTATGCTTCTTGATAGATGAACCTAGGGCATAATTTCTTAGGATTATTGGGAAGGTCATTGAGTGCACCTTGCATGTTAATTGGTAAATATGCAATTTTTGCAAAGAAGGCCATCGGTGGAGGATTTTGTGGGAAAATAGGGGAAGGTTGGTTTGGTGGTGGAATGGGGGGTGATGAAATTTGGAGTGGAAGTGGTAGAATTCTGGGAAATCCTTTGTCATTGTGAGCCTTACAAAAATGACTCAATTCCAAGAACTTTGGCTCACTATCTAAAGATCTTAAAGCTCATTGAAATTCTAGAAAAAATGCACCTCTACATAAGTATACTTTCTCAAAAACAATGCACTTGCACACCTACGCACCTTCTGATAATTCTGGATGAAATTTTTTTTTAAACTTCCAAAAACTTCAGAATTTCACTGAAATGAGTTTTCTTTCTCTTTCCAGTGGTATGGGGACCTCCTTCCAATTCCATTTCTGTTGAGCTATCATTTTTCATGATGCTTAATGGCAGGAATCCTTTCAAACTCCTCTCTTGAAAAGCTATTCTGGGATCAACTCCAAGGTTCCAAGCAATCTTGTGATCTACTATAATCCACTAAATTGAAGATAAATGTGTTTGTTCATGAGGAAGCCTTTTCTATTCCAACCAATTTGGATAAGCTCGATAACCTACTATTTTCAAAGTAACCACAAAAGAGATATATTTTTGGTATTTTTCTTTTATAATGAAAGCAATCTATCAATGCAACTATAAGAATTCCTAATTTAACCAAGTGTGAACAAAGGAAATAAAAAAGATAAGGCAATGAGAGATAAAAGAAAATAACTTGAAAGGGAAATTCCTAACAGACATAAACCATACTGAGAACATGTTTGTGAGTTAAACCAGCAAAAGGATTGGATAGGAAAGCAATGAAAATAGGAGCAATGCTTCCTCAATTTCACTAATGTAATCATCAATGAGAACTCAATAATAACTAAAAGATGTTTCACTTCTCATCGAATCACAAGGCTACAAAATATGTACTCATGCAAGACAAGAAGCTATGTAGGAACAATAGGGTGATCTCTTCTCTGACTTGGTATGTCAGTAGAATTTATCAACACTAGAAAAACACCAAACCTAAAAGATCACACAATCAAATCAACATGACAAAACCATTATCTCTATTATTATTCATGAACAAGAATGCACAAAATAACACACTCTGGCAAGAATAACAACACTTAGAATGAAAGCACCAATAACATATATTATTGCATCAAATTAACAGTTTGGATTATATATTACATCTAGGTATTTATAAGAGATTGTCTCCTCAATTTATGTTGAGAATGAGAGATCTCTTAATGCAAACATGTACTTTAAAACTAATAAAACTAATCTAATTATATACAAATTGACTCTCTAAGTGGTGCTAAGTAGGACTCTACCCTTGTTTTTGTAAATTAATGGATAGATGAGCCTTTAAATGGCTTAAAATAAAGAAAGAAGAAGTAGATAAGAAGAAGGAAGCTGCAAGAGGATCTAAGAGTCACTTGAAGCTCTTAAAATGGAGGCTTGAACTCCTCTAGGTGTTTATGCGAGTTGAACTACCATCATAATGCATTTCTAGTGCACAAAAAGCTCTAAATTAGCAACTAATAGTCAGCACACTTTTACTTCTCCAAAATTGTTGGTGCACCTCTATAAATAGCAAACTTGTGCACCTACCCACCTTGACAATAGGTTCAAGGAATCCAAAATTTTCCCAAGTGTTAAAACTAAATTTCTATCTTCTAGGTTTTGTACCCCTTTATACCAGAGTGATGTTTGGGTGTTTGCTCTTGTATTTCTCTATAATCTCTGCTAGTTGGGAAGATTTTGACACCAATCCTTTATATCTATCTCTAAATGTCTATTAATAGTTACTAAACTTCATATAGGTTTCCACAAAATCCTCTAGTCTAGTGTCTAGTTCCAACAATAACTCTTTAGTCTTAAATGCTCGCCTAATATCTTCATTAGATGAAGCATCCTCACAAGTTCTTCGAAATTATTGAACAACTGATTATACTAACTTAAGCTTTATTTTTGACACATCTTCATAAATCCCAAGGGTATTAGCATCATAGTACTTCTCTGCTTCAAAAATCCTCTCTTGAATTTGGTTCCTCAACCTCTAAATATCTTCATGAAGTCCTTGCCTGACCTTATTTCTGGCATCTATCTTCTCAATCCAATCTTTGAGCTTATCAAGCTCTTCACTTGTATACACCTTCATGAAAGTACAATACCTTTGACCCTTTATTATTGTCAAAATCAATGGGTGTTTAGCCCAGGTATCTACCTCACCCATTAACCCAAAATCTTGGTTCTCTATGGACACTAGTTTATCTACCCTTGACTAATTGTAGTTCAATAGGTTCAAATTACCCTATATTATTTGTATGCCCTTCTATTTAAAATCATCACACCATTGCTGACATACTCGTAAAAATGGATCCATATGAATTGTCCCCTTTTCCTTCCTCTCTAATGTTGCAACAAGAGTAATCTCTGGATGATGTAGGTCTATTTGGCCCATTGTTTTGTGTAGAAAACCTCTCATAATCTCATTTTGTCTCCTTAGCATGACCAATTCTAACTCATTCCTATCCATATGCTTAGAAACCTCTTTCACACTCATATTAATTAGTACTTTGGAAGTGTCCACTCTGGGCTTTTCTAATAAGACCTTCTTGATTTGATAATCACTAGGAGTCAAATCCTCATTGTCAACATGTTGAAGAGGGATGGCTATATGTACAAGAAAGTCTTGTTCTTGGTTCATCATAATGAAGGCCAATGGTTGTGCATAACTTGTAGTTAGCTCAAGCTTGTTTATGGATATTAATAGCTCATCGTTTCCCTCCTTAGGAGTTATATTTAACTACCTCTTTTGTCAAATCATGACCTCCATCTTCAACAAAGTGGGTGTAGAGCCCATTAGAGACATATTTTTGAATGAAGAGGGGGTTTACATCATAGGTCCCTTTATCTTATCAATCCTATCTAGAGTCTTCTCCCATTAAGAAAGATCACTAGTTTGAGTCTATAGGTTCTCTTGGGCTAAGGTCCTTGCCTTAGTATTATGAGGAGTTTATTGAGGTTCCTCATGTATTTACCCCTCCTTTGATACTTCATCAGCTGGAATTAATTGTTGTTGTTCATCTTCCTCTGGTGCTTATTTTTATTCTTCAGTAGATGAAGGAAGTGGTGTCGCATATCCTTTGTCCATAAATGACATATCTCAAGATGGTTATGAGGGTAAAACTAAAGGTCCTTGAGGAAGAGGTGGTATTTTATTCTAGTCCTCACCTAGGGGTTGACTCCTTAGAGTATCCCTTATTTTCTCCACCACCATCTTGGTGCCTATAGGCATGAAATAAAAATATGAGAGATTAAAGACATCGGCCTCTTGACCTTATATATCTATGATCCACTATTTTTGTTCCTCCTTGGAAGTTGTAATCTAAAAAAGTTCTATTGAATCGGATGGTAATGTTAGGGTGGAACTCCTTCTTCTTTCCTCTTCCAATGCCCTGGTTGATCGAGTCCTTTGACTCAAGGGATCATTATCAAGTTGTTCCTCCTCCTCTTCTTCTTTATCCTCATGAATGGTTTTAGGTACTAGTGGAGGAGGAGTATTATTTTTCTTTAGTTTTCTTCTTTTCTATGGCTCTCCCATAGTGAATTGAACCCTAGTCTTCTTAGGAGCTGAGGAGGAGGCTTCATCATCTACTTTATGTTCTAGTAGCACCCTCTATTCTTTCTCACCTTGTTCCTCCTATTCCTATTCTAGGGGAGGTCTTTCCTCATCCTCTAAAGAGGAAGTTTCAATAGAGGTAGAGGCTCTAGAACTAGTTGGAGAGGAAGGAGTAGAAACCAAGGGAGAGGATCTTACTTTTCTGCCATGAAGTGCTATCATTGTAATTTTTTAGGGCACCTTGCATATAGATGGCTTGAAAAAGGCTCAACTACCCAAGGAAACACAAAAAGGGTCAACTATGTGGAAGAAGAATCCAGTAGCAACAACAAACACTCTAAGATACCTATAGAATCAAAAGAAGGAGAAAATCTAATGATCAAGAGGATCTTGATTAAGGAACCCATAAAGGAAGAACTGAGTCAATGAAGGGCATTCTTTGGGACTAGATTCAAAATCATGGGGAAGATGTATAGAGTCATTATTGACTTAGGCTCAATAGATAACATAACTAGTGAAGAGGCAATTAATAAGCTAAAGCTAAAAATAATCCCCCATGCCAACCCATATTAGGTAACATGGCTCAATAAAGGACAACATATGCTTGTGGGAGAGAAAGTTTGGGTTGAGTTTCAAGATTGAGTCCTTGATAGAAGAAGGAGAGATGAAGACCTCAAGATGGTTATGAGGGTAAAACTAAAGGTCCTTGAGGAAGAGGTGGTATTTTATTCTAGTCCTCACCTAGGGGTTGACTCCTTAGAGTATCCCTTATTTTCTCCACCACCATCTTGGTGCCTATAGGCATGAAATAAAAATATGAGAGATTAAAGACATCGGCCTCTTGACCTTATATATCTATGATCCACTATATATCTTAGAGGCCTTATAAGAAGGAGATGGAGTTGGGTTCACATTGGTTTTGAAAACTAAAGATGAATTTGTTAAGAAAATAGATATACCAAGGGAAGTACAATATTTTCTTGAAGAGCTAATGTTCATGATGGACAACCTACCACCCTACCTCCTAAGAGACTTATTAGCCACCAAATAGACTTTATTCCAAGAGCTACCCTACCTAAAAAATCTTCCTATAACATGACCCCTCCATAAAATGATGAAATTTCCAAATAGATTCAAGAGATCCTATACCAAGGCCTAATTAGAAAAATAATTTTCCCTTGTGCAATCTCTACTATTTTCGCACCCAAGAAAGGAGGAACTTGGCAAATTTTATTGATTCAAGAGCCATTTTGATATAATCACCATAAAGTATAGATTACCAATACCTAAAGTCCAGGACCTAATGGACTCTTTATAGGGAGCAAAATATTTCACCAAGATAGAGCTGAAAATCGGTTGCCACCAAATTAGAATAAATGAAGGGGATGAGTAGGAAACAACCTTCAAAACTATAGAAGGTTTATATAAATGGCTTGTGATTCCATTTGGTTTATCCAATGCTCCATCTTCTTTTATGAGGCTTATGAATGAGATATTGGAAGACTATATTGATAATTTTGTTATTCTCTATTTAGATGAAATATTAATTTTTAGCAAAAATAAAGAGGAGCATATCAATCATTTAAAAAATAAAATTAAGAAATTACATGAAGAAAAAAAATCATAAAATTGGAGAACTATGATATCATGAAATAGGAGCTAGTTATCTTGGCTTTGTTTTGTCTCATAGTAACCTCAAAATGGATCAGGATAAGGTGGATGCCATTCTAATTTCTCCTACTCCCAAGATTACATCAGATGTGAGAAGCTTCCAAGGTTTGGCACAGTATTATAGAAATTTTATGAGACATTTTAGTGGTGCATGTGCTCCTATGTTTGATCCAATCAAGGAAGGAGTGAAGAAAAAGATCCATTGAACCCCACAAGATGATCATGGTTTTAAGACATTAAAAAAGAAGATAGATGAACTACCTACTCTTGTGCTTCCTCGCTTTGAGAAATTTTCCAAGTGGAGTATGTTGCAAGTAATGTAGCTATTGAGATTGTTCTAAGAAAGGAAGGAAGACCAGTGACTTTCCATAGTGAGATGCTCAATGATTCAAAGAGGAAGTACTCTTCCTATGACTTAGAGTTGTATGATATATTCCAAGCTCTAAGGAAGTGGAGGCAATATTTTTTTCCAAAGGAATTTGTTGTATATTTAGAAAACCAAGCTCTCAGTTTCCTTAACTCCCAAAAAAAACTCAGCAACAAGCATATGAAATGGATAGAATACCTACAAGCCTACATGTTTACCATCAAACATAAGAAGGGGTGCAAAATTAGGCAACTGATGCATTGAGTAGGAGACTTCTCATAGTACAAGAAATTTAGCTACAAAGTATAGACATTGAAATTTTTAAAGACCTATATGCTGATGATGAATATTTTTCTCAAATCTATAAGGTATTCAAGGAGTTTGAAAATAATTTTCATGGTGAATTTTATGAGTATAACTTGGAGAATGATTTATTATATAAGGGAAGTTGACTTTATGTTGCTATAGGATCAATAATAGAAAATTTGATGCAAGAAAATCATAATGGGGTACTTAGTCATCATTTTTTAGTCAATAAGACTCAAGTGTTAGTTACTAGGTTCTATTTTACGCATAGGTTGACTAGAGAATTCAAAAAGCATGTGGAGAGTTATATAGTGTGTCAAAAGGAAAAGGTCACATCCACCAATATTGGTCTTTATCAACCACTTCCAATCCCTAGCAAACCATGGGAATGCATAAATATGGATTTTGTAGTTGGCCTACCAAAGACAAGGCAAGGATATGATAGCATTTATGTGATTGTGGATAGGATAATAAAGATGACCCATTTTCTATCTTTCAATACCATAGATGATGCTTTTTAGATTGGTCACTTATTTTTCAAAGAGGTGATTAGGATCCATAAATTACCTATGAGAATTGTTTTAGATAGGGACAACAAATTCATAAGCCACTTCTGGAGGACACTATTGGAAAAACTTGGAACTAACTTATCTTTTGGATTTGGCTATCACCCATAGACAAATGTCCATATAGAGGTGAAAATAAAAATTCTTGGCAACTTGTTGAGGTGTATCATTAAGTAGTATGTTCGGGCATGTGAACAACTCATTATGTAGGCTGAGTATACCTACAATGACATAGTGAATAGATTAACTGGTAAGAGTCCTTTTGTAGTTGTTTACATAGTGAACAGATTAACTGGTAAGAGTCCTTTTGCAGTTGTTTATGGTTTTCATCCTAGAGGGATATTTGAGTTTGGAGAGTTGAAGGATAGTCAATAAGCTAGCAGTTATGCTGAGTACTTTTCCCACTCCATGAAGGAAGTCCATCAAAGTCTAAAGAGGACACTCACTGACAATGCTAACAAACTTAAATAAAAGGTGAATACATCAAAAAGAGATGTTTAGTTTCAAATAAGTGATCTTTTCATGGTCCATCTCAACCTAGAAAGGATTAAGAAGGGGGTACCACACAAGCTCCAGATAAGAAGGTTGGTTAATTGTAAAATACTTACAAAGTATGGTAATAGTGCAATAAATTTGAGCTCCCTAAAGACATAGGGTTGTCACCCATTTTCAATGTTGTAGATTTAATTTCATATGAAGGACCTATTCAATATGTTGATCAAAGCCTTCAAGAGTTTATCCAAGATGTAGAAGGTCTCAATCTCAATCCAGTTCCACCTGCAACAATAGATAAAATCCTCGATTCAAGGTTCTACAAGAAGACTAGGTAGAAAGACTACATTGAACACCTAAATGGCTTGACAACGATGATGTTACTTGGATAAAAGAAAGAAATTTCAAGAAGTTGGAAATTGACTTTGACCTACTCAATCCAAGGAGGGGTTAACATTCTTCTGTTTGGGGGATTATTTGTGTAGGAACACCTAGTCAAATCCCCTTGTTTTGATTTCTTCTTTTGATTTTTGGCATATGTACTAACCATAGCCAAGTCAAGAGTGTGTGTTTGGGCATTTTTCAAGGTCATCTCCTTGTTTGAGTCTGTTCCTAAGTGGAGTTAGCTAGGTTCAATCCATGCTATGATGTTTTTGGTTTTCTTGTTTAATGTTTTTTATGGCTGGGGTTATGGGTCTAGGAACCTAAAAGCATGAGGAAGATATTCTTTTTAACCTATCTTGTAATCCATTATGCGTTTACATTCCATTTCATGGATTGGAGATCCTACATGTTATTTGGAGCAAGAAAGGAGAATGATGTCACGAAGATGTCAAATAGGGTAAAGTGGTCAAAAACCTATAGATTGATGCTCTAAAGGATAAATCATGCCTAAACATCATTAATGGACCATGTTAGACCTACTTAGAAGGCTCCATGTGATAGATGTTAAAAAACTACCAAAATGCAAAAGTTGTTAGCAACTTTGAATAGTTGCTTGACAACATATGAGCAAGAATCGCACACGTCATGGTTTTCAGGTTGATAGATGCAATAACCATCCAAGACATCTTGGTAAACTTATAAAAACCATGTAATGAACCATTCCAAGGGTTGGAGATTGTAAGATGAAAATTTTGTTCAAGTTTTGATAGTTTTACATGTTTTGAATTGCATGAAAACAATAATGGTTTGAACTTGGAGTTTTTGCTTTGGATTAATTTAGTCCTTACTTGTACAATTATTTGTGTCTCATATTACTAGGTTGTAGAAGTTCATTGGGTTATCTATTAAAAATATTTTGCAATTAGATTGTGTATTGTTCCAATCCTAACATTTTTTGCAAAAATGGCTCCCCCATGAGTTCCTATTGTGAATTGATCATGGTCTTAAGGGAAATGGTAATGGAGATAGTCTACATGGTGTATATAAATTCTTGGGCCCTATAAATATGCACATCTATTTTTAATGTGATACCCTAGCCAAGTCATAGTTACTCGATTATGCAATCATGGTATTTTTAGGAAGGTTTGGGAGGTTTGAATATGATAGATAATTCAAAAAAAGAGATGAATATGGATTAGGGATACGTGAAGTTACTTAATTTTATAAAAGGATTCAAACCAAGTTTTGTTAAGCTTTGAGTATACCCTAGCCTATGCTGACAATTCAAATGAGAAACCCTTAAAAATGGGCCAAAAAGGTGCTTTCAAGTGTGTTACACTTGTATTTTTCTTCATCCTTAAAGTCAATTGTTTAAGTCTTAGGAGTGCATAAGTCAAAGTTGAAGTTGAACCTTTCGATTAGTTCAACTTCAAGTTCAAGTTCAAGTTCTGTCACTAGCGTGAAATGTTAAATGCAGGCCAATAATTCTCCTAGTCATTAGCCTTCCTATTTGCATATGGGAAAGTTGAATGTGAAGTTGAACCTTCAGGTTAGTTGAAGTTCAACTTCAAGTTCAAAGATCAAAATCAGGTTAGTTCAAGTTCAAGTTCAGAGTTTGAAAGGTCACTTTGTTATGCATAAAACACAAAGCAGATGTCATGTTATAATTTTCTCAGAAATCTAAGATCCAAGGCTAGAAGATGGTGGTGGATAATGAGATGTAAAAAAAGGAATTTTCAACATGTGATTCATTTATAAGCATTGGTGCATATACTGTGATAATTTTAATATAGCATGTAATCATAGATTTTTATCAGCAAAAAAGAAAACAATAGCCATGTTACGGGGAGTACAACTTTTCATTCTACCATTGGATTTTTATAAATTTTGGACATGTTGTCTAAAATAAAATTTTATAAATCTTCACTAGAGAGATCTTCAAAAGTTATCCAAGGTCAAAAGTTATAATACTGTATGTGGGTCGATCAAACATACCAACAAATACAAATGTGCTACAGTCAGAAAAATAGTCATGTTATGGGGGGCACAACTTTTAATGTGAAAGTTGGATTGAGCTGAATTTTGGATATGTTTTAGAAAAACTAATTATCTAAATTTTCCCCAAGCCATTTTGTAAAATTAGTTATGGATAAAAATTTATGATTGTTTAACTGCAGCATTATATAAACTACCAATGACAATCACAGGATCATGATAGTAATTTGTTACCAGCATATGCCACCTATTCAAGAATGCATGTGTAATTCATTTTAAATTAGATAAATATATTTTTTATAATCTATGAAAATTTAAAATGGCTCAACTATTAAATATTATAAAGTGATAAGAAGAAGATTATTCACGAGAATGATCAAAGTGATTTTCAAGAAACATTTACTAGAACCGAAATGCAAGTGAAAGCTATTATTTATTGTGAAGATTTCTACACAGTGGACATCCTTCTCTTCACTAGTAGTTTGGAAGCTACATGGAAGGAGATAATACATTTTTATGGGTAGTGATTGTAATAGGGAGGAGGAATGGAAGTTTTATTTTTATTATTCTGCAACTTGACTTTAATGATAGAGATAAAATGATATTTTTATTGTTTTGTTATGCATTTGAAATAAAAGAGAGTTTCATATATCAGATTCTAAAGTTTTAATATGATTTTATTAGATTTGAAATGGTTATATAGTCATTTCTTTCATGTTTTAGGTGCAGTTCTACATTATCATTCATAACCTGTAGAATAAAATAATATTTCTTTGCACGTCTCTTGTGATGTGAAAGACTAGATAGATAGTCTTGTGGTTGTTTGTTCATTTTTCTTTCCTCATTGTCCAACTTATAATTCTTATAATCTATTTCTCCCATAATGATGGGTAAATGCTAGAAAACCTATGTGTCTTATGGTAAAGACATAATCAGCTATTTAAATTCTTTGAATATCTTTCTAAGAGCAAGTTGTACCTCTTAATTCAGAGGAAAGCTATCAATCTCATGATAGTATTTCCAACTATTAGTGGTAGTTGTTCTTCTATTTGTGCATTTTGAGTCATTCTTTGTATTTAATTTTAGAAGGACAAATCTATTTACTAACAAATTTTTGGCAACTCTACTGGGGAAAGAAAATGAGGTCCCAATGTTTTCTTTCCTTGGAAATCTTAAGGTACCTCCCTGAGGACGAAGGTTGGTGACTCTGGCTTGATTTGTTAAAAGAATTTTGGTGTGTTATGGCTTTGGTTGAAACCCAGCCATGGGGGGCTCAGATTGGTCCATTTTCTTTATTCCAATATTTTGCCCTCCCTAAAAGAGCAAGTGAATACTTCTCAAAGTTTTCTAGTGACAAAAATTAAGACCCTAGTGATCACATCAAAGTGTTTACAGTTGCATAATGGATTCTTGGTGTGCAGAAGGAGAAAGTCTTTGTTAGATTATTTGTTGGAAGCCTCATTAGAAGTGTAGCAAATTGGTTCCAAAATTTACCAGATAGTTGCATCACTTGTTGGAATGATCTTGAGGTAAAATTTCTATAGAGGTTTATGCCTACATTTGGTGTTGCTAAGCTGTTATTAAATTTAATTCAAATCAAGATAAAAGAAGGGGAAGCCCTGAGAGATTTTTTTTATAGATTCAATAGAAGTGTTGGTAAGATTCCTCTGGCCAACCAGTCAAGTGAGAACAACATATTGCATATATTCATTACTACCATGCAAACTAAAGTTAAATTTTTTCTTCTAAAATTAAAATTATAGAGGTAGCAAGATATACAAAGGGAGGCTATTAGCCTGGATGATGATATTATCATCAATGGGCTGAGATGTACTAAAACCTCATAGGAAAAAATATGCACTTATGAACAACAACATTATATGAAGTTGAAGTCTTCCCAAATAGGTTTGTTCTCAAAAAAGAAAAATCAGCATGCCCTATTTTCATTTGTCAAAATCTAACAATTTTTAATTTAAAGAGGATTTTCTAATGCCTCTTGTGATTGAAGACAATCTTTGTGATACAGCTCGAGCATATCATTTACATATTGTGTATGATGATGAAGATTTTCAAGAAACCCCATCGGTTGAGAATAATTATTTTAATATGTCACAAGGTTGTTTGCACATTGAGAATAATGATGAGCACATCTCTCAAACATCAGATCTAATGGATTGCCTTGGTATGCCCCTTGTTCATGAAAAACTTGGTGGTGATAAATTGAATGAGAGTTTACCAATGGTGTCTCCATTTTTTAATTCAAATCTTTTTCTTTTGGATCCTCTAATGCAATTTCAGCCACTAATATTTTTCAGGAAGGCATGAAAAATCAGCAAGATGAAGAAAGGTATAGCAATGATAATGGTAAAATAGAAAATCCCTTGCATGGTGATTATAAATATTTTCAATTTGAGTGCATAAAAAATGAAGAATTGCTATAGCCCAAAGCCTCACAAGATCTTGAGAAGACTAAAATGCAAGTATCATTTTCTTTTGAAGCTAATATGGGTTATCGATTCTCAGAATATGTGGTTTTTCATTTTCATGAAAGAGTAAATAGAGATGTTCTTGAAATTCTAGAAGATTGTGATCAGCCTATTCTAGAAAATGTTTACTTTGAAAATAGGCTTGATGTTGATAAAAAAGAAAAGTTAGATTTAAAGATTTATTCTCATTTTAAAAATTTGATCAAAAGAGGAAGTTGAAAAATAAATTTCCAGCATCATAATAGTCAAATCAAAGTGTTGCAACCATATGGAGATCAAGCATTGAGGTCACATGACAAATTAGAATTCTATGAAGTAGAATGGTTGTTTGGGCCTGACATACTAATTCAAAATTTTGTCCAAAACATGGTGGTCATATCTTTACTCATATTTTCCATAGAATGGTTGATGTATTCTATTTTTTAACCTTTTTTTCACTCTGGCAGATACTTTTCTCAATTGGCTAATGGCTTCCCATGAGCAATCAAATGCATTTGTCAAGATATGGGTTGCTCACCCTATCCTTTATACATAAATTTTTGGTTGTTCTTAGCTTTACTATGCTAGTTTTGGCTTACTAGTAGCTTAGTGTTTTGGTGTTCTTCTTATCCTCTGCTCCTCTCTACAAGAAGTTTCTCTATCCTCTATGCTTTAATGACTCTATTCCCAATGGCTAGAGACTAGTCTCAACTAGAGATTACAAGATTCTTCATACACTTTATAGTCCATGTTCCCAGTCAAAGCTAGTTGTTACACTTGTATTTTTCTTCATCCTTAAAGTTAATTGTTTAAGTCTTGGGACTACCTAAGTCGAAGTTGAAGTTGAACATTTAGGTTAGTTCAAGTTCTATCACTGGCGTGAAATGTTAAAAGTAGGTCATTCATTCTCCTAGTTGTTAGCCTTTCTATTCCAGTATGGTAAAGTTGAAGTTGAAGTTGAACCTTTGGGTTAGCTCATGTTCAACTTCAAGTTTAAATTTCAAAATCAGGTCAGTTCAAGTTCAAGTTCAGAGTTTGAAAGGTCACTTTGTTATGCATAAAATACAAAGCAAATGTCATGTTATAAGTTTCTCAGAAGTCCAAGATCCAAGGCTAGAAGATGGTGGTGGATAATGAGATGTACAAAAAGGAATCTTCAACGTGTGATTCATGTGCAGGCATTGGTTGATATACTATTATAGCTTTAATACAGCTTGTAATCACATATTTCTATCCAAAAAGAAAACCAACAATCATGTTATGTGGAGCATAACTTTTTATTCCACTATTGGATTTTGCTAAATTTTAGATATATTGTCTTAAATAAATTTTTCTAAATCTTCATCAAAGTTATCTTCAAAATTTGGCCAAGGTCAAAAGTTATAATGGACTATATGTGGGTCTATCAAACATACCAGCAAATACAAATGTGTTGCAGTCAAAAAAATAGTCATGTTGCAGGGGCCACAACTTTTAACCTGACCTTTCGATTGAGCTGAATTATAAATATGTTTGAGAAAATATAATTATCTAAATTATCTAGAAGTCATTTTGTAAAATTAATTACAAATCAAAAATTATAAGTCTTTAAGTGCAGCGATATATAAACTACTAATGATAGTCACAGCATCATGATAGTAATTTCTTACTAGCATATGCCACCTATCCAAGAATGCACATGGGATTCATTTTAAATTTGGTAAATATATTTGTTATAATCTATGAAATTTTAAAATGTCTCAACTATTAAATATTATAAAGTGATATGAAGAAGATTATTCACGAGAATGATTAAAGTGATTTTCAAGAAATGGTTACTAGAACCGAAATGCAAGTGAAAGCTATTATTTATTGTGATGATTTCTACACAATGGGGGTCCTTCTCTTCACCAGAAGTTTGCAAGCTATAGGGAGGGAGAGAATACATATTTATGGTAGTGATTGTAATAGGGAGGAGGAATATAAGTTTTATTTTTATTTTTTTGCAACTTGAATGTAATGACAGAGATAAAATGATATTGTTATTGTTTTGTTATGCATCTAAAATAAAAGGTAGTTTCATATATCAGATTCTAAAGTTTGAATATGATTTTATTGGATTCAAAATGGTTATATAGTCATTTCTTTCATGTTTTGGGTACAGTTCTACATTATCATTCATAGTTAGTAGAATAAAATAATGTTTCTTTGCACTTCCCTTGTGATGTGAAAGATTGGATAGATAGTCTTGTGGTTTTTTGTTCATTTTTCTTTCATCATTGTCTAGTTTATAAATCCTATAATTGCATTTCTCCCATAGTGATGGGCAAATGCTAGAAAGCCTTTGTCTCTTCTGGTAAAAGACATAATCAACTATTTAAAATCTTTGAATATCTTTCTAAGAGGGAGTTGTACCTCTCAATTTAAAGGAAAGCTATATCATGATAGTATTTCCAACCATTAGTAGCAGTTGTTCTTCTATTCAGGTATTTTTAGTAATTCTTTGCATTTAATTTGGAAGGACAAATTTGTTTATTAACAAGGTGTACAAATGCTTTGGAGACCTGAGACCCACAAAATCCTCTAGGTTTTCCAAAAGGGTATTCAAATCCATGATTTTTTTTTCCACCTTATTCATAGATATTTGGAGTTAAGGTCCAAAAACCCAAGTAGGAGGGCTAATTGTATTATGCCTATTTTAGGCACCTTTGGAGTAGATGCAAAGAACTTGTGGAAAACTTGTGGGATTTCTGTCTAGGAGCCTAGGTGACTTCTAAATACATCATGAAATAGAATGCCACTTCTTGTAGCTAAGAAAATGATTAGGAAGGACTAAGAAATAAAGTTGGAAAGTTACCCTGTAAAGGCAAGTGGTGAAGGAAGAAGAAACAATCATTGGTGTAACTAGGTAGTGAGTAGTTAGAGGATAAGATAGAGATCCTCTATATATTAGGGTATTAAAAGGAACCCTAATAGGATGAGAGAAATCCTAAACAATTCCTTGAGAACATAAGGACTAAGCAAGAAAACTATCTTACATTGTATTATCAAGCCATACTGGATGGGAGATCTATCTAAACTTTTTGTAATGAAGTACTTCGTTTGGGTTTTCACAAAATATACTAGCATAAAATGGTATGGGGTTTAGAGATTTTATTCTACTGTTAAGGGAAGTGATAGAATTTATTCCCAATATTCTCATACCATCGCATACACCATCATAGATAGTAATTCATATAAATGATATAAGTTAAACATATGCATGAAAGAGGTTTAGGGTAAGTTTTCACAACAAATTAGAACCACTAAAATGTCAAAAGTTTGAACTGAAGAAAATCATCGATACACCACCACATTCTCCATTGCAATCACAACACTTTAACTAAACTAAACTTAATGTAAGTGAGGGAATTTAAGAGAACAAGTAAGCACCAAGACACATCAAGTATTCACCAAGATTAAATGAAAACTCTATTATCTTAGTAGCTCATAGGAAAAATCTTAGAAAATCCCCCCTTTACAAATTAGAAGTGAGGCCTTTATATAGGTTTTTTATTACAATAGATGGCCTAGATGATAGCAATAATCGATAGCCCAAATCCTATCACATTAACCTTAATTGGGATTGAGGAAAAGAAAAGGAATCTAGATTGATGCAATTAGGATTCCACTAATATAGTGGGTAATAAATGTCCACTATGCATGCTCACACAAAAAGAGAGTGGGGTACAATAAGTTACCACTAGGAACACCCACGGTGCATTAAATGTATATATTCTTGAATCCTCTACTTGAAGGCATGAAATTCATCAAACATTGTCTCCAACTCTTTGGTCCTAATGCTTGGTGTTGATTCTTGCTTGAATTCTAGAATTGCAACTACTTTTTCTACTTTTCCCTTGCATACTTCCCAATCCAATTGCAAGTCCTTAATGGTGTGCATGGTATTCAAGAAGATGGAGAAGTTTTCAAAGTTGTCTCTTTCAAAAAAAATCAGTCGAAAGAATTTTCCTTACTTGACTTTCAAATTATCATTTATAATTTCATCTTCCACCATTCTCTATAACAACAAGGATGAAAACATATTGGATACCCCTTGTTTGATGTTGCCAACCACCTTTCTCCATCAAGTGGATTCCTTGGTGAATCTCTTAAATATTTCCTTGGTTTTGATCATTGCACCATACCATCAAAGGAAATCATAGACATCCCCTTCGCAAATAACTTTACTATCAAACAATGGCTTCTTTGGAGTCTCCATCATATTCTAAATAGAATATATATATCTTGGTAAATATGCCCAACTTCCCATGGTTTCTCCGTGTACTAGATCCTCAAGAATAAAATTAATATCCTACTATAGTCTTGCACTAATTCTACTACATGATTGAGGGCTTCCTCCAAAATTCCTTCAACCCAATCCTTTGCACCTTGAGTGTTGAGATATTGGGTGTTGCATACATTGCATAATATTGTTATATTGTATCATTTTATTTTATTATGTATGTTGCACCTAAATGGGCATGCAACATGGAAAGATTCCCATGGGATATACTGGATGAGTTGTATTGTGACATTGTGATAATATTTCATGTGATTATTTAATATTGGGGAAAACAATTAAAATTCCAATATTAAATGTGAGGTCAATGAGTTAAGTAGCACATGATTTATGTAATACCACTTGTTGGTTTTGTGGGACTTGCTACTATATAAGCAGCCACAAGGGTAGTTGTTGGTGTGAGAAGAGAGAAGACAAAATGCAAAAGTCAAGTACGACAAGGCTTGATAGGTTAGCCAAAGAAGCATTTGTGATGGTTGCAAGCATGGCATGGGATGTATGGATTCATGTTTGGTCACATGGATTGCTCAATTGTGGCAATGACTTTGAAGGCTTCCATGGTTGTATTGCAATGGTATATTTTTTGAATAATACATGGTGATGGATGCTTTTGGAGGTTAGTTTTTCCCCTCAATGAGGGTTTCCCAGTGTATATCTTGTGTCATAATTTTTGTGAGTATGTTGTCTATTCTCTTACATGTGGATTTCAATCGCATTTTTATTTCATATCTACTATAAGTTATGTGGAAATAGTTATATTTTTTGTTGTACATTTCCTTACAAGTGGTATCAGAGCTATGGATTTTTTATTGTAACACTAGATTGAATCCATGGGAATGCATGAGAAGACGAAAGGGCAAGACATATGAGTTTTTATTGTAGATCTGAAGGGTTTTGGGTTTTCTATTATGATGTGATGTTAGTAAATTTTGGGGATGTGAAATTGTTGGACAAACTAGATTTTTTGGATGTTTCATTTAAATGGGAGTTTTAGGGGGAGCTTGTAGAAATGACCTCTTTGATAAAAGCAAACCTCACCATTGGATTTGGGTCATTGTTTCCATAAATTTTGATATAATATACCCTAGTTTGGTCATGTTCAGAGGAAATGAAAGAGTTTTTTAGTTTTAGCCCCATGATGGCTGTCAAATTTAATCCTGCCAAAATTATCATCACAAAAAAATTGTAGTGAAAATTGTAAAAGGACTATCTTAGTAAAACGGCCATAACTTTCTCTCAAGATATCAAATTTCAAACTTCTTATAGGTGTTGGAAAGCTAATTCAAAACACTAAAACTTGGTGTAGGTTTGATTTTATAATTTTGATATTTTTTCAAGTTTTAAGAGCCCAATAGTTGGATGTTGGTTATTTTGAGCACAGATTAGGGCATAACTTGGGCATATGGAGTTAGATTTTGGACTTCGAGTAGTCAACAAAAAGTTATTGGAGAGCTCTACATATCAGTTCAAATTTGGTGCAAGTTTGGCATGGTTTATTTGGTAATATATTAATTTGAAAAAATTATGGTATATATTGACTATGGTAACATTGTGAGTTTATGACATTGTATGTTTGGAGATTTGAGATTTCATGTCATTGTATACTCAATTTATATTTCAAATTGGTCTCATGATGATATGGTTATTAGTATTTGATTTGGATACATATGATGACTTGTTGAGTCTACAAGTTGTACAAAGTTGTAAGTGGTATATACTTACAAGTTGCATTTATAGCTTTTTATGGGTTGTCTTTTCCCATTGATCTTTCATTCTTGGTGCATATTCAAATTGTTGGCTGGGATTTGGGTTGCCTATGCCCTAAGTCACATGATTTTTTTTATTTTACTTCATGTAGAAGGGATGAGATGTTGTTATCAGGTATAGTCATCGTGAAGGATTGCGGTTGACTATTTTATGCTGACGGGTTAGACATATTGAGAATTAGAAGCTTGGTTCATAGATGTGATCATGGTGTCATAGACTTTTACATGGTATGATTGGATATACAAGTACATCCTTATGTTGATCTCAGATTGGTTTTGACAAGTGAGTGTCTATACACTTAAGACATTTACTTAGTTCATGTTGACTAAGTAGTACATGATGAGCACAACATGTATAAGATAGTGCATGTCAAGTCCACAGTGAGTGCCAAGTCACTCATGTACCAAGTCACTCAAATGTCAAGTAGATAGTGTATGCCAAGTGATTTAAAAGAAGAGTCATTCAAATGCCAAGTCACAATCTAGAAATTAATATATGATGAGCATCAAAGACTTCAGATGCTGAGTAACAAAGTTTTGACATAGTTGATTGTAATGGCACAAACTACTACCTAAACCATTTTTGAGCCGACTTAAAGATTGAATTATGAAATGTTGTGATAAAGATGAATCTTAAGTCAAAATCCCTATGAATAACATGCATGCAATTAGATAAAGGGAAGGTTTAAGTGGAAAAATAGATAAATCACAACCATTGATTCATACTTTACCCTAAGTCACCTAAGTCTTCTTAACGAGGACAAACTATAAACTTCATATGTGCATGGAAGGAGCAAAGAGAGAATTTTTTCATATGCAAACAAAGTATTCATGGTGGCTAAGGAATTGTAAAGTGAAATTGCATTGCAAAATCAGTTAAAGAAGAATAGAGGAAGGGTATAGTATATAGTAGAGAGACATCTAATCAAGAAGGATCAAGAATACATCAGCTTAGAGGTGATCTCTCATCAAGCAATAGAGTGTTAATCATAGGATCAATGTCAAATCATTCTAACATGTGAATTTGTTAAATCTCTTAATAGAGTAGTCCTAACAAGTTGTATTGAAATCCTCTAACAATGTGCTTACTTAATTGTGAGTTAAAGTCCTTTAACAAGGCACACTTCTAATAGGGTGTTGAAATCATTTAGCATGGTGAGACCTAATAGTCCCTGTAAGCCTTTAATAGGGTAGACCTTTCATAGGGTAGATAATGTTTCATGATCAAACATTGTAACCTTCATTTGACACACTTTATTACTATAGTAGTAAAAATTTATGAGTGTCATCCTTACCCGAGTTTTACCTTCTTACTGAAGGGTTTCTAGGTAATCATATCTGGTGTCATATATGTGTGAATGCTTACTTGTTTACATGATTTAGATGTATATATGCTTTACATGGTATTTCAGTTTTATGTATGAGATGGATGTGTGGTGAATGTTTATAAGTTAAAGTTTAAACTACTAATTTACACACCCCCCCCCCCCCCCCACTGGAATTTTACCATTCCTATTGTAATTCCAATAATTGGTATCAAAGCCTTGTTCTCTAAAAGAGAAGCTTCATAGCTTTGAGAAAAGATCTTGAAAATGGAAGTCTACAAGTTGGGAAATATCATTGAGAATTAGGGAATTGAAATACAACTCATTCTACATCAACTAAATAAAGCAAAAGAAGACCTAAATAAATGTCTAAAGAGAATGAAGGAAATTGTCATTGAGGAGAACGACACATAATACAAAGAATTGGACACTACCAAGCTATTTTCGAATGGAGACTCCAATGAATTTGATGCAATAGTTGTAGATTTAATGGAAAATAATAGAGTCCAAGCTGAGAAAATTAGAAATCTCAAGTTAGAGCAAGAATCAAAAGCCATACTACTATGTGAGGTGACTGAATAGAAAAAGAAATCTATGGAAGACAAAGCCATGATTGAAGAAGATAAAAAGAGTTTTGACCAACAAACTAGAAGAAAAAATCATCAGATCTAACTAGGATTTCCAACATGAAATTGGACACTTTGATTCAAATGATGAATGCCAACTATGAATTGAATGTTAAGGACATTGAGATAACAACATTGAAGTTGGAGAATAAGCAATTAAAAAATGTCTTAAAAAAAGAAAATGTATTTATTGAAAGTTCAATAAACCAAGTGAAGCCATCAAATACTTTGAGAAATTATTGAGATCCCCTAGATCCAATAATGATACATCTAGATTGGGATACACAAGCATTAAAGAAGAAGAATCATCCAAAAGTGCTAAAGAAAGGAGCAACAAAGGTAAGAAATCCAAACTTGCTTGTCATAATTGTGGTAAAAAAGGACATACTGCTATTATGTGCAAGAGAAAGACTATAAATCAAAATTTCAAGCATAAGAACATGGTTCACTACCATAAGTAAAACAAACAAGATCATCAGGCATATGAATGCAGAACTATGATCATGCACACACAAAGATTTGGATGATATTATTATAACTGTGAGAAGTATGGACATAGAGCTTTTGAGTGTAGATCCAAACCCATGAGGTCATTAGACAGACAAAAAAAGGTAAAGAACAATGGCAACTCTTACAGCTAGTGATGAGAGAAATTTATGTCCCAAATTATGCCATATTTTACCCTTCATATAAGCCCTCAAATTCATTTCAATATCTATTTTAATATTTCTTTTTCTTTTTCTATGTTGCATATGATCTAATATATGTAACTAATATTTAATTTAGTTATTAGATAAAGTATGTGAATTATAAGTTGATATGTCTTTATCTAACATGTTGATAATGTGTTATGGTTCTTCCTGTCACTTGCTATGCATCTTCCTCTAGCTCTTTCATCACTAAAAAGCTCCATCAACTATGAAATGGACACATTTGCTGCAAATATTATCCACCATACATGAATACATGGAGATGACAACAAGGAGATTTAAGTGAAGATGTTAAAAAACCCATGTAGCATATTTATCAACTAAAAAATACCATAATTCTCTCCACCACAGATTAACAAGAAGACATCAAGGAGGATAGTGTATGAGAAAATAGAAAAACAAATTTGATCGAATATTACTCCATATTGTTGCTAATAGTGCAAGTCTCACGTGGAAAACAAACTCACTAATCAATATGTTACAAACTATTTTAAATGTATATTTTTGCAAATTATTTTTGTTGAAGACAATATTGTTGCTACAAAATATTGGATATAATGGCATGGCTATGAGTTACTGTCTCCTCAATAATAAACTTGTTTTTATTCACCAAAGGAGAAACCCGTGCGCTAAGATTTTCCTCATATTTAAATATTTTTATAATAGCAAACAAATCCATCTTATGATGTATGGTCTATAATTACATGGGTTTATTAGTCAACAATTAGAACCCAACCATGCTAATTTATGCCCCATTAGTTGGAGTTTGTTATTATATTGAAGCTTTATATATCAGCTCAAGAAGAGAATTTGTAAATGAAAAACATTCTGATCAATAATATAGACCTAGCATGATCAAAATTTCTTAAGGAAGAATTGTTTGAATCTCATCACTCAACAAAATTCCCACTTTAAAGAATGTTGGTGATTTTAGTAGCTTTCATTTGGTTTATTTGAGTTCTTTAATAGAATAAGGTTTTCCTTCATTTCAATAGTTAGTTTTCATGAATAGCTTTGCGAACTGATAAAAATCATAGCTAGGTAGGAATTATTATATTGGATTAGTTATATGCCTAGCGTTGGTATCTTTTTCTATAGATTTGGTTGAATTTTTGAATTGTTATATTTTCTATCATCATAGTTTTTAATGTTTAATTTTGTTTATAATTTTCGTATCACTAGGAAGTGACAGTTTATGTCACTGGGATTTCTTTAGTTTTTCATAGATTCAATTCTACATGTTGTAGTTGCATTCATAATCCCTCATTTTGAAACTATCATCTCTTGATAGCATATTGCTCGAACACCTTTCACAAGCTTATGCTCTCTGATTGACATGTATAGACCTGCTAAAATTCATCATAAAATTGTCAATTATTTTGTTCTTATTTACCTAGCATTAGCCTATCAACTAGGATTATAATACAAGATATAGCTATCATTATTGTCAAGAGTATGGACATGTTCTTAAGAATTGTATCAGGACACATTTTAGAAGTGATTACAAAAGGTGGTTGAGTCAAACCACATGTTTTAGTTGTTTGAAGATTGGTCACATCAGTCACTATTGTCCAACAAAGTCAAAGGAACCAAGTTGTGATTTTAATAATATTAAAGGAAAAGGCAAGGCAAATATTGGACAAGACATGGAAGAGAAAGGAGGATTGTTGCACATCAAGTGGAGAAGGGATAACTTCATCCAATGGGTCAGGTGATCACACCTCATCAAACTAAGTAATTAAGAGGTATGTGGGACTAATATTCATAAGTTATATCATACATCAGTATCAAAAGAATTTAGTATTGAAAAGTCTACATAAGCATGAATAAAGAAGCAAGATGTTATTAGGAATCAAAGAAAAATCTTTAAGTTTTCATGTTATTGCCGAGCATGAAAAGTTTCATATGATTGCTAAGTGAAATGCAAGAGGATGCCAAGCTAACAAACTAGTTAGTTGATGTTGAGCTGGTAATAATTATTGAATGATTAAAAAGACTAGTGGATGTCAAGTGAACCTGAAATTGGTTGATGTCAAGCTTACAGTTGTGTAAGCAATCAACATTAATTGCAGTGTTTCAAAAGGGAATTTGATTGATTTTTAGCTCATTTTACATCATTTCAAAATCAAGAAAGAGAAAGGATAGCTAAAGGCAATCAGGAAACTTGTTACAAGTGTTTTCATAATATTTGAATATGTCATGCCCAAAAATATAAGGGGCAAAAACGCACACAATTTTTTTTTTCTAATAAAGATATTGTTCTTGAGGTTAACTAAGATTAAGCAAGACAACAAGGTCAAAAAAAATTTCAGGGTTTAACTCTAATAGAACTAATCGTGATCAATTGCTACAATCTCAAGGATGGTCTAATTAACTAGGCCCTTACTACTAAATGAATGTCTTGAACGTCGCTACATCTTTAATCCATTGCCCTAGGCTTAATGTCGTGAATTTGCTTCTTTCAACTTCATTCTGATTTTGTTTTTTTTTTAATTTTCAAATTTATTTCCTTCGTTCTCATATCAATTTAATTAATTAATTTAATGTTCACTATAAAGGTTGGTGACTATGCTCAATGAATCCATATTTTAATCTAAACTTTATTCAAATTATCGCAATTTAAGTCCATGTCAAAATTAATCTATAAAGATCGTAATAGAATAAGACTAATTAATGAGATATCCAATTGTTTTAGATTACAGTATTCAAATTCATGCAAAAACTTTCTAAACAGAGACAAATTTAATAATCCAACATCTAACCACTATCTAATATTTATCATCTCCTTTTTTTTTAGCTTAACTTTTACTAATCTAATTTTGAATAAGATTAAATAAGTAATTATGTAATTTACATTCCTAATTTATATATCTATTATTAACTATTAAAATTACTCAAAATTGACTAACATTTACATAAAATCAACATCTAATTACTCAAGAGACTTAGACAATATAGAAAACTGAATTCAAATTAACCATTAAAATTTCTATTCATAAAAAATACTAAGTAACTAATTAACCTTCTAATGCTAAACTTACTTTTTAAAAAAACTATTTATAAAATTATTTATTAAAACAACCCAATCCTATAATAATCTAGTCTACCCACAATTCTATACTAACAATCATGCCTACACCAAAACATTAAATATCACACCCCTCCACCCTAGGCATACGATTCGGAGCTTTTGCAAATAAAATTAATTAAGAAAACCACTTGTAGGATTCAAATTCTTCAAGTCAACTTGGTGGTTGGCTTAATCATTTCCTGCACCAAGCCCCATAAGGGTCGACTCTCTACTGACATCAAAAATGTGGCAGTTTGGTGCGCTTCACAAAACGTGTTGCTTGATCCAAGGAATGCGTCTCACGTACCCCAAGCCACCAAGCACTTTAAGGGAGAATGAAGGAGCCTGGCACATGTCAGGTTCTGACATGGTACCCAATATCCACTTATCTCCTTGTCAAGGCATAAATCGCCCAAACTGAACTTCTTCTTTTTTATTATTATTATTTTTGGCACTCAATGCATGATTCGACCTGCACCGAGGTCATTCTTAAGCAGCTATGCTTAAAAAAATTTATTGGTGAGAATGTCACAACATATACATTAAAATATTTTTAATTTTCAAGCTATTCATTTATACTTCTTTTTTTTATACAATATAAAATTGGTATTAATTTTCATCTCAAGGCATAATGGAGGGAATATTCTCTGTCACCAAGAGGGGAATTAAAAATTTCTCCCATACATTTTCCAGTGAGCAAATTTGCTCTTGGAAGTGCCTATTCTCCTTTGAAACAAAATATTATGAACCAAGATGCATATGTTTGAGATATAGATTTCCTTATTAAACTAGGTTTCAAAGTGATTCATAGTTATATTAATCTATTAAACTATCATGTTAATGCAAGAGTATGCATGAGGAAATCTCTTAGCCTTTAAATTTAAATTGCATGTTCCATGCATAAATATCCAGTGCATACTATGAGTTCTATATTTCCTTCAATTTGAATACAAGTATTACAACTTCTTAATTCCATTGATTCCATATGAGAATGGAGAATTTGCTGCAAGGTAAGATATCATAAGCATGATTTACAAAGGTGGTGAATAATTCTATTACAACTTGCGTGAATCCATTTGTGAATTTTGACAAGAATTGAAATATACCAAGGAAACCACATTGTTGAATTTGTGTTGATTACATCATAATTCTTATACAGCAATCTAGAAGACTTTATCATATCCAATGCTATTTCTTTCATTACCACAATTGAAATTTGAATGATCATTAACAAAGAACCTTTATCTATCAACTATCCCTTAACAATATAAGCCAAATTATGAAATCACAAGGAACATTGCAAGGCACTTTCATAATCATTTTTTTTCTTCTATTATGCAACCTGGTTCAAGACTCCATCGGGAAAGAACCAATAAGAAAACCCGATTTCGTTGCCAATCATTCACAATATAAATATACATATAATTACATCAAATTCACAATAAAATGATGATTTCTTCAAGGTTCTTCACAATAATTTATCCTTTCAACTTCAGTTCTTCATGGATCCACAAGGGGAAACAAGGCTGACCCAAGGCAATTCAACACAATCACAAAGACACAATTCAACATACACCCATCCGGTTTAACACACTAGATCCATCCATAGGACCTTATTAGGGGGGGAGGTTGATTTTCCCAATGGGAGATGTCAATCACCATACCTTAACATAACCCTTTCGGGGTTAAAACTCAGGAACTTTCTTTGTTCCTCAAATGCCCTTTTGGGGCCAATTCAACAAGGATTTTCTTTCCTTTCCATACTCAAGATTTCACAATATCAACAAGGTATGTGATGACCGGTAGGGGCCCATACACCCTACCTTTTTTCCCTCCTCTCATCATGAAAGGAGACTCTGCACCATTGAGGTCCAACTAAAGCCCTACCCCCACATGGCCACTTCTTCCCTATCCAAGGGTGAGTAATGCCAAAAAACAACCCCATGAAAATCCCTCAATACAATACATCAAGACGAACAAGAACACATCAAGAACAACACAAAAGATACCCTCCAAATCAACCCAACATACAAGCAAACAAAAATTAACAACACAACACAATGTGCAAGAACAAGCATGATCAAAACATGGAGAAAACAAAATACAAAGCCAAGAATCCTACCTTCACCAAGGAGTGATGGTAACAATGGAGGTTTGAGAAGAGCTTCCTTTTCCTCCTTTCCTCCCCAACTATCTTCCAAGCTTCTTTTTTTTTTCTAAAAATAGAGATTAGGTGACCCCTCAAAAACTCCCCCAAAAGGCCTCTAAGTATGGTCCTTAACTCCACTAAGCTCCAAGCAACCCCAGATGGAGGTTGGTTTTACTAACCCCAGTAAAGAACAACCCAATTTCGAAATCAGCCTATAATAGGGTTTTTAAGAGACCCTAAGAGTCAACCTAGGAGGCTAAAGGGTTGGAAAGTACCCCCACCCATACCCTTACCCATAGGGGTACTTAAATTTAATACTTCTAAGCCTTTAAAGTCTTATTAGGAACAATTAAAAGTTAGGAGAATAGTAAGATCAAATTACATCCTTTGAAGAATTACATTATAAGGCTAGCACAAAATTAACAAGTAGTTTAGCTCTGCTTTTATATTTATTTATTTTGTTGTCTCGGCTAATTTTCCTGCACACTCATTACACACATCAGTAGATCCAAAACCACATGCATAATGCGAATTACATATTAGAGGAATAATATAAATTAAAGCATCCATTTCTTAATAACAGTTGGTTATCAAATTCTACTCATATTTCTAACCTGTTGACTTGCATAACCTAATGTGTTAGCGTTGCATACATTTTCTTTCATCATTATACATATTTATAAGCATTAAATGGCAAAATCAAATAACTGAAGTAAGCATCACACATAGCAAAATAGCATAACAATGTTCAGTGTATCCAATAATGTTCTAACATGTCAGCATGAGTATCAAAATAATAATGTATCATAGGTGCTAGAATGGGTCGGGGTGAGGCCTCACAGAATAGCAATTCAACACCATTTTGTCAGATCTTGAAAGGTATTTATCGTGTGGGTATGTGTAGGATCATCGTGTGCCAAAAAGTGGCAATATAAAAAAACATGTAGTTTTCAAAAACCTAAAATCATTTCAAAATGTGCTTTGACTTTTTTCCGACCCATCTTTGTACCAGACCAAAAATATAATACCTTGCATAATCAAGTATCTGATTTGAGAATGGGTATCCGATTTGAGAATGGATATCTAATTTGAGAATGAGTATCTAATTTGGGAACGGGTAACCGATTTATGTTCCCAAATTATGGTGCCAAATTCAAATGTAAAGGGAGTGGGGACTAATTTTTAAGATAAATATTGATTTTTATTTACCAAACTCAAAGGGGGAATAAGTTGTATCAAGTCCTAGTATAATATAGTGTTGGTGTAAATAAGTATTACTTATTACACTTACTTAAGTTTACTTAGGTTAATGCATTATTTAATTATTTTGTATTATTTTATTTGTGAGACACTTAGGAGTTTGTGCGCTCTTGTGAGATGTCATGATGACATCATAGGGGTTCGCACCTCTTTTAAGCACATGTTGTCTACAACACAAGAATCTTCTACACATATGACATTTTGTCATTTTTATCCATTCATCTAGAATGATGGATAAAGTGCTTAGTTGTCTTATCTTCTGGTTGTTTCTAGAGACATTCTAGGTGCTTCCTGAGAGGCCTTTATATACATGCACTCCTAATGTGTTTGAACATCACATTCTGAATAGAGCAATGTATTTAGACATACTCTAATTAATTGATCATATCCATTTTTGGTCTACAGTTGTGCTTGTGTTTGAGTTCTTAGTTCTTGGGTGAATTTTGCCCTTAGGCAAATTCTTACATGGTATCAGAGCAACTTGGAGACTTTCTCATCACATAGCCATTTCAAGACCATGCTTGCTTCATCACCTCAGCCTGAATCTAGAGTGCTGTAGAAATTGGAAGTGTCTAGCATCAGATCTGACCTCACCATGGCATCTAGAATGCTGATTCAGTGAAAATCGGCTACAAAGCTGCCTACCCTAGGCCAAGTCGATTGTGAGGCAATTTTTTTTTTTTTTGGAAACCGATACCTGAAGGACTGATTTGTAGAATTGGTATAATCATTTTAGATCTATACATTTAATTCTCAGATTTACATTTTTTCATCTGCATCTCTGCTATTTTTTTCGAATCTGCATTATTTTCTTGAAATTTTTTTACCATAGGGCCATAGGAGAGATTTTTTGCAAGTGAAGATTGAAGCTTGTTGGTGCAAATCTGATATTTTCATCACATTTAGAAGGTCCAAAAACCCCCAAATCAGATTTAGTTTCATCCAAATCGGACATCTAAGGCAAAATCTAGAGCCATTTGATTTTTTGAGGTGTGGCGGTGATTCATAAAAACTAACAGTAGCAACAATTTTCAAACAACGATATCTTCCTCATACGGACTCTTTTTTGCGAGTGATTTTTTTTTTTTTGGGGTAGGATTTCGTAATCTACACATTGGTACCGGTGGTTTGAGATCTCTATTTCTGAAATTTTTTTGCAACTCCAAAATCTTGAATTTTGCCACTTAAAATGCTTGGTACGGGTTCATCTAGACTCCAAATCAGGTTCCATTTTTTTTAAAGTGCATTTTTTTTGTCTACTTTATAGATCTACAATCACATTATAGGTTATATAGACAGAAATACTACTTTCAAAAATAGGCCCTAAATTAGCAAGTGGCTTTCAAGTGCGAATAACATCTTTTTTAGGGGGGGTTCTTTGATTCTTTGAGGGTTCATTGATTGATCTCATGGAGTCTTGTTAGATTTTTTAGTTTGGTATTAGACCACAATTGACAAAAAGGAACTATTATAAATGGAGGACTTTGATAATTGACCATCTAAGAGGACATCCAAGATTGCTTCCTTATCTCTATTCAATGCCACCACATTTTGATTGGACATATATTATCAAGCTTAATCAATTTCTATGTAAAAGTATGAGTAAGGAATCTTTTGGTCCTATTAGATTGGCACATATTCCTTGTGATATTTGGTGGTCTATTTGGGAAGCATATGGAGATTCATGTGATCCTCCATCTCCAATGGACTTTCTACATCCATTCACTCTAGCTATGGTTTCTTCAACCTCAAATGAGATCACACCTCCAGCTCCTGTTGCTCCTACTGATCCTATTTCAGCCATAGATGCTTCAAAATTAGTGTAGCAGGATACTTTATGTCTTCCTACTCTACCTTCATGTGAAGACTTCCTTTCAGACATTGCATAGTTGTTCATGGAGTCTCACATTGAAGATGTGGGAGATATTCTTGATGAAATTCATCTTCTATTTGAGGCGGATACTTCATCCTTTGCCGCAGTGATAGATTCATGTACTTCAGCACTACAGGGGACTCATGGTCTTCCAGGTGATGATTTCTTGCCAAACATTTCAGTTTTGTTCTTGGAGTCACACACAGTAGATATGGGAGACTTTTATGATGATTTATTGCTTCTCTTTGTTCAGGAGTCTTCTATAGTTATTGCGAGGACCCACTTTGACCCTCAACTCCATGCTCTACATGATCAATCCTTCCAGATTGGATTCTTTTTTACAGCATCTGCAAGAGATCTCCTTCACATTTGAGAAGACTGTTGGTTTCCTCAGATAAGTTTCAGAGACACCAGTCATCATAGAGATTCCTTCTCCATCTAGGGGATGCATCTCATAGGTACCCTTGCCATTATTTCTTCCAAAGGGGAGGAACATCATCCAGAGGTCATGGATCAGCTTCTTCATCAGAGCACTTCTCATTGATCGGCACACTACTTTTAAGGGGAGGGACTATCTCGTCTCCTTCTTCTCATTTTTGGGGGGGACTTTTTCCTCATAGGAGGTTTTGTCCTTCTCCATTCTTTCTTGTATATACATGGATGTATGTCGTAATGGGGGGGTCTTGATTACTCCATCCATCGATGCATCCTTATTTATCTCTCTTTCTGGGGGAGGGTTTTTCCTCTTTCCCCGCTTTATGGGAGATTTGCATTTCATTATGTACATGGGTACCTAACATGGCCTAGTAGTCAGGACTCATTATGCATCTTTATCCTAATTCATAAGATTAAGGGCATTCCCCTAAGTTTCACTTAAGGAGGGGTGTTGGTGTAAATAAGTATTACTTATTACACTTATTTAAGTTTACTTAGGTTAATGCATTATTTAATTATTTTGTATTATTTTATTTGTGAGACACTTAGGACTTTGTGCACTCTTGTGAGATGTCATGATGACATCACAGGGGTCCGCACCTCTTTTAAGCACATGTTGTCTACAACACAGGAATCTTCTACACATATGACACTTTTTCATTCTTATCCATTCATCTAGAATGATGGATAAGGTGCTTAGTTGTCTTATCTTCTGGTTGTTTCTAGAGACATTCTAGGTGCTTCCTGAGAGGCCTTTATATACATGCACTCCTAGTGTTTTTGAACATCACATTTTGAACAGAGCAATGTATTCAGACATACTCTAATTAATTGATCATATCTATTTTTTCTCTACAGTTGTGCTTGTGTTTGAGTTCTTACTTCCTGGATGAATTTTTTCCTTAGGCAAATTCTTACATATAGTTATAGCATAATTAGAGGGAGTAGCAATTATTATATATAGCTACTAAAATTTATTATATAGTATTAAATAATTATTATTATTTATTATATAATTATTTATCTATAGTTATTACTTATTATATATAATAATATTATTTGTTATATAATTATTTTATATATAGTTATTACTTATTATATATTATTATTATATACTATATATATTATTAACCTAAGTTAATAAACTATATGATGATGTATGTTCCTAGGGGACCCCTAGGGACATACATGTGTTCCAATGATTCCAAATGGGTCATAGGATACCCTAATTATATATCATATATATTATTATTATATATTATATATATATTAGTAACCTAAGTTAATAAACTATATGATGATAAATGTTCCTATGGGTCTCAATAAGGAGATGCATGTGTTCCAATGAGTCCAAATGGATCATGGGATCTATGACCCATTTTGACAAATTATATGACAACATATCTTCCTAAGGGTCAAAGGATGCCTAGGGACATATATCTTGTATTTTAATGCGTAGAAAGGGGTTATGGAGTATCCTATGACCCATTTCAACTTAATACATGATAACATATGTTCCCAGGGGTCTTGGGACCCTTACAGACATATATGGTGTGTTCCAATGGGTCGAAAGGGTTCATAGAGTATCATATGACTCTTTGAAGCCATCACATGACAACATACATTCTTAGAGGTCATAAAACCCCTAGGAACATATGTTGTCATGTAATGGACCAAAAGGGGTCATAGGGAATCTTATGACCCCTTTTGACCCATTGCAACACAACATGCATGGCCCTAGGGTATTAAGAATCCTAGGAATATATGTTATCATGTAATGGATAAAAATTTGACCCATTAGAGTGCAATACACATGATGATAAGGGTCTTAGGACCCTTAGAAACATATGTTCTTGTGTATTGTGTCAAAAGGGGTCATAAAATATTTTATGCCCCCTTTCTACCCATTGGAATATAAGAGGTATGTCCCTAGTTTGATTGCAATGGGTCATAGGTTA
Source organism: Cupressus sempervirens (assembly GCA_028749045.1). NCBI lineage: Eukaryota > Viridiplantae > Streptophyta > Pinopsida > Cupressales > Cupressaceae > Cupressus > Cupressus sempervirens. Next base: position 10,874,667 of record CM053789.1, on the reverse strand, counting down.
TCCTATGTCCCCTTTCAACCCATTTCAACACAACATGCTTGTCCCTAGAAGAACATATTGTGTCATGTAAATTGTCAAAATGGGTCATAAGATATCATTTAACCCAATTCAACCCACTGGAACACAACATGTATGTCCCTAGGGGTCCTACAAACCCTATGAACATATTTTTTCATGTAATAGGTTTAAATGTGTCATGGCATACCCTATGGCCACTTTTTATCCATTATAACACGCCATGTATGTCCCTAGGGCTCCTAGATCCCCTAGGAACATACATCAAGTGTTTCAATGGGATGAAAGAGGTCATAGGGTTCCCTATGACCCATTTTAACCCAGTAAAAGATAACATATGTTGATAGGGGTCCTATAACCCCTAGGAAAATATACCATGTGTTCAAATGAGTTGAAAGGGGTCATTGAGTACCCCATGACCCCTTTTAATACATTATATGCTAATAAATGTTCTTAGAGGTCCTAGAAACCCAAAGGACATAAATCATGTGTTTAAATGGGTTGAAAAGGCTCATAGGTTAACCTATGACCTATTTTGACCCATTGAAAGACAACATATGTCACTAGGGATCCTAGGACCCCTAGAGACATATTATAATCATTTATATAAGTCAAAAGGAGTCATAAGATAACATATGACCCCTTTTGACACATTTCATTACAACATATGTCTCTAGGGGTCCTAGGACCCCTAGGAACATATTATAATCAATTATATGGGTCAAAAGGGGATATAATATAACCTTTGACCTCTTTTAACATATTTCATTACAACATACATCTCTAGAGGCCATAGGACCCCTAGGGACATAGTACAATCATTTATATAATTTAAAGGGGGTCGAAAGGGATCATAAGATAACATGTGACCCCTTTCAACATGTTTCATTACAAAATATGTCTCTAGGGACATATTAAAATCATTTATATGGATCAAAAGGGGTTATAGGATAACCTATGACCTCTTTCAACATAATTCATGACTATATATGTCTCTATGGGTCCCAAGAACCTAGGAACATATAATAATCATTTATATGAGTTGAAAGGAGTCATAGGATAACCTATGATCCATTTTGACAAACCTCATGATAGCATATGTCTCTAGGAGTCCTAGGATGCCTAGGGACATATTAGAATCATTTATATGGGTCAAAAGGGCTCATAAGATAACCTATGACCTCTTTCAACACATTTCATTATAGCATATGTTGCTTAGGGTCCCAAGACCCCTAAGGAACCCCTAGGAACATATTATAATCATTTATATGGGTCAAAAGTGGAAATAAGATAACGTATGACCCCTTTTGACACATTTCATAACAACATATGTCTCTAAGACTCCTAAGACCCCTAGGGACATATTAGAATTATTTATATGGGTCAAAAGTGGTCATAGGATAATCGATGAACCCTTTCTACATATTTCATTACAAGATATGTCTCTAGGGATCGTAAGACCCCTAGGGAAATATTATAATCATTAATATGTGTCAAAATGAGCCTCGGGATTTCCTATGACCCTTTTTGACACATTTCATTACAACATATGTCTTTAGGGTTCCTAAGATCCCTAGGAATATATTAAGATTGTTTATAAGGGTTGAAAGGGGTCATAGGATAACTTATTACCCCTTTCGACACTTTTCATTACAACACGTCTCTAGGAGTTCTAGGACCCATTGGGACATATCATAATCATTTATATGGGTTGAAAGGAGTCATAGGATAACTTTATCACCTTTTTTCACATGTTTCATGACAACATATTTTCCTAGGGGTCTCAAGTCCCCTAGGGACATATTATAATCATTTATATGGGTCAAAAGGGGTCATAGGGTAATCTATGACCCATTTCAACACATTTCATGACAACATATGTCTTTGGATATCCCAAGAACTTTAGAGACATATTAGAATCATTTATATGAGTCAAAAGGGGTCATAGAATAACCTATGACCCCTTTCAACACAATTCATTAAAACATATATTGCCAAGGGTTATAAAACACCTAAAGACATATTGTAATCATTTACATAGGTCAAAATGGAGCATAGAATGTCTTATGACCAGTTTCGACATATGTTATTACAATATATGTCTCTAAGGTTCTTAGGACCCCTTGGGACATATTATAATTGTTTATATGAGTCAAAAAGAGTCATAGGATAACCTTATGACCCATTTTGACATGTTTCATGACAACATATGTCCTAAGGTGTCCTAGGACTCCTAAGAACATATTATAATCATTTATATGTGTCAAAAGGGCTCATGGGATAACATATGATCTCTTTCAACACATTTCATTACAATATACTTTTTTAAAGGAATGAGACCCCTAAGGACATGTTATAATCATTTATATGAGTCGAAAGGGGTCATAGGAAAACTTATGACCCAATTTGACACAATTCATTACAACATATGTGTTTAGAGGTCCAAAGGGCCTTAGGACCTATTATAATTGTTTATATGGCTCAAAAAGGGTCATAGGATGTCTTATGACCCCTTTTGACATATTTCATTACAAAATATGTCTCTAGGGCTCCTAGGACCCCTAGAGAAATATTATAATTGTTTATAATGGTCTAAGGGGTCATAGGATAATTTACGACCACTTTTGACATATTTTATTACAACATATTTCTCTAGGGGTCCAAGGACCCTTAGGGACATATTATAATCATTTATATGGGTCGAAAGGGGTCATAGCATAACCTATGATGCCTTTTGACACATTTCATCACAATATATGTCTCTACGGGTCTCAGAACCCCTAAGGACATATTAAAATTGTTTACATGGGTTGAAAGGGGTCATAGGATAATTTATGACACCTTTCTACATATTTCATTACAACATATGTCTCTAGGGATCATAGGACCACAGTGACATATTATAATCATTTCTATGGTTCAAAAAGGGTCATAGTATAATCTATGACACCTTTCAATATATTTCATAACAACATCTGCCTCTATGGGTCTTAGAACCCCTAGGGACATATTATAAATCATTTATATGGGTCAAAAGGGCTCATGGGTTAACCTATGACCCCTTTCGACACATTTCATTACAACATTTTTTTTTAATAGAACGAGACCCCTAAGGACATATTATAATCATTTATATGGGTTGAAAAGGGTCATAGAAAAACCTATGACCTATTTTGACACATTTTATTACAACATATATGTCTAAGGGTCCAAAGACCCCTAAGGACCTATTATAATCATTTATATGGGTCAAAAGGGGTCATACAATAACATATGAACCCTTGCAACATATTTCATGACAACATATGTCTCTAGAGGTCCCAAGACCCTAGGAACATATTATAATCATTTATATGGTTCAAAAGAGTCATAGGATAACCTCTGACCACTTTCGACACAACTCATGACAACATATGTCACTAGGCATCCCAAGGCCCTTGGGGACATATTAAAATCATTTATATGGGTCGAAAAGGGTCATAAGATAACCTATGACCCATTTCAACACATTTCATAGCTACATATGTCTCTATGAGTCCAAGGACCCCTAGGGACATATTAGAATCATTTATATGGGTTGAAAGGGGTCATAGGATAACCTATGATCACTTTCGACATATTTCTTTATGACATATGTATGTAGGGGTCATGTATGTAGGGGTCATAGCACTCGTAGGAACATATTATAATCATTTCTATGGTTTGAAAGGGGTCAAAATATAACCTATGAACTCTTTCGACACATTCCATTACAACATATGTCTATAGGGGTCTTAGGACCACTATGGACATTTTATAATCATTTATATGGGTTGAAAGGAGTCATAGGATAGCCTTATGACCCCTTTCGACATGTTTCATGAAAATAGATGTCCCTAGGGGTTCTATGGCTCCTAAGAACTGATTATAATCATTTATATGGGTCAAAAGACACATTTCAAGACAACATATGTCTCTACAGGTCTCAAGACCCTGAGGGACATATTAGAATCGTTTATATGAGTCAAAAGAGGTCATAGGAGAACCAACAATCCCTCTCAACACATTTCATTACAATATATATCTTTAAGGGTCTCAAGAACTCTAGGGACATATTATAATTATTTATATGGGTTAAAAGGAGTCATAAGATAACCTATGACCCCTTTTGACACATTTCATTACAAAATATGTCTCTATGAATAGTAAGACACTTAGGGACATATTATAATCATTTATATAGGTCAAAAAGAGCCATAGAATGTCATATGACCCATTTTGACACATTTCATTACAACATATGTCTCTATGGGTCATAGAATCCCTAGGGGCATATTATAATTGTTTATATGGGTCGTAAGGAGTCATAGGATAACTTATGACATCTTTCAACACATTTCATTACAACATATTTCTCTAAGAGTCATAGGACCCCTAGGGACATTATAATTTTTTTTATAAGTCGAAAGGAGTCATAGGATAACATATGATGTCTTTTTACACATTTCACCTATTAGAATTGTTTATATGGGTTGAAAGGGGTCTTAGGATAACCTATGACCTCTTTCAACATATTTCATTAGAAAAATGTCTCTAGGGATCATATGACCCCTAGGGACATATTATATTCATTTCTATGGTTTGAAATATTTCATAGTATAACCTATGACTCCTTTCAACACATTTCATTACAACATATGTCTCTAGGGCTCTTAGAACCCCTTGGGACATATTATAATTGTTTATTTGAGTTGAAATTAGTCATAGGATAACCTTATGACCTCTTTCAACATGTTTCAAGATAACATATGTCTGTAGGTGTCTTAGGACTCATAGGAACATATTATAATCATTTATATGGGTCAAAAGGGGTCATGGGATTATATATGACCCCTTTCAACACATTTCATTACAACATATTATTTTAGGAGAACAGGACCCTTAGGGACATATTATAATCATTCATATGGGTTGAAAGAAAATATAGGAAAATCTATGACCCATTTTGACACATTTCATTGAAATATATGTGTCTAACGATCCAAGGACCCCTAAGGACATATTATAATCACTTATATCAGTTTAAAGGGTTCATAAGATAACATATGACCCCTTACACTAAATTACATGATACATTTGTCTCTAGGGGTCCGAGGACCCTAAGAACATATTATAATCATTTATATGGGTTGAAATGAGTCATAGAATAACCTCTGACCCATTTCAACACATCTCATGACAACAAAAGTCTCTAGACATCCAAGGACCCTTAGGGACATTAAAATCATTTATATGGTTTGAAAGAGGTCATTGGATAACCTATGACCTATTTTGACACATTTCATGACTAAATATGTCTCTAAGGGACCAAAGACCCCTAGAGACCTATTAGAATTGTTTATATGGGTTGAAAGGGGTAAGAGGATAACCTATGACCACTTTTGACATATTTCATTATGACATGTCTCTAGGGGTTATAACACCCTCAGAGACATATTATAATCATTTCTATGGTTTAAAAGGGGTCATAGTATAACCTATGACCCATTTTGACACATTTCATTACAACATATGTCTGTAGGGGTATTATGACCCCTATGGACATATTATAATCATTTATATGGGTTGAAAGGAATCATAGGATAACCTTATGACCTCTTTCAACATGTTTCATGACAACATATGTCCCTAGAGCTCCTAGGACTCCTATGAACTAATTATAATCATTTATATGGGACAAAAGACACATTTCAAAACAACATATGTCTCTAAGGGTCCCAAGACCCCAAGGGACATATTAGAATCATTTATATGGTTCAAAAGGGGTCATAGGATAATTTATGACCCCTTTCAACACATTTAATTACAACAAATTTATTATAATCATTTATATGGGTGGAAAGGGGTCATAAGATAACCTATGAACCCTTTCGAAACATTTCATTACAACATATGTTTCCAAGAGTTGTAAGACACCTAAGGACATATTGTGATCATTTATATATGTCAAAATGAGTCATATGATGTCTTATGACCTCCTTTGACACATTTCATTACAACATATGTCTCTAGGGGTCTTAGGACCCCTTGGGGCATTTAATAATTATTTATATGACTCGAAAGAAGTCATAGGACAACCTTATGACCCCTTTCAACATGTTTTAAGACAACATATGTCCTTAGGTGTCCTAGGACTCCTTGGAACATATTATAATCATTTATATGGGTTAAAAAGGCTCATGGGATAACCTATGACCCTTTTCGACACATTTCATTACAACATAATTCTTTAATGGAACAGGACCCCTAGGAACATACTATAATCATTTATATATGTTGAAAGGGGTCATAGGGTAAAGAAAACATATGTCTTTAGGTGTCCTAGGACTCCTTAGAACATATTATAATCATTTATATGGGTTAAAAGGGCTCATGGGATAACCTATGACCCTTTTTGACATATTTCATTACAACATAATTCTTTAATGGAATAGGACCCCTAGGGACATACTATAATCATTTATATGGGTTGGAAGGGGTCATAGGGTAACCTATGACCTCTTTCAACATATTTCATGACAACATATCTCTGTAGGGATCCCAAGAACCTTAGCGACATATTAAAATCATTTATATGGATTGAAAGGGGTCAAAGAATAGCCTATGACCCTGTTTGACATATTTTATTACAACATATGTCTCGAGGTGTCATAGGACAACCGAGGACATATTATAATCATTTTTATGGTTTGAAAGGGGTCATAGTATAACCTATGACTCCTTTCGATACATTTCATTACAACATATATCTCTAGTGGTCTTAGGACCCCTTGGGACATATTATAATTGTTTATATGAGTTGAAAAGAGTCATTAGATAACCTTATGACCCATTTCGACATGTTTAATGACAACATATGTCCCTAGGTGTCCTAAGACTCTTAGGGACATATTATAATCATTTATATTGGTCTACAAGGCTCATGACATAACCTATGACCCCTTTCGAAAAACTTCCTTACAACATATTTTTTTATCGGAATATGATCTCTAAGGACATATTATAATCATTTACATGGGACAAAAAGGGTCATAGGAAATTCTATGACCTATTTTGACACATTCCATTACAACATATGTGTCTAAGTGTCCAAGGACCCCTAAGAACCTATTATAATTATTTATATGGATAAAAAGGGGTCATAGGATAATATATGACCTCTTACAACACATTTCACAAAAACATATGTCTCTAGAAGTCTTAGGAACCTAAGAACATATTATAATCATTTATATGGGTCAAAGAGAGTGATAGGATAACCTCTAACCACTTTTGACACATCTCATGACAATATATGTCTCTAAGCATCCCAACACCCTTAGAGACATATTAAGATTATTTTTATGGGTTGAAAAGGGTCATAGGATAAACCAATGACCCACTTCGACACATTTCATGGCTACATATGTCTCTAGGGGTCTGAGGACCTAAGAACATATTAGTATTATTTATATGGGTTGAAAGGGGTCATAGGATAACCTATGACCTCTTTCAACATATTTCATTATAACATATGTCTCTAGGGGTCATAGTACCCTTAGGGACATATTATAATAATTTCTATGGTTTGAAAGGGGTCATAGTATAGCCTATGACCTGTTTCTACACATTTCATTACAATATATGTCTATAGGGGTCTTAGGACCCCTATGGACATATTATAATTATTTATATGGGTTGAAAGTAGTCATAGGACAACCTTATGACCCCTTTCAACATGTTTCATGACAAAATATGTCCCTAGGGGTCCTAAGACTCTTAGGAAATGATCATAATCATTTATATGGGGCAAAGACACATTTCAGAACAACATTTGTCTCTAAGGGTCCCAAGACCCCTAAGGATATATTAGAATTATTAATATGGATCGAAAGGGGTCATAGGATAACCTATGACCCCTTTCAACGCATTTCATTACAAGAAATGTCTCTAGGGTTCCCAAAACCCCTAGGGACATATTATTTAGTCATTTATATGGGTTGAAAGCGATCATAGGATAACCCATGACCCCTTTTGACACATTTCATTAGAACATATGTTTCTCATGGTTGTAGGACATCTAGAGACATATTATAATTATTTATATAGGTCAAAATGAGTCATAAGATGTCTTATGACCTCTTTTGACATATTTCATTAAAACATGTCTTAAGGGGTCTTAAGACCCCTTGGGGCATATTATAATTGTTTATATGAGTTGAAAGGAGTCATAGGATAACCTTATAATTCTTTTTGACATGTTTCATAACAACATATGTCCTTGGGTGTCCCAGTACTCCCAAGAACATATTGTAATCATTTATATGTGTCAAAAAGGCTCATGGGATAACCTATGACCTCTTTCAACACATTTCATTACAACATTTTTTTCAAGGAACAGGACCCCTAGGTACATATTACAATCATTTATATGGGTCGAAAGGATTCATAAGATAACCTTATGACCTCATTCAACATGTTTCATGACAACATATGTCCCTAGGAGTACATATGTATTAATAATTATTTATATGGGTCAAAAGGGGTCATGAGATAATGTATGACCCCTTTTAACACATTTCATTACAATATATGTTTTTTAGGGTCTTACGACCCCTAAGGACATATTATAATCATTTATATGGGTCAAAATGGGTCATAGCATAACCTATGACCCCTTTCAACACATTTCATAACAACATGTCTCTAAGGATCCTAGGAACCATAGAGACATATTAGAATGGTTTATATGGGTCAAAAAGAGTCATAGAATAAACTATGACCCCTTTTGACATATTTCATTACAACATATATCTTTAGAGGTTATAGGACCCCTAGGGACATATTATAATCATTTCAATGGATTGAAAAGGGTCATAGTATAACCTATGACCCCTTTCGACACATTTCATTACAACATATGTCCCCAGGGGTCTTAGGACCCCTTGGGACATTATAATTGTTATATGAGCCAAAGGAGTCATAGGATAAACTTATGACCCCTTTCAACATGTTTCATGACAACATATGTCACTAGGTGTCCTAGGACTCTTAGGAACATATTATAATATATTATATGGGTCAAAAGGGCTCATGGGAAAACCTATGAATCTATTCAACACATTTCATTACAACATATTTTTTAGGGGAACAAGACCCCTAGGGACATATTATACTCATTTATTTGGGTCAAAAGGAGTCATAGAAAAACCTATGACCCATTTTGACACATTTCATTACAACATTTGTGTCTAAGGGTCTAAAGACCCATAACTACCTATTATAATCATTTATGAGGATAAAAAAGAGTCATAGGATAACATATAACCTGTTACAACACATTTCATGAAAACATATGTCTTTAGAGATCCCAAGACCCTAGGAACATATTATAATCATTTATATGGGTCAAAAAGAGTCATAGGATAACCTTTAACCACTTTTGACACATCTCATGACAACATATGTCTCTAGGCATCCTAGCACTCTTAGGGACATAACAAAATTATTTATATGGGTCAAAAGGGGTCATAGGATAACCTATGACCCATTTTGTCACATTTCATTGCTACATATGTCGTTAGGGGTCTGAGGACCCTTAGGGACATATTAGAATCATTTATATGGGTTGAAAGGGGTCATAGGATAACCTATTACCACTTTTGACATATTTCATTATGGCATATGTCTCTATGGGTCATAGCACCCCTATGGACATGTTATAATCATTTCTATAGTTTGAAAGGGGTCATAGTATAACCTATGACCCCTTTCAACACATTTCATTACAACATATGTCTATAGGCATTTTAGGACCCCTACGAACATATTATAATTTTTTATATGGGTCAAAAGGAGTCATTGGATAATCTTATGACCCCTTTTGACATGTTTCATGACAACACATGTCCCTAAGGGTCTTAGGACTCCTAGGAACTTATTATAATCATTTGTATGTCTCAAAAGACACATTTCATGACAACATATTACTCTAGGGTTCTCAGGACCCATAAAGAAATATTAGAATCGTTTATATGGGTCGAAAGGGGTCATAGGATAACTTATGACCCATTTCAATACATTTCATTACAAAAAATATATTTAGGGGTCCCAAAACCCCTAGGGACTTATTATAATCATTTATATGAGTTGAAAAGGGTCATAAGATAACCTATGACCCCTTTCAACATATTTTATTACAACATATGTCTCTAAAGGTCATAAGACACGTAGGAACATATTATAATCATTTATATAGGTCAAAATGAGCCATAGGATGTCTTATGACCTTTTTTGACACATTTTGTTACAATATATGTGTCTAGGGGTCTTAGGACCCCTTTTGGTATATTAAAATTGTTTATATGAGTTGAAAGGAATCATAGGATAACCTTATGACTGTAATCACCTAAAAATGGTCATCAATACTATTAGCCCCCTTTTCAAAATTTTGGCTAAATTAATTTAATCATTTACCTAGGCCAAATTGCTAATAATCAATTTATTTGATTATAACCTATAGTTTGACTATGCTATCCTAAGTTCATTATTTGATTAAAAGAACATGTCCCCTTTTAATTAAATAAAAGACCCCATTCTTCTAACCCACTTAAAGTGCACATATAAAGTCTTTTTTCTATTTTATAATTAAAAGAAAAGGCTTTGTGACTTTTGTCTTATATGACAAGTCAACTTATATTCTATTGGTTGACTTGTGTGTGCACATGGATCACTCCTCTTTTCAAATTCTATTGTTGATCATCCACCATCTTCATCTTGATCTCTGTTGTCTGTACGAATTTAAAAGGGAGAGAGCTTTCCCCCTCAAAGCATCCATCCCTCATTTGAATATTGTTATGCTGCATGTTTTCTAACAGGTTTCTTTGGAGCTTTGTGGAGAACTTCTCTTTCTTGTCTACATTCTCTCATCCATGGCATTCTAGCTTAGCTTAGCTTTCATTTTTACATTTAGCTTAAATCATATTGTCTAATAGTTGGATTGTAACACTCTCATACATGTTTTAGCATAGCTGCATTTTGCATTCTCATCTTAGCTTAGTTTCCATACTTGCATTGCATTCTTGAGGAACTCCTTGAGACATTTGCATTCTTGCATCTTGTCTTTGGAACCTCCCATTGCATGGTTTACTAGCAAGAAGAGTATTCCTAAGGCTCAATTGAGAGCCTTCTTATTTTTGAAATATACATTCTTGCACTCCGTGGATAGGGAGCTCTAAGTCGGCATCCAAGCATTCCAAACTTATGGAATCATTTGGATAGAAGGGTTTAGAGTGGGACACTTTCGAGTGTACATTTTTGGCACCCACCGTGGGGCTTGAATCAATTTTCTAGCTCCATTTGCTTTCATTTCTTATCTTTGATTTTTTATAGCAGTATATTGGATCTAATCAAGTGCTTTTGTAGTTATCACTTTGGTTTTAAAGCCAACCCATAAGTAGATTGGTTTGAAGGCCAAAAATTTAGTTGGTTTAAAGATTTAATCATATCTTTTAAACCACTTTGAGTTTGGTTTTGAATTTTGTTTTTTAAGTTGGTTATATTTCCAACATGTCTCAGTCCAATTTTCATAGTATTTTGACATGATTTGCAGAAGTTATGATTTTTTCTTTATTTTTTTGTTAAAAGCCATTTTTGATCGTAACTTAGTGCATTTTTTGGAAGAACTTACATTTTCAAAAATATTTTTGAATTCTAAGAGGGGTACTCTCTTTGTTTTTTGACTATTGAGGTCGTATTAGGGATCAAAAACCTAATTTGATAAATCTGGTTTGTTTTGACAAAATGGGTCCCTAGGGCACAAATGAAGAGATTTTTTTAAATTTTTTGCATTTTTGGAAATCTTTCTAAATTTTATCAGGGGTCTCTTCTTTTCATTTCTATTTTTGGATCCAAAATCATAGCAAACAAGTCCAATCTTATTGACTAGGTCAAAATCAAAGAGTAAAAATAAGAGCATTTGTGATTAACTTGCATGCACTTGGTTGGAAGATAAATTGGCTTTTTAAGGAAACTAACCACTTTTTATTGCAGAATTTTTATGTTATTTCACACTAAATTTTGGTGCTAACAAGTTGTGATTTTAGGTTGCCATCCTTGTGAAAAAATTGAAACATTGCATAAAAAGAACGCATGTCAAAGCTTCAAATGCGCAAGGGCTACTAATATTGTTTGTAGGGCTGCCCAAAGCATAAAAACCAAAACTTTCTTGATTTTTTATTTTCATGTGCGGCATTGACTAATTGTTTATTTTTTATAGGCACATAAAACTTGTGATTGGAGTCTTTTGGTAATAGGAGAGTATGCTCTTCACCCTCGTGGTGAATCAAAAATCTTGACTTGCCATTTGGTTTCAAAAGAAAGGGGTAACTAAATCTTCCTGGTGTGTTTGGGAGAAAACAATTGGAATAGGAGAGTATGCTCTTCACCCTTGTGGTGAACCAAAAATCTTGACTTTCGAAAGTTGATCCACTTTGTGTAGTTAGAATCCTTTAGAGGGCCTGCTCTCGGACAATCTGAGAGGAATGACCCAAGTGGGGACAAGCCGATTACCTGGCTTTTCCAACCCACTATAAACTCAAGGCTACCAAGGACATAAAACTTGGGTATACGTAGTGTTTGTCTTTGCCTAGTGTGATCGCTTATGGGATTTCAACCATAGGGAGATCACTAGGAAAGAATGCTTAAGGTACTCTTGTGGTCATGAGATCGGTTACTCATCACAAGGTGAGGTGTCCCATGATTGGGAGCAAGAGGAACACTATGAATGGAAGCCCAATCTAAAAACCCTAAGTTAGTATCCAACTTATTTTTTCACTCAACTTCTTGGTGCAAGGATTGATCCTAGTGGACTACCCGAATCACCCCAAGATTTACACTCACCATATTTGTTCCCTTGGTTGTGCTTATGGCACTTCCATGATAAAGCCAATATCTCTTATGGGAAACCACTTAGTGTGAGGCAAAGGAGCATCAAGCGTGGGCCAAATTGTTGAGTAATGAACCATGACTCTAAGGTAGATTGCTTGGCTATTGTTTTTGATGTTTTGACTAGTGTTAACGTTCTTGCAACATAAACATTCTGATAAAAAGTTGTTAGGAAGGTCGTTCTGATATCCCAAATGCCTATTGACAAGGTTGTTTTTACCCTTGATCAATTGTTTTGAGACATGTTAAAACACTTACTATTTGCAAACCTTGTTGTTTACTGATACGAACTGAAACGAAACACTTTCTGATTGAAACAACTATCTGATTGACAAATTGAAACGAACTTCAAACCAAAACTCAACCTTTTTTTGCACAAAACTGGCACTCTATCGCATGCTCTCACGAGAAATATCGCGCGACATATTTTTTACCCAAAAATTTGTCGCATGTCAGTAGTAAATATTGTTGCACTGCCTATAAAATTATGTTGCACTCAATTACAATATCTGTCGCTTAGACAAAAAGTGGCGCACTCGTGTTAAAATTCTATTGTGTGACACTATTTGCTGAACTTATGTTGCCCTCCTTTTGAGAAAGTATCGCCTAGAGTCACTTTGGGTCAAAAATAGAGTTTACACTTGGATTTCTTTGGTCTAAGGAGCATCACGTTGGTCACCCTTGATCTTGGCTACGTATCAATATGTGAAGAATTCGTCCTAGGTTGAAAAGATGGGTTTAGTCCGTCGAATGTAAGTCTTGAAACATCTTGATGGATCACTTGTCAAAATTTGGCTATTATTTTATTCTAGCTATCCGTTATTGAGCTTCTCGCTCGTCTTCTCAGCTTGAGTCACCCGTGCTGTAAGATCTTGAGCACTATTTGACAAGCCATCTATCACATTTTGACAAGTGACTAGTCCTAATTGTAAAAGCTTCAAATTTGGCTTGCTTTTCTTGTCCTACTAAACAAAGACAACTCTTTACATGCCAGTCACAACTAGATATCAAGTTGGTAATGGTAGCCACATGCCTTTCATTTTCAAGTAATTGGAGACACCACCTAAGTGTCCTTGCAAACAACTTTGTGTTGAAGATCTCGAGTCTACTCAAACACAAATAGCTAATGTTAGACATAATCCGCTCTATAGTTTTGAAAATCCATTTGGTACACCCTTTGAGACACCCAAGGATACAAGTGTTATAGTCACTATGATGCACCCTGATGAAATTAAGTTTCACCTAGAAGAACAAGCACGTGAAACCCAAAAGACTTTGGAGGCGATATACGCTATGGAAAGAGAAAACCAACAAGTCAACACTGACAATCAGGCACGCTATGAAGGATATAAAGGAACTTGTCCTTGAAATCCTTTTGAGAATAATGATGGTAATCACACACCTCCAAGGACTCCTAGAGCTATCGCTGGCGCATGTCCATCACCACCTAAACCATCTCATCATGATAGTGATGAAGAAGTAACTAGCGAAGATCTGATCAAATTTCAACAAGATGGCTTCACCCAAAAACTAATGCTTAGAGCTTTAGAGGAAAATGGAGACCAATACTTCCAATACATGGCAGCTAGGGGATGGAAACTCCCTCAAGGTTTTAATGTTGAGCATATTATTCCAAAATGAGAGCCCACTGAGGCTGAAATCTTAAGGGAAGAAATACTGAAACTAAGGAAACAATTTGCACAACTGCAAACTTCAAAAGAGCCACCTAAAACATCATTTGTTGAATCAATTTGCGCTCTTCCATTTGATAGGAGTCTATACATGCTGCCATTTCCTAAGGATATAGAGGTTCCTAAGTATGACAAATACGATGGAAATGGTGACCCTCGTGACCATGTGAGACATTTCTATGCTATTAACATGGACTTTATGCATGAAGACACTTTTCTTATGCATCTGTTCGCCAGAAGTTTGAGAGGACAAGCCATGGAATGGTTTACCAAATTAAGTCCCCCTCTCAAGACATTTGATAAACTCGCACAACGCTTTATCCAAAAATATTCATACAACATTCAACATCATGTGACTGTGCTAGACTTATGCAACATCAAAAAAAAACTAGGAGAATCTTTTGCAATATACCTTCAACGATGGAGATCTTTATACTCTCAATATCCTCAGCAAGTTCTTGAGGCTGAACAAATTGACATTTTTGTCAATACGCTTGTACAAGAATTATACTTTGATCTAAGAAAATAGTTATTCACATCCTTCAATGCCATGGTGGAAAGTGCATATTGCATTGAGGATGTTGCTATCAAAAGAGGTGACATTGCCATAAACAAGGATAAAGTTAACAATGGAAACGGTAAAGAAAAAGGCAAACCTTGGAACAAAAACAAGTATGTTGTCAATGATGGAGTAGTGGACACTCCTAAGACTAAGGAGCGTGCGCTTAACCTTTCCAATGTCATCTATGCAACAAAAAAACAAGAAGGTTCAAAGCCACAATCCTTTGACAAAGGCTCTAAATTTGCAAGGAAGCGACGTGTTTACACACCTATGGTCGAACCTTATGAAGTGGTTTTAAAAATATTAATTGCAAACAAGTTGGTTACCTTACCAAAAAACTCACATCCTTATGATCCACCTATTAGACCTCCATGGTGGAGAGAAGATCATACTTGCAGCTATCACCGAAGTAAAGGACATAACACAGAAAATTGCTTCAAACTCAAAGATGTAATTCAAGACCTCATCGAAGCTGGAAAAGTTGTCATAGATGGCCTTGTTAAAAATGCTGATCATAAGGCTTTTGAAAAACCATTACCTGAATACAAAAAGGGTGAGACCTCAAGGGTAGCTGCCAAAAAGAATCATGACACCAAAATTAGTTATGCTTACACTGACACTAATAATGTTATAGGCATGCTGGAGCCCGTTGAATACATATGTATGGAAAGCTCCAGCAATGACAACTGGCCAAATTATGATGTTGAAGATGAACGACCAAGAGTGGTCTTAAGGACACGATCCACTCCTCAAGATCATATTGATACTAGACCCAAGGTGGTACTCTGAGTGGTTGAGTCTTCATCTTCTCAGGGTGAACCACTTAACACTATCACTAGGGGGCAATCTAAGGTTGTTCTAAAAGTTGCTAATGATCTTTAAAATGCTCCATCATCTAAGCAACCAATTACTTCCAAGATCTCCAACTATGATCTTGTTAGCCAACTGCAACGCACACAAGCACAAATCTCCATTTTCGAATTGCTAGAGTTATCTCCTTTGCATAGGGATATCCTTGAGAAAGCTTTACGTTCTGCCAACATTCCCACAGATATTGATGCGAAACAATTCCAAGCTATGGTGAACCACATCTCCTCACCTCACTATCTCACCTTTTCTAAAGAATATGATCAACCTCTCAGTCATCCCCATAACCTTGCTCTTCACGTCAAAGTTCAAATCTTTCGTACCCGCTTCCATCGAGTCCTAATAGATAATGGTGCATGGTTAAATATCATTTCATTCAATGTAATCCAATAGTTGGGCATGTCTAAATTTTCCATCGATCTTAAGCGCAAGATCACTATAAAGGCCTATGATGAGGTCGAAAGGTCTTCTAAAGGTCTAATTGTACTTCTAATCAGAGTTGGTCCAGTTGAGAAGAATGTTGTTTTCCAAGTCTTAGACATACCACTTGCATACAACTTGTTGTTGGGATGGCCATGGATTCATGATATGCAAGCAGTACCCTCTACGTACCATCAATGCATTAAGTTCCCTTTTAATGGTACTGAAGTAGTTGTCCCCAACGACACCTCCATGTCTATTAACACATTATCTGTTGTTGAAATGCTAGTCCTGCACAATCACTCTTCTCGTGAGCTAGCACCATCTTTAACAAAATGTGAACAAAAATTGAAAATGATGAGCCTTGGTATGGGCGAGTACACTTTGGACTCTATTGCTACCTTACCAATTTCCCCTTGGTCCTATGGGAAACCAACTATTGCAAAGAAGTCTTCTGCTTCTGCTATGACACTTTTTGGCACTTTTGTGCAATCTTCCCTACCTCTAGAAGCAGAAAAGAGAGAATAGGCCATTAGGGACTGGATCTACAGAGAAGAGGAAGATGAGGAGGCTGTAGTGACTACTCCTATCTCTCCCAAAAGAAATGGAAAAGGCTATAAATTTCTCACAAAAATGGGCTACCAGGGCCACGGGTCCTTAACTGGTTGTAAGAATGCTCTAGTTGAATCTTTAAGTCACACTCAAGGTCATGATACTCGAGGCACCACTGGTCTAGGCTTTGGGCTAAAAAAAGATATACCAACCTGTGATCAAAGATTGCTCATGTCTAGTGAATCAAAGGATGGTGACTCTCCCGTAATTGCTACCACTACACAAGGTGAAGAATTTGTTCCTCTCACTTCCCTCCTTTGGGGAGAAGAAATAGTGACTACTAATAATGAAAAAGCTTCTACCTCCCAACAACAAGAACAAGAAGGGTCTACTTCTGAGGACATAAATAGAGGATGAATTAGGCAAAATATTACTCGTCTCATAACTAGGGATCAGAGTACAAATTCTCATGAGTATGAGTGAGAAAGTCTCTCTAATGTATCTTGCGAGCTAGGGGTGGATGTCATTCATGCCTATACAACCCAACCCAGTGTAGTCGAATGGTCTAGTATAGGGTCGGATGAGTTTGACTCACAACATGTCTCAATGGATCACGCTAGTCCCTACAAAACTATTCCTGAACTAGACTCCTTTGCGACATTTTCTATAGGCTCAACTTCACAAGTCACCAGAGATGACTCCTTCTATGTCAATCGTATTGAAACTTACCCCTCACTCTCGCTAATTCACCTAGATCTCATAGATTGGTCTATCCAAAATCAAAGATCTAGAATATAGTCTTTCCAAAATGACTATGAGATGGCTTGTTATCTGAATGCAATTGAACCTGTCACTTCTTCCATCAGCAAACCTGCAGTTAACATGATGGAATTAGATATCAAGTACCTCAGTCAAAAAATTAAAAGGAAAAATAAGTGATTAGATGGCGAAAACCACATTGTGGCAGTATCTGATCCTCAAAAAAGTAAAAATAAAGGTGTATCTAATGGTGAAAACCTCTCTGAGGCACCTATGAATGAGGTACTTGGTAGTCTGCCACGCTATATCTAGGATAGATCTTCGGTTCTCATTGAACCTACATAGCCTATCAACTTGGGAACAGAAGAATGTCCTCAGATTATCCATGCAGCTCAATCTTTGTCAGATGAAGAAAAGACATAGTTTGCTCAATTCTTTCAAGACAAGAAGGTCTACTTTGCATGGACATACTCTGATATGACAGGGCTTGATACAGATCTCATCATGCATCACTTATCAATCTCACCAAATATCAAGCCTGTCAAACAGAAGTTGAGAAAAATGCATCCACATGTGGCCCTACTGGTCAAGACAGAGTTAGAAAAACTATTGAATGCAAACTTCATTAGGGCCATTGATTATGCAGAGTTGATTTCCAACATTGTACCTATCTCCAAGCATGACAAATCCATACGAGTTTGTTCTGATTTTAGAGATCTCAATAAAGCATGCCCCAAGGATGACTTTCCACTACCAAACATCAATATGATAGTGGACATGATTGCAGGTTATGAGATGTACTCACTCATGGATGGATTTTTTGGGTATAACCAAATCAAGATAGCTCCGACAGACCAAGAAAAGACAACTTTTACATGTGCATGGGGTATTTGTTGGAATGTCATGCCTTTTGAGTTTAAAAATGCTGGTGCTACATATCAAAGAGAAATGACAACCATCTTTCATGATATGATGCTTAAAAACATGAAAGACTATGTTGATGACACATTGGAAAAATCAAGGAAACAAGACACACATCTCAAAGACCTTAGTTTGATATTGGACCGTATGGAACAATTCCAACTTAGGCTAAATCCAAAAAAATGTACCTTTGGTGTCACTTCTGCAAAATTGCTAGGTTATATCATTTCAGCAAAAGGCATTGAGGTTGACCCTGAAAAGGTCCAAGTTATCATGGATATGCCTCCACCAAAGACTATCAGTCAGCTTAGAGGTCTACAATGATAGCTACAATCCATAAGAAGATTTATCTCTCAATTAGTTGATAAGGCTCAACCTTTCAATAAAAATCTGCATAAAGGATCTACCCATATTTGGAATAGTGACTATCAACAAAGTTTAGATCAAATCAAAGGCTACTTGGAGAAACCTCCAGTTTTGATGCCACCCATTCTGGGAAAACCTTTGATTCTATACATTTCAGCTACAGATTCTTCTTTAGGAGCACTCTTAGCCCAAAGTGATGAGACAGGTAAAGAAAGAGCCATATACTATATCAATCAAACTTTGGTGACTTATGAACTAAATTATACAAGTATAGAGAAGGCATGCCTTGCTGTAGTTTTTGCCTCCCAAAAACTCTGGCATTATATGTTGGCCCATACAGTTCACTTGATTGCCAAGATAGACCCTTTGAAATATTTATTAAGTAAAGCTACACTTACTATTCGTCTTGCTAAATGGATGATGATTCTTTCCAAATTTGACATTCAATATGTTGAACGTAAGGCAATCAAAGGATAGGCCATAGCTGACCAGTTGGCTGACTTCCCACTTGAAGATGTAGCACCTATGCAAATTGAGTTTCCAGATGCCTCAATCATGTATATTACTGATAGAACATGGAAGATGTTTTTTGATGGATCTCATACACAGAATGGAGCTGGAGCAGGGGTTTTTTTTGTTTCCCCTCATAGTTATACGATCCCAAAGTGATGGGGTACAACCCAAGAACAGAATGGACACAATAGAAAAGGGAAATTGTATTAACTAAAAAAAATAAGCTAGTACATTCAATACAGAGAAAATAAACTTCAAAACATGCCCTAAGGGCTTACACTAGCATAAATGTGGACATAATTTCTCCTTTCAGTACCTCCTCTCAAACTCCACTCCAAACTACCTTTTACAATGCCAGAAATCTCCTTAAATAAACCTCGGAGGGTTTAGGACTAGGAGTACATTCTAGAAAGTGCTAGTAGGCATCCATCGACCAAATAGAAGGTTCTAGAAGCTACGTTAGAAGTCGACGCAAATCTAGAAAAATCTAGAAACGGTAACCGAACTTTCGAGAGGCATAACTTTTGGACCGTAGCTCCGATTGATGAACCATATACATTTTCAGAAAGCTCTCGAAGTGCTCTATAGACCTATGGACCATCTTTGCTCATCCCCCATTTTTTGGCCCTTTTTGAGGTCATTTAATGCCCCTAACCTAACTTTGAAGCATTCTTAGGAGGTCTCCACAACTCGAAAAACTGCGATAACTTTCAAATTGTGGGGCCTTTTGACCTAATTCTTTTTTTGGAATGCTCTAAATTAAAATTGCATTCATCTAGCCAATTTATACCTCCTAGTTTACCAAAATGATGGCTCAATTACATACTCCTAATTTTTTGGGATTTACACGAACACTCATAGTGAAACTGTGAGAGTTGGAACCTTTATTTGGCCCAAATGGGTATCCAAAAATGAAAACACATCAAACAAAAATTAAGTCTAAGTATATTTTTTTGGGTGACATAGGATTTCTCTTATACCTCTGGATGCTCCTGCATTAGACACCCAGGGTAGATTGAAAAGTGACCTAGTCACTTTATGAATGATAGAGGAAATCCCAAATGGGAAACCTCAGTTGCTAAAATCCAAGTTGAGTCCTCGATCGACCATCCTTTCCACTTCACCAAATACTCTTCATACTGCCTATTTCTGGTACTCTTACCCACATGATGATCTAGAATGTCTTCTATCTCCTCCTTCTTAGAAGCAGGAATTGGACATGGCTCCAACACTGGCTTGTCATCTGCACCATCATCATGATACTTTGTTAAGTTTGCAATGTTGAAAATAGGAGAAATGTGAATACCATCTGGCAGCTCCACCTCATATGCATTTCTTGAGTCATGTTTCTTCAGAATTTTGCAAGGGCCAAATTTCTTCATTTTCAACTTGTTGTAAGTACCGGCTAGAAATCTTTCTTTTCGTAAGTGCACCATGACTAAATCTCCTACTTGGAATTCCTTATGTCTTCTCCTTTGATCAGCCCTAGCTTTATACTCTTGATTCATCTTGGTAATGTGTGCTTGAACCTCCTCATGTAGATGCTTGATATGTTTAGCAAATTCCTCAGCTTCAGCACTTGTCCTCTCCCCTTGTTCTATCTTCCTTAGCTCTGGTGCAGTCCTTGGGCTACTCCCATATACAATTTGGAATGGTGATTTTCTAGTACTCCTATTTACAGAGTTATTATAAGAAAACTCTGCCTGTGGTAGAATCAAATCCCATCCCTTGGGGTTATCCCCAACTAAACATCTCAGCAAATTGCCCAAACTTCTGTTTACCACTTTTGTTTGGCTATCAGTCTGTGGGTGATGCATGGAACTAAAATTTAGGTCTGTTCTCAACTTCTTCCACAATTTCCTCCAGAAATACCCTACAAATTTAGTATCTCTCTCAGAAACTATACTCCTTGGGATGCACAATTGACTACCCTTGAACAACATGCCATCCTGAATCAAATAGTCTAACCACTTGCTTCTATCTACAGCAACAGGTTCTTTACAAGCTTTCCATGCTTCAGCAAAATTAGGATCCTCGATGTACAAATTCTTGAGTTCATCAAAACCAACTACTTCAACCTGCATTACTATAAGCAACAACTATCTCCTACTTAGTGCATTTGCAACCCTATTAGATTTTCCACTTCTATGCTTCAACACAAATGTATAACTCTGCAAGAACTCTACCCACTTCATATGCCTCTGATTCAATTTACCTTGGCTATTTAGGTACTGTAATGCCTGACGATCAATATACAAAACAAATTCTTTTGGCAATAAATAATGCCTCCATTTCTTTAAGGCCTGAACTATTGCATAGAACTCTTGATCATAAACAGAATACTTCTTCTTTGCATCATTCAATTTTTCACTAAAATATGCAATAGGCTTACCTTCTTGGCTTAATAAAGCCCCAATAGCGCTGCCACTAGCATCACAATCCACCTGGAACACTTTTCTAAAATTTGGAAGTTCCAACATAGGTTGTTCTATCACCTTCTTCTTCAGCAATTCAAAACTTCTTGCAGCTGCTGCAGCCCAGTTGAACTCTTTTCTATCCCCTCTTATTGTATCAGTTAGGGGTGCACATATGCCACTGAAATTCTTAATAAACTTCCTATAAAAACTAACTAGACCATGAAATGATCTTACCTCAATAGCAGACCTTGGAGTAGGCCATTCCAAGATGGTCTTTACCTTCTTTGGATCCATTTTGAGACATTCGGGTGATATAACAAACCCCAAATAGACTAACTCCCTTTTTGCAAAGATACACTTCTTCATATTAATTAATAGTTTCTCTTCCCTTAGCCTTTCAAGGACACTACGAATATGCAGTAAATGTTCTTCCAAAGTCTTGCTGAAAATTAAAATATCATCCAAATAGACAATAAAATTTTTTCCCAAGAACTTCTTAAGTACCTCATTCATGAGCTGCATGAAGGTGCTTGGGGCGTTCATCAATCCAAAGGGCATGACTAACCACTCATAAAGACCTTCCTTGGTCTTGAAGGCTATTTTCCACTCATCTCCTTCTTGAATCCGTATCTGATGATAGCCACTCTTGAGATCTATCTTTGTGAAGTACTGAGCTCCACTCAAGCAGTCCATAAGATCATCCATCCTTGGCAAAGGAAATTGGTACTTGATGGTTATCCTATTTATGGCTCAAGAATCTATACACATCCTCCATTCTCCATTCTTCTTTGGTGCGAGTACTGTAGGTACTGCACATGGACTCAGGCTCTCTCGAATCAAGCCCTTCCTCAATAGCTCCTGAACCTGTCTATTTAGCTCCTCTATTTTAGTAGGAGTCATCCTGTAAGCAGCCTTGTTAGGCAAACTAGCTCTTGGAATCAGATCTATCTGATGGCTGATTTGCCTTACTGGTGACAATCCATCTGGAACATTATCAGAGATAATATCTCCAAACTCCCCTAGTAAATTTGAAACTTCAAGTGATATTTCACTACTACCTTCTTTATCTTTCTGAGGAATCAAATGTAAACACATATGCTGATGTTTCATGCCATCTAAAAACTTCCTTTCATCAACAAGACAAATCCTAGCATTGCTACATACCTTTTCACCTTCCTTTTTCATGGGCTTCAATTTGTGGCGAACTCCATCCTTTGTCAGAGAGTATGTGTTTGCATGTCCATCATGTACTGCATGTCTATCAAATTGCCATGGTCTACCCAACAATAGATGGCAAACATCCATCGAAATAATATCATAGAGAACTTCATCATGGTAAATCCCAATTTTGAATTTCACTAAACATTGTTCACTTACCAGGACCTTATGATCATCTTTTACCCAAGCAATCTAATAGGGCTGGGTATGTTTCTCCCTCTTGAGCTTCAGCTTAGAGACCATCTCTTCTAATACCAAGTTATCGGTGCTACCACCATCAATGATCACGTCACAACATTTATCCTCACACTTGCATCTGGTACGGAAGAAACTCCTCTGTTGTCCTGGTTCAATCTCTCCACTTAGTAGGACTCTTTCATTTACTAAGGTCTCTCCTCTTTCTTCATCCTCTGAATGTGATGATTGTGCATCCTCATCCACATGAGCAACCCTAGCTTGGCCCTCAACTCTCCTATCTGTCCTTCCTTGTTGTTGAGGGCATTCAAAGGCATGATGACCTTCTTCATTGCAATGGAAATAGGTACCACAAAAGTTGCCTCTTCCTTTTCCATGTCCTCTATCTCTTCCTCTCTGATTTCCAAAGTCTTGATTATGGGAGCGGTTGAAACCCTCATTCCTCTGGTTCCTACTAGTACCCACATATTCATTTTTCTTTTGGGTTTCATTGCAGCCTCCAGATGACCTACCACTTCCCCTTCCTCCTTGACCACACCCTCTTTGTCTTCCTTCAAACCTTTTATTCAGCTTCTCTTCAACTCGTAGGGCAAATTGGTATGCCTCTTCAATGCTAGTCATTCTTACAAGACTTAATTCCTCCTGGATGCTAGGTCACAACCCACTGATATAACGAGAAACCTTCTCCTTATTTGCTTCTGCATGCCCCACTCTAATCAAGAGTTGGTAAAATTCCTCTGTATATTCTTGGACTGATCTTCCTACTTGCTTTAACCCATGCATCTTCTTAAACAAATCAAGCTCATAGTCCACAGGAATGAACTGCTTCTTCAATTTGTCCACCATGCGATCCCATCTTGTGATCTTCTCCTTTCCTCTTCTATTTCTTTCCAATTGGACCTCTTGCCACCAAATTTTGGCATGGCCTTTCATTTTGGCCTTTGCAAACTTAACCCTATCCAGGTCCCTGATATCCTCATACTCAAAGTATTCTTCCAATTCATTGATCCAATCGATCAACTCATTTGATTTCAAATTTCCTGAAAATACACCCACTTCAATTGTAGGTCTTTTCCCAAACTTAGTAATGGCCCTAAAAAGCCTTTCTTCTGCATGATTCAGAACTTCCCCTTCTGGTCCAATTTCATCTTCTTCATTGTCATCTTCACTTTCATCACCTGTGGCCACAGTTGCTCCTCTATGGAGCTCCTCCTGCAATTCTTGTACCTACCTTTGGAGGGCTCTAACCTCCTCTGGATTAATAGCTCTAGCCCTTCCACCATGCTCTCTTCGTGGAGGCATCTTCTTAACTCAAATCCACAACCACACAGTCCTGGTGCAAACTGCCTCACAGTTAGTGCTCTGTCTACACACTTGAGAAAACCAGCTCTGATACCACTTGATGGGGTACAACCCAAGAATAGAATGGACACAACAGAAAAGGGAAATTGTATTAACTAAAAAAAATAAGCTAGTGCATTCAGTACAGAGAAAATAAACTTCAAAACATGCCCTAAGGGCTTACAATAGCATAAATGTGGAGATAATTTCTCCTTTCAGTACCTCCTCTCAAATTCCACTCCAAACTACCTTTTACAATGCCAGAAATATCCTTAAATAGACCTCGGAGGGTTAAGGACTAGGATTACATTCTAGAAAGTGCTAGTAGGCATCCACCAACCAAATAGAAGGTTCCAGAAGCTACGTTAGAAGTCGACACAAATCTAGAAGAATCCAAAAATGGTAACAGAACTTTCGGGAGGCATAACTTTTGAACCGTAGCTCTGATTGACGAACCATTTACATTTTCAGAAAGCTCTCGAAGCGCTCTATAGCCCTATGGACCATCTTTGCTTGTCCCCCATTTTTGGCCCTTTTTGAGGTCATTTAATGCCTCTAACCTGACTTTGAAACATTTTTAGGAGGTCTCCACAACTCAAAAAATTGCAATAACTTTCAAACCATGGGGCCTTTTGACTTGATTCTTTTTTTCGAATGCTCTAAATTGCAATTACATTCATCTAGCCAATTTACACCTCCTAGTTCACCAAAATGATGGCTCAATTACATACTCCTATTTTTTTGAGATTTACACGAACACTGATAGTGAAATTGTGAGAGTTGGGACCTTTATTTGGCCCAAATGGGTATCCAAAAATGAAAACACATCAAACAAAAATTAATTCTAAGTATTTTTTTTGGGTGACACAGGATTGCTCTTATACCTCTGGATGCTCTTGCATCACAAAGTCCTGCAAACTATTGTTCCCATGTACAAACAATTTTGCAGAGTATGAAGCATTAACAAATGGGATCAAAATGGCCCTTGAATGGTGAATAAATGAGCTACACATCTATGGGGATTCTCAACTAGTTGTGAACTAAGTGAATAATGAATATCAAATAAAGGATGACAAGTTGATCCCTTATAAAAAGTTGATAGACGCTCTAAGGAATTATTTTACCTTTTTAACATTCCAACAAATTCCTAGAGCAAAAAACAAGGCTACTGATGCTATGGCCACATTAGCATCTATCCTCCAATTGCAAGAACATGAATCATGATTTAAGTTCCTGGTGGAAGAATTGCATCATCTGGCCTATGATTCCTTGGATAACCAAGTAATCTGTACTGTTGTGGGTCATGATTCCTCCTGCTATGTAGCTATTTTCTCCTACCTGCGTGATCAGGTTATTCCCAAAACCCTCACGCGCAACCAAAAATTCCAACTCCTTCGTAATGCCTCACACTACACTTTGGTCTCTAGTGACTTGTATAGGAAGGATCTAGATGGAACATTGCTTAGGTGTTTAGAGCTAGAAGAGTCTAGGAAGGCACTTGCCGAAGTCCACGATGGCATTTGTGGGGCACATTCTAATGGCCTTGCACTTGCCCGAAAATTGCTTAGGACGGGTTATTACTGGCCCACCATGCAAGCTGATGTTGTGCACTATGCAAAGTCCTATCAAAAATGTCAGCTCCATGGAAACTTGATAAATGCTCCCGAGCGAGAGTTAATCCCTTCTGTGACATATTGGCCATTTCAACAATGGGCCTTTGACTTGGTAGGAAAGATTCATCCAAGCTCATCCAGCGGTCATAAATTCATCATCACAGCAATGGAGTATTTCACTAAATGGGTTGAAGTTGTACCATTATCTACTGCTATAGGAAAACATGTTGCCCTATTTATACTAAATCACATCATTTTCCAATATGGTATCCCATCCTCTATTTTTACGGATAATGGAGGGAAGTTCAAGAATAAGGACTTAAAGCAGTTGTGCAAAAAGTTTCAAATCAAGCAACACTAGTCCTCTATTTACTATCCCCAAGGTAATGGCCAAGCTGAGGCCTCTAATAAAACACTGTTAAAAATCCTACACTGCATAGTTCACAAGTCTGGGAAAGATTGGCACTTGCAAATAAATCTGGCACTTTGGGCCTATAGAACCACCATTCATACTCCTACAGGGGCTACACCCTTTTCTCTAGTCTATGGCTCTAAGGCTGTTCTCCCATTAGAAGTTGAGATACCTTCTTTTCACGTGTCCTTACATGGGTTAATAACTGATGAAGATCATAGAGTTATGCGAGTACAAGAACTGGAAACTTTGGATGAACGTTGCAAGGCTACTTTTGATCACATGAGAGCTTATCAGAAGTGCATGTCTACACAATGTAACAAGAAGGTTCACCCCCATGAGTTTCAAGTAGGTGAACTCATGCTTAGAGAGAATCCAAAAAATCAGCAACATCAAGAGCAGAAAGGGAAATTTGAACCTAACTGGTTGGGTCCTTACATTATCATAGCAGCATTCGGGTCTGGTGCTTATTAGTTGTCTACTTCAGAGGGTGAAGAACTTGTAGAGCCTATCAGCATCCTACACTTGAAGAAGTTCTATGCTTAGAGGCTTGCTGTTCAACTATCTTGTATATATCTATGATCCTGAAAATATCCAAAAAAATCAAAAAAAAGTACTGAAAAAATATCATCTTAGTAAAAACCTAGCAATAGGCGCTTTGATGTATCACCAAAAAATATATATATTAAAAAAAAAAGTCCTGAAAAAATCTGTCAAGTGGTGAAAACCTGGAAACAGGTGCTACTTGAAACCCTCGCACCTATGTCTATCAATCTCAATCATCCGTTTCACTACACATTTCTTGGCTTGGAATTGTTTCTTGTCCTCATCTTGAGGGCATAGCTACTTAACTTATTGAGGTATTCTTGTGCATTAGGGTTTCTTTGACAACTCACAAAATAGTTTTTCTCAACACTTCCCCCACCTTGAAATCTAGTGTTTTTCAACACCTTTCAGATAGTTTACCTACGGTCTTTGATGTCGCAATATTTCTCACTATTAGAATCAAGTCTTGAAGAAATGGCCAAGTGACTTACACACATGCACTTTAACACTTAAATGACTAAGCTATGCTGATCTTTATCTACTTTGTGTGATGTCTATGACGATTTCTTTACTATATGTTCCATCCCTAATAGTCTTTCAAGGATGTCATTGACTAGAAGACTGGGGGCATGGGGCATGTTTTCTTGATTTCTGTGTGTGGGTACACTTTGTTTGTATATAGTGTTGTAAGCATTTATGCTTGACCTATTCAACATTTTGACTTACAAATGTATCATCCTTGACTATTTCGCAAGACCACACTTGGGGTTTATCCTAGAACTTATGCCTTGATACAGGTGTAATCTTTCTAAATTAAACTTAGGGAATCTAATCACGTAGTTATCTTGACTTACATGTCTCTGATGCTTAGATTGGATTTCCACATACCTATCTAATATCGATCATATTCATATCCCTATAGTTATACTAGTGATGGTTGTATGATCTCATGATGTCCCTAATAAATGCTCAATGATCAAATTAAGAGTCTAAATGCTATACACTTCTTTTTGGTAAACCACTTTTCATATTAGCTTGCATTTTAGGTTCATTTTCTAGCTTAGTCTTGCATTCTTACATATGGGGAGAGCTCGCTCTTCATCTTTTTGTGGACATATCAACTAACTCCTTTCATATATTTCTTTACCTTCTTCTTGTTCATGTCTTTTCACCTTCTTAACCTTTCACTTCATCTCTTTTCTATCTTATCATCACATTATATAAATTTTTGACCTCTTAAATAATTTCAACATCCTAGATTCATTTTTTGGATCGAAATCCAAATTTGAGTTCATCTTGATAGTCAAAATTATCTTTTAAAATTCTACTTTCTTTTGAGCAGTTAGCTGACCTTTTGAGGTCTAATCTCCGAATCATCGTTGGGGCATCTTCATTTCTTCATGTCTTCATCATTTACATACCTCATATCTACTTCAATTCACTGTTTCATGTCTAAAATCACCTTTCTACTCGTTTTGACCTAATTTTTATGCTATATCCTTCAAGATCAACTCTAGTCAAACTGGGGCATTTTATCAGTTTTTTATAGTCATTCTTGGGTTCTAATCATCTATCTATCATCTCAGAGATTTATATATCTCGGTTTATTCATATCTAGCTCATTTTTGCATTCCTCTTACTTCATTTCGATTTCGATTCCAAGGGGGCAGAAATAGTCTATCAATACTTGCTATAGTTATCTACTTCTTTGGAGCATTTGTTTGATCTTTTCACTTGCTCTTGATCTATCTGCTTTGCTAGGTGTTAGTATTCTTCTTGAATTTTTACATCATCTCTATCCTAGTGTTTAGTACTACTATTATCTCTTTCTACATTTTATTTGTTAGAATTAGATATCTATTTCTATTACTGCCTACTTGGCTTTTGTTTTCTTTGATGTAATGTGTTCCCAGATCAATCACACATTAGTCAAAGAGGGGAAAATGTAATCACATAAAAATGGTTATCTAGACTATTAGCCCCCTTTTCAACATTTTGGCTAAATTAATTTAATCATTTACCTAGACCAAATTGCTAATAATCAATTTATTTGATTATAACCTATAGTTTGAGTATGCTATCCTAAGTTCATTATTTGATTAAAAGAACATGTCCCCTTTTAATTAAATAAAATACCCCATTCTTCTAACCCACTTAAAGTGCACATATAAAGTCCTTTTTCTATTTTGTAATTAAAAGAAAAGGCTTTGTGACTTTTGTCTTATATGACAAGTCAACTTATATTCTATTGGTTGACTTGTGTGTGCACATGGATCACTCCTCTTTTCAAATTCTATCGTTGATCATCCACCATCTTCATCTTAATCTCTACCATCCGTATGACTTTAAAAGGGAGAGAGCTTTCCCCCTCAAAGAATCCATTCCTCATTTGAATATTGTTATGCTACAGATTTTCTAACAGGTTTCTTTGGAGCTTTGTGGAGAACTTCTCTTTCTTGTCTACATTCTCTCATCCATGGAATTCTAGCTTAGCGTAGCTTTCATTTTTACATTTAGCTTAAATCATATAGTTTAATAGTTGGATTGTAACACTCTCATACATGTTTTAGCATAGCTGCATTTTTCATTCTCATCTTAGCTTAGTTTCCATACTTGCATTGCATTCTTGAGGAACTCCTTGAGACATTTGCATTCTTGCATCTTGTCTTTGGAACCTCCCATTGCATGGTTGACTAGCAAGAAGAGTATTCCTAAGGCTCAACTGAGAGCCTTCTTATTCTTGAAATATACTCTCTTACACTCCGTGGATAGGGAGCTCTAAGTCGACATCCAAAAATTCCAAACTCATGGAATTGTTTGGATAGAAGGGTTTAGAGTGGGACACTTTCAAGTGTACAATGACAAATTTCGACATGTTTCATGACCACATATGTCCCTAGGTGTCCTAGGACTCATAGGAACATATTATAATCATTTATATAGGTCAAAAGAGCTCATGAGATAACCCATTTCAACACATTTCATTATAGTATATTTTTCTAAGAGAACAGGACCCCTAGGGACATTATAATCATTTATATGGATTGAAAGGAGTCATATGATAACCTTATGACCCCTTTAACACATTTTTTGACAACATATGTCCCTAGGGGTCTTAGGACTCTTAGGAACATATTAATAGTTATTTATATGGGTCAAAAGGGGTCATCAAAGAACATATGACCCCTTTCAACATATTTCATTGCAACATATATTTCTTGGGACCCCTAGGGACATTATAATCATTTATATGGGTCAAAAGGGGTCACAGCATAACCTATGACCCCTTTCACCACACTTCATGACAACATGTCTCTAGGGATCCCAGGAACCTTTAGGACATATTAGAATAGTTTATATGGGTTGAAAGGGGTCATCGAATAACCTATGACCCCTTTTGACATATTTCATTACAACATATGTCTCTAGGGGTCATAGGACCCCTGGGAACATATTATAATCATTTCTATTGTTAAAAAGGGGTCATAGTATAATTTATGACCCCTGTCAACACATTTCATTACAACATATGTCTTTAGCGACATATTATAATTATTTATATGAGTTGAAAGAAGACATAAGATAACCTTATGACTAGTTTCGACATGTTTCATGACAACATATGTCCCTAGGTGTCGTAGGACTCCTAAGAACATATTATAATCATTTATATGGGTCAAAAGGGCTCATAGGATAACCTATGGTCCCTTTCAACACATTTCATTACAACATTTTTTTTAAGAGAACAGGACCCCTGGGGATATATTATAATCATTTATATGGGTCAAAAGAGGTCATAGGAAAACCTATGACCCATTTTGACACATTTCATTACAACATATGTGTATAAGGGTCCAAGGACCCCTAAGGACCTATTATAATCAGTTATATGGGTCAAAAGGGGTCATGGGATAACATATGACCCGTTACAACACATTTCATGACAACATATGTCTCTAAAGGTCACAAGACCCTAAGAACATATTATAATCATTTATATGGGTTGAAAGGAGTCATAGGATAACCTTTAACCACTTTCAACACATCTCATGACAACATATGTCTCTAGTAATCCCAAGACCCTTAGGGACATATTAAAATTGTTTATATGAGTCAAAAGGGGTCGTAGGATAACTTATGACCCATTTTGACACATTTCATGGCTACATGTGTCTCTAGGGGTCCAATGACTCCTAGAGACATATTAGAATCATTTATATGGGTTAGAAGGGATCATAGGATAACCTATGACCACTTTCAATATATTTCATTGCAACATATCTTGCTAGGGGTCATAGCACCCCTAGGGACATATTATAATCATTTCTATAGTTCGATAGATTCCATTACATGATATGTCTATAGGGGTCTTAGTGATGCAGGCGCATCTCATTACTAAATCATTTCAAAGGTCCAAGATTTTCCATATATTTTAAATGGTCAATTTTAATAATTTAGGATTATGTCTTAGTGGATAGAATTAGGTGTTTTATTAAATAAATGTTATAGTTTTTAGTCAGATATGTTAGAGAGTTAGAGGAAAGGGTTAATGATGTTAGTGTCGGTTTTAGAAAGGATAAAATTAGTAATAGAAATGCCATGTGGTCAATAATTAAAAGAATCTCATCAGAAAGTTGGTGGAAATTTTAAGAGTGTTCATAATGACAAAAAAATGGCTATGGAATAAAAGAAACTGTTTCATATTCCTTCTATTTGGAGGAAAGTCGGTTTTCTTTAAAAAGCCAATCCTATTCTTAGCAGTTACAAGAATATCCATGATTGCTACATGGTATTGATGGTAAACCATCTTTTAGATTCCTATTCTTAGCAGTTACAAGAATATCCATGATTGTTGCATGGTATTGATGGTAAAACATCTTTCAGATTCCTATTCTTAGATGGAAAAGAAAACATTTTTATTACTACTGGACAGCAAGGCCAGTCAGACTTTGGTTATTAAAAAGCCAATCTTTTATGTAAAAAAATGATTCGAACTTGGGGAGGAATGGGAATTTTTATGTCTCCTTTGGTCTCCTATTTTTTTTTTTTCAAGATTATGGTTCTACTATTATGCTTCATATATTTCTCATGGCAATCAGTTTAGGGAATAACAATTGTAGAAAAATGTACTCTGATGTGGAGTCAATATCTCGGGTTTGAACTGTTGGATTTCTCTCAAATTTTTATATGTTGTTTGAAACCTAGTTACACCAAATATCAACAGTTGGATTGAGTAAATATTTTTTGGTTCGAAAGTTATTCATGTCTGATTGCAGGTCTATCTGAAGGCAGCAAGAAGATATTTTGGGGATTTTATTTTCAAAGTTTTGTTTTGAATTTTATTTTAGTGTGTGTTCCTAAAGGTTGTAGATGCCCCTTGAAGCAACTCAGTTGAGTGACTGATTCCTCCTGATTTTTTCAAGGTGTGGCTCTGCATCATTTAGGACCCCTACGAACATATTATAATCATTTATATAGGTTGAAAGGAGTAATAGGATAACCTTATGACTCATTTTGACATGTTTCATGACAACATATGTCCCTAAGGGTCCTAGGACTCCTTGGAACTAATTATAATAATTTATATAGGTCAAAAGACACATTTCAAGACAACATATGTCACTAGGGTATTATGATTAAACCATAGATAGAAATAACAATTACATGCAAATATAAACAATATCAAAAAATAATAGATCACACAAAAAAGAACACAAGACACCAGGATTTAACATGATTCACCCAATCTCTAGGCTACGTCCACCAAATAGCAAGTCCAATATTTTTATGATGAAGTGATTACAACCTGATTACAATCTGTAATCTCTTACAGCTCAATACCATTGCAAGTACCAATATTGCATCACAACTATAAAACAATATCTAACCCTAAGCTCTTTTATACAAGTATTTTTACTGCTTTAGGGTTATAATTAATAATTACACCTTGGCCCAAAATTTCAATAAAATTAATCATAGGATAACCTTATGACCCTTTTGACATGTTTCATGACAACATATCTTCCTAGCTATCCTAGAACTCCTAAGAACATATTATAATCACTTATATGGATCAAAAAGGGTCATGGGATAACTGATGACCCCTTTCAACACATTTCACTACAACATATTCTTTCAAGGGAATAGGACCCCTAGAGACATATTATAATGATTCATATGGGTCGAAAGGATTTTTAGGAAAATCTATTGCCCATTTCGATACATTTAATTACAATATATGTGTCTAGGGGTCCAACAACACCTAAAGACATGTATTATAATCATTTATATGGGTCAAAAGGGTCATAGGATAACACATGACCCCTTACAACACATTTAATAACAACATATGTCTCTACGGGTTCCAAGACCCTAGGAACCTAATATAATCATTTATATGGTTTGAAAATGGTCATAGGATAACTTTTGACACCTTTTGACACATCTCATGACAACATATGTCTCTAGGAATCCAATGACCCTTAGGGACATATTAGAATTGTTTATTTGAGTTGAAAGGGTTCATAGGATAACCTATGACTCATTTCAACACATTTTATAACTACATATGTTTTTAGGAGTTCAAGGACCACTAGGGACATATTAAAATCATCTATATGGGTTGAAAGGAGTCATAGAATAACTTATGACCACTTTCGACATATTTCATTATGACATATTTCTCTAGGGATCATTGCACCTCTAAGGACATATTATAATAATTTCTATGATTTGAAAGGTGTCATAGTATAACCTATGACCCATTTTGACACAATTCATTACAACATATGTCTGTAGAGGTCTTAGCACCCCTACAGACATATTATAATCATTTATATAGGTTGAAAGAAGTCATAGGATAACCTTATGACCCTTTTCAACATCTTTCATGATAACATATGTCCCTAGGGGTCCTAGGACTCCTAAGAATTGATTATAATCATTTATATGGGTCAAAAGACACATTTCAAGACAACATGTCTCTAGGGGTCCCATGACCCCTAAGAACATAATAGAATCATTTATATGGGTTGAAAAGGGTCATAGGATAACCTATGACCTCTTTCAACACATTTCACTACAAAAAATGTCTCTAGGGGTCCCAAGATGCCTAGGGACATATTATAATCATTTATATTGGTTGAAAGGGGTCATAGGGGTCATAGGATAACCTATGACCCCTTTTGACACATTTCATTACAACATGTCTCTACGGGTCATAAGACACCTAGGGACATATTATAATCATTTATATAGTTCAAAATGGGCCATAGGATGTCTTATGATCTCTTTCAACACATTTTATTACAACATGTCTCTATGGCCCTTAGGACCATTAGGAATATATTATAATTTTTTATATGGGTCGAAAGGGATCTCAAGACAACGTATGACCCCTTTTTACACATTTCATTACAACATATTTCTCTAGGAGTTAAAAAACCCCTAGGGACATACTATAATCATTTATATGGGTCAAAAGGGGTCATAGGATAACCTATGATGCCTTTTGACACATTTCATCACAACATATGTCTCTATGGGTCCCAAGACCCCTAAGGACATATTAGAATTTTTTATATGGGTGAAAAGGAGTCATAGGATAACCTATGACACCTTTTGACATATTTCATTACAACAGATGTCTCTTGGGGTCATAGGACCCCTAGTGACATTATTGTCATTTCTATGGTTTGAAAGGCATCATAGTATAACCTATGACACCTTTTGATATATTTCACGACTAAATCTATATCTAGGGGTTTGAGGACCCCTAGGGACATATTATAATCATCTATATGAATCTAAAGTTGTCATATGATAACCTTATGATGTCTTTCGACATGTTTAATGATAAAATATGTCCCTAGGTGTCGTAGGATTCCTAAAAATATATTAATGATTATTTATATGTGTTGGAATGGGTCATGAGATAACATATGACCCCTTTAAACATATTTCATTACAACATATGTTTCTTGGGGTCCCAAGACCCCTAGGGACATATTATAATAATTTATATGAGTCAAAAGGGGTTATAGCAAAACCTATGACCCCTTTCAACACATTTCATTACAACATATGTCTTTAGGGGTATTAGGACCCTTAGGGATATATTCTAATCATTTATATGAGTTAAAAGGGGTCAAAGGATAACCTATGACTCATTTCTACACATTTCATGACAACATATGTCTCTAGGGGTCCCAGGACCATAGCAAAATATAATAATCATTTATATTGGTCAAAAGGGGTCATAGGATAACTTACGACCCCTTTTGACACATCTCATGAAAATATATGTCTATAAGGGTTCCAAGACCCCTAGTGACATATTAGAATCGTTTATATGAGTCAAAAAGAGTCATAGGATAACTTATGACACCTTTTTAACAAAATTCATTACAACATGTCTCTAGGGGTCCCAAGACCCCTAGGTACATATTATAATCATTTATATGTGTTGAAAGGGGTCATAGGATAAACTATGACCCCTTTTCACATATTTCATTACAACATATGTCTATAAGAGTTGTAGGACCCTTAAGGATATATTATAATCATTTATATGCATAAAAATGGGCCATAGGATGTCTTATGACCCTTTTTGACTCTTTTCATACAACATATGTCTCTAGCGATCCTAGGAGACCTAGGGGTATATTATAATTGTTTATATGGGTCAAAATGGGTCATTAGATAAAATATGACCCCTTTCGACATATTTGATTACAACATATGTCTCTAGGGGTCATAGGATACCTAAGAACATATTATAATCATTTATATGGTTTGAAAGGGATCATAGTATAACCTATGACCCCTTTCGACAAATTTCATGAAAACATATGCCTCTAGGGTTCTTAAGACCCCTAGGGACATATTATAATCATCCATATGGGTCAAAAGGAGTCATATGATAACCTTATGACCTCTTTTGAAATGTTTCATGACAACATGTCCCTAGGGGTTCTAGGACTCCTAAGAACAAAGTATAATTATTTATGTGGGTCGAAAGGGGTCATGAGATAACCTATGACCCGTTTCAACACATTTCATTACAATATATATTTTTTGGGGTCCTAGGACCCTTGGGAACATATTATAATAATTTATATGGTTCAAAAGGGGTCATAGGTTTTCCTATGACCCTTTTTGACATATTTCATTACAACATATGTCTATAGGGGTCCTAGGACCCTTGGGGAGATATTATAATCATTTATATGGGTTAAAAGGGGTCATAGGATAACCTATGACCCCTTTCAACACATTTTATAACAATATATGTCTCTAAGGGTGCCAAGGCCCTAGGAACATACTATAATCATCTATATGGGTCGAAAGGGGTCAAAGGATAACATGTGACCCTTTTTGATATATCTCATAACAATATATGTCTCTAAGGGTCCCAAGATTGTTAGGGACATATTACAATCATTTATATGGTTCGAAAGGGGTCATAAAATAACCTATGACCCCTTTCAACACATTTCATTAAAACATATATATCTAGGGATCCCAAGACCCCTAGGGACATATTAGAATCATTTATATCGGTTGAAATGGATCATAGGATAAACTATGACCCCTTCTGACACATTACATTACAACATATGTCTCTAGGGGTTGTAGGACCACTAAGAACACATTTCATTACAACATATGTCTCTAAAGATTCTAAGACCCTTAGGGACATATTATAATTGTTTATATGAGTCAAAAGGGGTCATAGGATTACTTATGACCATATTCAACACATTTTATTAGAACATATATCTCTAGGGGTCTTAGGAATGTTGGGGACATATTATAATCATTTTTATTGTTTTAAAGGAGTCATGGAATAAGTTTATGACCCCTTTCGACATGTTTCATTACAACATATGTTCGTAGGGGTCCTATGACTCATAGGAGCATATTATAATCATTTATATAGGTTGAAAGGGGTCATGGGATAACGTATGACCCTTTTTGACACATTTCATTACAACATATGTTTCTAAGGGTCTCTAGCCCCCTTGGGAAATATTATAATCATTTATATAGGTCTTTTTCTATGACCTCTTTTGACACATTTCATTACAACATGTCTTCAAGAGTCCTATGACCCTTAGGGACATATTATAATCGTTTATATGGGTCAAAAGCGGTTATAGGATAACTTATGATCTCTTTCAACATATTTGATGATAACATGTCTTTAGGGATCTCAGGACCCTATGAACATATTATAATCATTTGTATGGGTTGAAAGGGGTCATAGGATAACCAATGACCCCTTTTGACACATCTCATGACAATATATGTCTTTTAGGGTCCCAATACCCTTAGGGACATATTAGAATCATTTATATTGGTTGAAAGGGGTCATAGGATAGCCTATAACACCTTTCAACACATTTCATTACAACATATGTCTCTAGGGGTCCCAAGACCCCTAAGGACATATTATAATCATTTATATGGGTTGAAAGGGATCATAGGATAATTTATGTCCCCTTTCAACACATTTCATTACAACATATGTCTTTAGGGTTCAGAGGACCCTTAGTGACATATTATAATGATTTATATTGGTCGAAATGGGCCATAGGATGTCTTATGACCCCTTTCGACACATTTCATTCCAACATTTGTGTCTAGGGGTCCTAGGACCCTTATGGACATATCATAATTGTTTATATAGGTTGAAAGGGGTCATATGATAACTTATGACCCCTTTTGACATACTTCATTACAACATATGTCTCTAGGGGTCTGAGGACCCTAGAAACATAATCTAATAATTTATATGGGTCAGAATGGTTCATAGGATAACCTATGACCCCTTTAGACACATTTCATTACAACATACGCCTCTAGGGGTTCCAAGACCCCTATGGACATATTATAATTATTTATATGGTTTGTAAGAGGTCATAGGATAACTTATGACCCCTTCGACACATTTCATTACAACATATGTCTCTAAGGTTCATAGTACCACTAGGGACATATTATAATCATTTATATAGATTGAAATAGGCCATAGGATGTTCTATGACCCTTTTTAACACATTTCATCAAAACATATGTCTCTAGTGGTCCTAGGACCCCTAGGGACATTATAATTGTTTGTATTGGTTGAAAGGGGTCAAAGGATAACTTATGACCCCTTTCGACACATTTCATCACAACATATGTCTCCAGGGGTCCTAGTACCCCTCAAGACCTATTAAAATCATTTATATTAGTCAAAAGAAGTGATAGGATAACCTTATGACCCTTTTTGACATGTTTCATTACAACGTATGTCCCTAGAGGTCCTAGAACTCCTAGGAACATATTATAATCATTTATATGGGTCAAAAGGGATTATTGGAAAACCTATGACCCCTTTCGACACATTTGATTACATGTCTGTAGGGTTCTCAGAACCCCTAGGGACATTATAATCATTCATATGGTTTAAAAGGGGTCATAGAATAACTTATGACTACTTTCAACACATTTCATGACAATATGTCTCTAGGGGTCCTAGGACCCTAGTAACATATTATAATCATTTATATGGGTCAAAAGGGGTAATAGGTTTGACACATCTAATGACAATATATGTCGCTAGGAGTCCTAGGACCCCTAATGACATATTATAATCGTTTATATTGGTTGAAGGGGCCATAGGATAACCTATGACCCCTTTCAACACATTTCATTATAACATATGTCTATAGGGTTCCAAGGGCCCCTTGGACATATTATAATTATTTATATGGATTGAAAGGGGTCATAGGATAACCTATGAACCCTTTTGACGCATGTCATTATAACATATCTCTAAAGGTTCCAGAACCTCTAGGGACATATTATAATTGTTTATATGGGATGAAAAGTGTCATAGGATTTAACATATTTCATTACAAGTTATGTCTTAGGGGTCCTAAGACCCCTACAGACATATTGTAATCATTTATATTGGTAAAAAGGGGTCACAGAATAACCTATGATCTCTATCAACATATTTAATTATAACATATGTCTCTAGGGGTCCTAGGACTCCTAAGGATATATTATAATCATTTATATGGGTCAGAAGGTGTCATAGGTCCTTTGACAAATTTAATAACAACATATGTCTCTAGGTGTCCTATGACTCCTAGGGACATATTATAATCATTTATATGGGTCCAAAGGGGTAGGACCACATATGTTCCTAGGGGTCCTAGTACCCCTATGGACATATATTATGTGTTTGAATGGGTTGAATGGGATTATAAGGTTCCCTATGACCCCTTCTAACTCATTAAATAATAAAATGCATTCTTAGGGGTCCTAGTAATATATATTATGTGTACAAATTAGTCAAATGGGGTAATAGAGTATCTTATGACCACTAAGCTCACTTAATATTATTAAATGGGTCAAAAAGGGTCATAGGATATTCTAAGGTCATTTGAGTCATTAGATCATATCATTTATGTGGTTAGGGGTCCTAGGAACCATAACAAAGGTCAAAATTTGATAAGTATGATGTAGGTGGGTTTTTCCTCTCTGGAAAATGTATGGCGAAAAGAAAAAAATCCCCTCCTAGAATATAGAGGAATATTTTATTCAAGAGAAGACTTGGAGTCATGGATTTAAAAGAAAATAATAATAATAGAATATTTATTAAGTAAATTATGTACACATAAGGGAAACCATGAAAATTCATGTAAGAAATCACAACTTGAATCCTGTGACCCAAGTCTGCAAAAAAAAATTTACAAATAGGGAACAAGGACATGTCAAGTCATTAGAATTATAGTCTATATATTTAACACTACCTATCACCTACCCTATGACAACTTCCACACTCTACCTCACCTTTATTTTAATTTAAAAAATTTAAAATGTGTGTGTGTGTGTGTGTGTGTGTGTGTGTGTGTGTGTGTGTGTGTGTGTGTGTGTGTGTGTGTGTGTGTGTGTGTGTGTGTGTGTGTGTGTGTGTGTGTGTGTGTGTGTTAAAATAGCTAATTATCACCTTGCTCCTTGGCGGCCATGTGAAGGACAAGATTTACACTTTAAAAAAAAAATTTAAAAATCACATAACATCCACTAGGCAGTAGTCTAGTCTAGGTTTGAAAGGGGGGGACAAGACTTTAAGGTTTCTAACATGTGCATGTATTATCCCATTCATTTTCTCCATGCCTACCAAGGCTATTACTTGCACAATTTTTAAAAAAACTACTTTATTCCCACTTAACAACTTGCCTAGGTAAGAGAGCATGCGTTGGAGATGGGGAAGAAAGAGTTCCTAGGGAAGTGTTTAATCACTTTAAAAAATCTATGTCAGACCTGTCCTAAGTCAGCACTAGTAACAAATCAACATCATTGAAGGGATTTATAGGTGCACGTGAGCCTAGGTTTGGGAGCTTGAAAATAGGAGAAGGAGGGGTTTTTTTTTTTAAAGGGTTAAGGAAAGTAATTTGAATGATGAGTTTTTATGCAAGTCCTTGGGATGGCAACAAAAGGAAATGAATTTTAAATTTAATGGATTTAAATTTGCATTGAGAATAACTAACATGAAATGTATATAGATTAGGATATTAAATGAGTCTTTGTTCATTATTGAAAATTAAATTAATTATTCGTCATGTGTTAGCTGATTGGATAAAATAAGAAGAAGAAAATAAGTTCACAAATTTAATAGGTTAAAGAATATAAGTTGTGTTTAGGAATTAATAGACTTAATTATATTAAGGAATATCTCTTGACATAAATGGTGGCT
Source organism: Cupressus sempervirens (assembly GCA_028749045.1). Classification (NCBI taxonomy): domain Eukaryota; kingdom Viridiplantae; phylum Streptophyta; class Pinopsida; order Cupressales; family Cupressaceae; genus Cupressus; species Cupressus sempervirens. The sequence continues at coordinate 10,833,546 of CM053789.1, read as the reverse complement.
AGATGATGAATATATAAATTTATATAATAATTAATTCATTAAATATCAATGTGTTAGTGAGTCAAATTCATAAGGAAAGTAACATACCTAGAGGAATTATGTAAGTGGGTAGACACATGGATAGTAGATTAAGTTGAGAATTCGATTGGTATGGGAATAGTGGCAATGAGAACTCTGAGTGTGGAGGGAAAAATTCATCATCATTAGAGATGTATTGTGAATGAATCAAATGTTATGAGTAATATGTAGGCAAACTCAATTTGGGGTTGATTAATGTTATGATAGTAAGTTCTTTTATAAAAATAAGTTAATAACAATGCCACATGATAATGGTTTAAATTATATAGTAAAGAAGACGAATAATTAATTTAAAAAAATAATAAATATAGTATTAAATGAAATATATATATATATATATATATAAATACATACAATAATTAGATAACTAATAATCAATTTATATCCAAACTTGATAAATTAATGAGTAGTAAAAACTAAATAAAATATGGGACCTAGTAAAATTTTATCCTATTCTATGAAAATGAAAAAAGAAAAAATTGTGTTTTGTTAGGTTAAATTTAGGGCATGACATTTTGGTATTAGAGCATTTTGTTCAACACTAGGAGCCTAACCCATTATGTCTAACCTATAAAACTACAACTTTATGTAGGATGCCTCCAGCCACCCACAATGATTGTCGAAGGGTTAGAGGCTCTAGGGATGCACAAGAGGCCCCTGGAGCGGCAAGATAGGGAATTGCTAAGCCACCACCCAAGCAACCCCAAAATATTAATCAACTTTTTATAGCCATTCAAAACCTTATTGGGGTGGTGCAAGAAAGGTTGCCACATGTAATTCCATAGCCTAAATAGCAAGGAATAGGTGAACAAAGAGCTGATAATAGGGAAAGAAGTAGGAGTCCCCCACCTAGAGTTGCAGAGGGACAAGGTGACCAGGAAGAAGCCTCTGTTCATCAGATTGATCCACCATTAGTAGAGAGAGCACCCTAGGATATAGGGAATGAGATTATGGACTTGATCTAACTCAAACCACCTCTCTTTACCAAATCCATAAATGGTACACAGGCAGAGACATGGTTGTAGAGCTTAGAGAGGTGCTTCAGGTTGCAACCATATAGAAGCAATCTAAAGGCCTAACTTTCCATCCATTTACTTCGGGATGGTGCTTCTAATTAGTGGAAGCAAGAGGAGACCTTAGGTGGAGTCAAAATAGACACACTTACCTAGGAGGCTTTTCAGACTAGATTCTGACACAAGTATCTCTTGAAACATTTCAAATAGAGACAGATTGAGGAATTCCATGACCTCTAGAAAAGAGGCCTTACTATAGCCCAGTATGAGAGCAGCTTCTTGGAGCTACTCCCTTATGTGGAGTATATGAGAGATGAGAAACTATGCATCCATTAGTTCATTAAGGGCCTTAACCCATCTCTTCAGGGATTATTACAACTAGCATTTCCTACCACCTTTCAAGAGACAGTAAAGGTAGCATTGGTGGCCAAGGATATTCGTACTAGGCAAGAATCATGGGATAGGTCCCATAACTGAAACCCCATTCATGAGCTAGCACAATAGAAACCCTCTTTGAAGGATAATCAAGGACATTCAGTGGGGTCCTCAAAGGGCCCACAGACTCAGCAGAGGGGTCAGTAGGACTCTAGACAAAGATCATCTTAGGGTTATCAGGGCTCTAAGCCCAAACAATGGCAGACATAGGGCCCCAAACATGATCAGAGATCACATAACCAATACACACAACCCGCTAGAACTCAGCAGTCCTCCAGGGGAGGCTTTAGTGGATCTAGCAAGACTGGGGGTCAGCAGTAGTCTAGGCTACATGGAGTGTAGGTTCAAACTTGCGGTCCATGTTATGCTTGTGGTGGCATGGGTCATATTGTGAGAGAGTGTCCATAGGGTCCCACAGTAGGTAGTCAGTGAGGAGCCACCTCTGAGCCCACAGTTGGTGATATGGGTAGATCCCATGGGGTATTTGCAATGGTTGACAACTGCCAAGCTGAACATTAGGCCACAATGATAGAGACTACAACTATGATTAGAGGTAGTAAGGTTTTATAATTTTTGACTTTGGAGCTATAGATTCTTTCATATCCCCATTTGTAGTAGAGCATTGTAGGCTAGTGGTAGTTAGACAAGATGTTGACTGGGAGGCTGAGTTAGCTTCAGGGGCTAGAGTGTTAGTTGATTCCCTGATTAATGAATGTCCAATCCAGATTGGAGACATGATCACCACATTTGACTTATGTATTACTCCATTGGGATCCTATGATGTAGTCCTTGGCATGGATTGGCTTAGCGGCCATAGCGTTAGGATGGATTACAAACATAAGAGAATTGAGTGTGTAGATGATCATGGCACACCTAGGGTGATTTTAGGGGTTTAGAGGCCAGTATCCCTTCGTATGATTTCTTCCATGTAGCTTAAGCGATGCATGCAAAAGGGATGTTAGTTATTTGCTATCACCATCAGTGATAAAGAGGAGGATGTAAAGGAAGAACCTTCTCTTAATGACTATCTGATATTACAAGAGTTTGTAGACATGTTTCCATTAGAACTTCCTGGTATGCCACCACTAAGGGTAGTTGATTTCCATATTGATCTCATACCAGGAGTTGAACCTATATCTAGAGCACCTTATAGAATGACCACCCATGAACTCAATGAGCTCAAGATACAGCTAGAGGAACTTTTGGAGAAGGGACATATCTGACCTAGTGTGTCACCTTGGGGAGCACTAGTGATCTTTGTCAAAAAGAAGGATGGATCACTCAGATTGTGTATAGATTACCGATAGTTGAATAAAGTAACTATCAAGAACTGATACCCACCACCTAGGATTGACAACTTATTTCATCAGTTGTTGGGTGCCCAAGTTTTTTCCAAAATAGATTTGAAGTCAGGATACCATCAGTTGCGCATTGTGGAAAGTGATATCCACAAACCTACATTTCGCACAAGATATGGTCACTATGAGTTCATGCTAGTACCTTTTGGTCTCATGAATGCCCCAAAAATATTTATGAGCCTCATGAATGGGGTATTCTGCACTTTCCTAGACAAGTTTGTAGTCATGTTCCTAGACGATATATTGGTCTATTCTTGTGATGAGAAGGAACATGAAGAGCATCTACAGTAGGTATTACAACAATTAAGGGAGAATCAACTTTACGGTAGCTTGTTGAAGTGTGCCTTTTTCAAACAAGAACTGCATTATTTGGGTCATGTGATATTAGGGGATGGGATCTTAGTGGATCCAACCAAGATTCAATCCATTATGGATTGGCCGACACCTACCAACATCAGAGAGGTTAGAAGTTTCATGGGATTAGCAGAATACTACAAGTGGTTTGTGGCAAGTTTTTCTAAGGTAGCTCACACTATTACCTCTCTTTAGAAGAAGGGAAAGAAGTTTGAGTGGATAGAAAAGTGTGAGGAGACCTTTCAAAAGATCAAGAGAGCACTCACAAGTGCACCCATTTCAGTAGTACCTGACCCCTCAAAGGATTTGGTAGTATATACAGATGCTTCCTTGGATGGAATTGGAGCTATTCTTATGCAAGAGGGATGAGCCATAGTCTACGAGTCAAGGAAACTTCAAGGGCATGAACTCAATTACCCTACTCATGATCTCGAGCTTGTAGTTTTGGTCCATGCATTGGCATGATGGTGACATTTTCTTTTAGGATGATGGTTTGAACTTCATTCAGATCACTAGAGCCTATAGTATATTTTCACACAGCCAAATCTCAATGCTAGGCAAAGGAGATGGATGGAGTTCCTATGTGAATATGATTTTGATGTACATTGCATTAAGGGTAAGGAGAATGTAGTAGCAGATGCCTTGATTAGATGATGTCATGAGCTCACTTCCATGGTCACAAGTATAGATTTGAGGGAGCGAATTATGCATCACCTACTAGAGGATGGATTTTATGCAGAATTTTGCTAGCTAGTCCACACTCAAAAACCCGTTGAGGGTAAATTTTTTGATTATGCATTGGATTTTGAGGGATTATTATGACATAAGGGATGCATCTACATGCCTTCCATAGGGGATTTGCATGAGTTCATTATTCTAGAAGCACATCGAGCACCCTATGTAGCACACGCTAGAGTCAAGAAACTCCATGCAAATTTATGACAACTATATCATTAGCTGGGTATGAGGATGCAGATTGCTAATATCATGGCCATATGTCTTGAGTGTCAGAGGGTTAAGGCAAAACATGGACATCCAGGTGTACTTTTGCAGCCACATGAGATACCTGAGCAGAAGTGGGACACTATCTCCATGGATTTCATTATTCCTCTTCCGATGTCTTCTTATCGTCATGATGCCATAATGGTGATGGTTGACACCTTGAACAAAGTTGTTTATTTTTCACCTATTCTCACCACCTTCACAACACCCGTAGTAGCACAGGTATTCCTGCAAGATATTGTTCAACTCCATTGCATACCTCATAAGATAATATTAGACAGAGACTCCTTATTTACCTCCTCATTTTAGAGGGAATTATAGACATCACTTGGTACCAAGCTCAATTTTAGTACAACCTATCATCCTCAGATAGAAGAAAATACTAAGAGAGTTAATCAGATTCTAGAGGATATGTTGTGGATGTATGTGATGGACCACCAATCCAAGTGGGAAGAGTACCTCCATCTTGAAAAATTTTCCTATAATAATGGGCATCACACTTCCATGGGCATGCCACCCTATTAAGCCTTGTATGGTAGGCCTTGCAGGAAACCTTTAAGTTGGGATAGAATTGAGGACTAGATAGCTATAGGGCCATAGTTAGTCAAGGACATGGAGCAATAGGCAACATTGATCAGGCAACACCTTAGAGAAGCCCAAGATAGATAGAAGAAATATGTAGATGCAAAGAGGGTGGATAGAGAGTACATGGTTGGTGAGAAAGCATTTCTGAGGGTGTGGCCACATAAGAGCCCAATCTAATTTGGAAAAGGCTCTAAGTTAGCACCTTGATTTGTGGGTCTCTTTGATATTTTGGAGCAGATAGGACCAATTTCTTATCATTTAGCCTACCACCTAGCCTATCGCACATTCACAATGTATTTCATGTATTTGTATTAGGAAAGTATGTTTATGACGAGTCTCACATCATAGATTGGGATGCTTTGCAGGTGGATTCAAATGGACAGATAGCATTGGAGCCCATTCGCATTTTGGCTTGATGAACCCTCAAATTTTGAGGAAGAGAGTTGGACCAGGTTAAGGTCCAATGGGATTTTTATGATGAGGTCATAGCTTCGTGGGAGGATGCAGCTCAGATGAAGGCACAATACCCATACCTTTTTGATGAACTCTAGGAGGAAGTTCATGCCCAGGGGGGGAGGATGTGAGGCCTCACCCTGACCTGTCATAGCATGGATATTTTATTTACATTTTGATATTCGAGATCTTGATATGTTGACAGTTATTTGGGACTTGATGGATAGTGGATTATTTTATTTACACATTTTGATGCTTTAGTAGTGTTTTACATTATTATATGCACTTAGAACCTGTTATTGTGTAAGACATGTTTGAAAAACATATGGATGCAGTTTTATGACTTGATAATATTAGATTTTTGATGCAATACTAAACATTAATTTAATTATGGATATATGTTAATTTTATTATGATGGTTTATGGGATGAGTGATTATGATATGCAGAGAAGTGGTTATGATGATCTATGATACACAGATAAATGATAATTTGATTTTGATGTTTATTCAAAATGCAGACAGATGTTAATCTAATTGCTTATAATATGCAAATTTGATATTCTAACATCTAGGATGATTTAAATGGGAATAAATAGGAAAGGAAAATTTACCTCAATTATGGTTATCCCTATATGCATTTATGTTATAGATATTATATGACTCCTTGGACTATTGATGCTCGAGTTTATTATGCAAGAAGTGGAACCATGGGGGAAACAAGTTCCAAACCTTGCGAACATAGTTTAACAAAGGCAAATCTTTGGAAGATTCAAAAGCCTCATTAAAGTATTTTTCTTCGTAATGATATGCTTTCTTGCTTGTGGATATGTTTAATCATAACCTAGATACATGAAGGACATGTCAAGGAAAATGTAATGTATTTTTATGTGTCACTTGACACTTGTATAGTCTACGTGTTGATGACATGTCATTTGGAGTGTTGGTCACAAGATCACTTAATCTTGATTCTTTTCTGTACTTTCAATTAATGTTTTAGTACACCCATTTGGAAGAAAGTGTTAGGATTGGTCACCATCATGTTGAAATTCGAATTCAAACTTGATAGGGAGTTTAGGGGGTCTAAATGGGATCCTAAGGTGTTATTTTACTACTAAAAAGCCACCCAAATGGTAGTATAGCATGTTAGGGGTCTAAATTCAATTATTTTAATGTTTTCCTAGCTTTGGAACCCCTTAAACAAAGCCAACTTGAACCAATTCGAAATTTGAGTTCTTCCATGATAGAATCCTCACAACCCCATTGGGTCAACCTTCTTATTTTAGAGGAGCAACAATGTAAGATAGGGAGGCTTGATGTTCTTACTAAAAAAGGGTTAGTCAAGAGTCTTTTAGAGGGGGAGTGTCAAGTTAGTGGCTTGTTCACCCACTCTCTAATTTTATAGATAGCTAATTTTTGGAGGGAGATTAAGGGAGCTCTACTACAACTATCCTTACCCTAGCTTGGACCAAGGTTGGTGACTAAAACATGTTCTTTTATTTCTTTACTTTAGTATGGATAAGAAAATCTTCAGGTGTGAAGAGTTATCAATGGAGTATGCATTGCATTGTGAATCTTGTGTTATGAGCTTTGTCATTGTGTTGTGAAGAGGTGAATGTGTCTTGTGCTCTCGAAGAATTTTCCTTGGTTTTGCTTTCTTGTTCTTCATTTGTTTTTTGCTGTTGATTCTTGTTTGAATGTAAGTGTTGATTGTGATTTTGGGTGTGAAGGCTTCACTCACACTTGGGAGGGAAGAGAAGCCTTGGGTGAAGGGCATAAGTTGGGCTTGACATTGCAATTGAGAAAATTACTTCATGAAGAGGGTTTGTTAATATCATGGAGTATGGGCTCCATTAAGGCTATGAATCTTGTTATTTTTGAGAAGTACAAGGAGGTTTTGGTGTATGAGGAGGAGATGATTTTTTTTGAAGGCCTTGAGAGGAAAATGCAATGGTAATATGTTGTTTATGTTATGGTAGCTTTGAGAAGCAAAATGCATTGGCAATATGTAATTTATGTTGTTATAATATCTCCTCTTTAAAGAGCCCACCTTCACCCAACATTTTATGATTCCAATGGAGAATCATTGTTCAAGCCATGGAAGGGTGTTGATTGTATTGTGTGTTGTGTTTTCCATGCAAATTTTGGTGAAGTATGTATGTAACCTGTTTGGTTCTTGTTTCCCCTACTCAGTGGGTGGCTTCATAGAAGCCTAGGCTGGGAGGTGAGCCTCCATGGTTCCAAGTTTTGTGTTGTTTTGCAAGTTTTGTGAAGATGCATGCCATGGAATATTAGGATTTCACCCTAGTCAAAGTGAAGAAGATCCAAATGTGTAATACGAGTATCAATGTTCAAGTTTCTCATTGTTCATGTTCTCAATGATCATGTTGATCAATGTTCATGCTACTCATTGTTCATGTCTTTCAATGCTCATGTTCCTTATGATTTTGAAAGGTCTCTTGTGTTGTCTCATTGGGATGAAAGGAGATTGTACCATTGTTACCTAATGTATATGTAGAGGAAATAATTTGAAAATGTTGTATATGTATGTTCCTTGTTAAGAAATGATTATTTGAAGCTTCATGAGCTATGGAAGAGTTAGTAGATGTAGAACAATTGGCATCATTGTTTCCATTTGAAGATTGTAGAAGGTTGAAGAATTGTATGCTTATATTTCTCTTGTAATGAACATCTTAAATTGTTAGGTATTATGAAATAAGATTGTAGAAGATTTTCTCCTTTGATGTAATGAAGACATGTAATTTCTTAAATGGTATATAGGAGAATGTTAAGATTAAAGTTGAGTAGATTCAAACTATATAAATTACAATGAAGGTTATAAATTGTGCAATTTATAAGTAGGAATAAAATCTCCTTGCGTGATAGTTACTTATATGTGTCTCATCATTTTATTCATTGGGGTTCAAATCTAATGATTTCATTTTAGTAGACATTACCATGCTATTACATATGTATTCACTCAAACACTAAAGAACTAGTCCAAGAAAAGGAAAAAAACACTTATGTCAAAATTTGATAAGTATGTTGTAGGTGGGTTTTTCCTCTTTGGAAAATGTATGGAGAAAAGAAAAAAATCCCCTCCTAGAATACAAAGGAATATTTTATTCAAGAGAAGACTTGGAGTCATGGATTTAAATAATAATAATAATAATAGAATATTTATTAAGTAAATTATGTACACAGAAGGGATACCATCAAAATTCATGTAAGAAATCACAACTTGAATCTTGTGACCCAAGTCTGCACAAAATTTATTTACAAAGATGGAACAAGGACATGTCAAGTCATTAGAATTATAGTCTATATATTTAACACTACCTAGCATCTACCCTATGACAACTTCCACACTCTACCTCACCTTTATTTATATATATATATATATGTTAAAATAGCTAATTATCACCCTGCTCCTTGGCGGCCATGTGAAGGACAAGATTTATACTTAAATAAAATAAAAATAAAAAAACAAATCACATAACACCCACTAGGTGTGAGTCTAATCTAGGTTTGAACGGGGGGGACAAGACTTTAAGATTTTTGACATGTGCATGTCTTATCCCACCCATTTCCTCCATGACTAGCAAGGCTATTACTTGCAAAATCTTTTTAAAAAACTACTTTATTCCCACTTAACAATTCGCCTAGGTAAGAGAGCATGTGTTGGAGATGGGGAAGAAGGAGTTCCTAGGGAGGTGTTTAATCACTTTAAAAAATCTATGTCAAACCTATCCTAAGTCAGAAATAGTAACAAATCAACATCATTCAAGGGATTTATAGGTGCATGTGAGCCTAGGTTTGTGAGCTTGAAAATAGGAGGAGGGTTATAAAAAAAAAAGGGTTAAGGAAAGTAATTTAAATGATGAGTTTTTATGCAAGTCCTTGGGATGGCAACAAAAGGAAATGAATTTTAAATTTAATGGATTTAAATTTGCATTGAGAATAACTAACATGAAATGTATATAGATTAGGATATTAAATGAGTCTTTGTTCATTATTGAAAATTAAATTAATTATTTGTCATGTGTTAGCTGATTGGATAAAACAAGAAGAAGAAAATAAGTTCATAAATTTAATATGTTAAAAAATATAAGTTGTGTTTAGGAATTAATAGAATTAATTATATTAAGGAATGTCTCTTGACATAAATGGTAGCTAGATGATGAATATATAAATTTATATAATAATTAATTCATTAAATATCAATGTGTTTGTGAGTCGAATTCATAAGGAAAGTATTATACCTAGAGGAATTATGTAAGTGGTTAGACACATTGATCATAGATTAAGTTGAGAATTTGATTGGTATGGGAATAGTGGCAGTGAGAACTCTGAGTGTGGAGGGAAACATTCATCATCATTAGAGATGTATTGTGAATGAATCAAATGTTGAGTAATATGTAGGAAAACTCAATTTGGGGTTGATTAATGTTATGATAGTAAGTTCTTTTATAAAAATAAGTTAATAACAATGCCACGTGATAATGGTTTAAAATATATAGTAAAGAAGATGAATAATTAATTTTAAAAAATAATAAATATAGTATTAAATGAAATATGTGCGTGTGTGTGTGTGTGTGTGTGTGTGTGTGTGTGTGTGTGTGTGTGTGTGTGTGTGTAGATAGATAGATAGATATATAGATAGACAGATACAATAATTAGATAATTTATAATCAGTTCATATCCAAACTTGATAAATTGATGAGTAGTAAGAACTGAATAGAACATGGGACATAGTAAAAGTTTATCCTATTGTACAAAAATGAAAAAAATTTGCATTTTGTCAGGTTAAATTTAGGACATGACACCATGACACCCAACTACTACCACCAAGTCCTTCTCATATAGCACCTATAGTTACAATCATTGTAAAGGATGTTCCTAACACTTTAGCTCAAAACATCAACCCTTTAACTGTAGACGATCTCAAGAAGATCCTTCACCAATCAACACTACAAGCACAACTTTGCACAAACCCAGTATTGGTGAGTGTTGATGATCTGTAGAAAGCTATAGAAACAATAACAAGGGAGAAGGAAACCACACAAGAACTATCAACACAACTTCCCACAGCTATAGCACAACAACCCAAAGAGCAAGTGGTACAAGACAAAATTGCTAAGGTTGATTCTACAAAAAAGGTGACAACTACTGTCGAGGAGCTTACAAAGGAACCAATAGGACAAGATGTTCCTAGAACACAAATCCAAGGTGCACCTCCTCAAATTGTCATCATTGATCAAGGTAGTAGAGGAGAGTAGAAAGAAGTGGAGAAAACCCCTAAGGAGTAGGAGGCAATACAAACATTGGTAAACTTTCCTAGCTCAGGGACTTCTCAAAAGCAACCAAGCACTGATGCAATTCCATTGCAAATTTGTACACTAGGCTCGAGCACTACCAAGGTTGCAAGGGTACTTCACTATGGAGACCCTGCACTTGATGAAGAAATAATCATACCAAGCTATGACTCAAGGAAATTGAACCTGTAGTAGATAAATGAAGTGCAAGAGGCACTAGAAAGGAGAAAGAGGCAAGAGATACTTGGAAATGAGTACAAGCAGAAGCAAGCATTAGTGGAGATCAAAGAAATATTTCTTCATGTCTTTAGCCTGCAAGTACTTGATGAAACTCAGCCCATAATGGAGCAATCATCCAACATTGTGGACTAGGTACAAAATTAGGACCTTGAAACCAATGTCAAATTATTGAAATGGTTAGAGAACAAATTTTAGATGAAAGTAAATGAAAAGATATTGAGTGAAATAGCATTTCCATAGGTTGAATTGGCAAAAAATATTGAAAAAGTATAAAAAGGTATTTGAGAATGAATTCTCATTTACAAATTGTTGTGTGATTTCTCATACTTCACACAAGAAACAAGCCAAAGGATACTGAGCTTGGAGTGAAATCTAAAGATTTCTAGCACACAGCTACCAAAAGATTCAACTTAGAGTAAGAAGCATTTTGCCCAAATGCTTCACACACAAAAAGAATTAGCTATGTTGACAGTAGAAGAGGCCAATATCAAGGCCAAATTGATGCAAATTTAGTCTTCCATAACCCCACATCTAGAAATACTCCATAAAGAAAAAACCTATGCAGAGAAAGTTCTAAAGAAAGATCCTAATCTTTCTACTTTGGAAGGACTTGTTCATCTTGCAACATAGATAGCTATCCAACATAAATAATTGGAAATTGCTTTGGACAATTGGGATGCATCTCTTAAGATGATTATGGAGGCCAATAAAACATTTTTGGAAAAATGTGGTCTTAATCCTTAGAAACCTTTGACATAAGTATTAAAAAGGGGGAGATATAGTTAAGGGGGAGAAATAATTGAGAGGGAGATATAATGTTTGGGGGAGTTGTAAATAAAGAATGGAAGGTAACACAAATATAGAGTACAAGATACATAGATACATTAGTATGAGACACATACATCACAAGAATTTTGGTTACAGGAATAGAATGGTGCATCAACTTAGGGGGAGTTACAAAAATTTTGAGGTACATACATACATACATACATACATACATACATACATACATATATACATATATATATATATATATATATATATATATATATATATATATATATATATATATATATATAGTTTTTATAGAATTTTGAGAAGTTTTGAAGTTTTGTATATATGTCGAACTGTATGCATATTTTACTCAAAGAGATTAGACTTTGATATACTGCTAAGTGTTTTTGACACTCATGTCAAAGAGGGAGATTGTTGAATCTAAGACTGGTTTTGACTATTTTGTGTCAACACACTTAAGATGTTTAATAAGTTCATGCCAAGCTAGTAACACATGCCAAGTAAAATATGTATAGATGTTGAGTAAATAGTTGATGCCGAGCTACAATGTATGTCGATCTAGAGAATTCAATAGGTACTAAGTGAATTTCATGTGTTGAGTAATCTTCAGGTGCCAAGTGAAGATCAAGTGCTAAGAAAAGTATAGGTGTCGAGTCACTATAGAAGCTGAGTGGAATAGAATTGCTATAGGAGCTGAGTGAGCTATTTTTCTATATGTACCAAGCATCAAAGGTAAGAAGTGCCAAGTAACACAAATTGGACGTAGTTTTTTGTAATTGCACAAACACCTATGTAAACCATTTTTTGAGCCAACATAGAAGAATCTTGAAGGATATTAAAGATAAGACTAAATCTTTTACATTACCTATGCAATCAACATGTAGCTAATAAGAAAAATGGAGAAGGCATCCAACCAATAAGAAAACTACATGAATTGAGTGGGAAATGAGGAATGAATATGGATCATAGATTCATACCTAGCCCTAAGTCTTTGAAATCTTTAAAAGGAGGAAAAAACCCCATTGTATGCATGAATGAATGAAGTGTATGGGTAAACTATAGCATAATTCAGAGGGAAGTGTGAAAAGACTTGGAAGAAAAGAGCAACATTGCAGTATTTAGCTGATCAAGAATAGAGTATCAAAATATCAAAGAGTGACATATCAGATCAAGCAAGGATCAGGTTAGTCAAAGCAGAATAAGGATTTGGAATCAACAATTGAAGATTGCAAAGCTATCAAGTCAAAGACTTTCTAATACTCTATAGCAATTGTATTAGATAATGGAAATCTTATGGACTTAGGTTGGCCTAGTAGCCATTTGTAAATCCTTTGACAGGGTGGAATTCCAAGTGAATGTACAAAATTCCTTTAACTAGGCCTACTTTTAGTACGGTAGTGAAATCCTTTAACCAGGTCATTTTTTATAGAGTGTAAAAGTCTTTAATAAGACAAGCCTTTTACAGGGCAGACCATTGGAAGTGGCCAAACATTGTAAACTTGAACAGTTACACATTACTACAGTGATATTTTGTGGGTATCATCCCTACCCCAATTTTACCTTCTCATTTTGGAGGGTTTCTGGATTACCAAATTTGTGTGTTGTCTATTTTCATGCATGTCTTTACTTTCAAGATCATTAGATAGATTGGATTAATGTGAGTGGTTTTAGTTAAAAAAATTTAAAAGGGTTAAAGTTAGTTACTTCTGATTCACCCCCCCTCCCCCCCACCCCCCAGGACACTCTCAAAAGGAAATATTCCCACTTGTTAATTCCAACAACAACCTCACGGAAACATCTTCTATTTCTACAGCCAAAACTCCACATGTTGTGTTAAAAGCATTCAAAAGTTCCTCAAGTGACTTCTTCCTATCCCCACTAAACTTAGATAAGACCTCTCGTACCACCTTAGGCAATCTACCCAAATTTCTTGCCAATTGCATAGGTCCTATCACAACACCCTAGGGTTGATTGTGAGCCATTACTAGTAATCTATAGCTGCTAGGGAGGATTGTGATAGCAGAAGAAATCAAAGTTCCAAGAATAATTAAAGATTGCAAAGAAGTGATTAGGCTACCACTTTTAGGAGGTGATGATCGTCTACTGGTAGTTTTAGCTCTATTTCTTTTCAAAGAAAGGTCAAGTTTGAAGTCAATCTTAGCTAGAGCTTCAAAATCTTCATCTACCAAGCTAGAGAATCTATTGGTCCATGTATATCTTTTTGTAGCTAGGGTGATGTTTCAGAATCACTAGTTTACATGGGCAGCTCTTTCTACCATAGCTTCTTCTAGAATGATAGGAAAACCTCTAATTCTCTCAGCTATTTATTCTTCTCTTTCTAGTACCAATTGTACTTGGAGTTATTGTTGGTTATTGGTTCTATTAACCCAGGCACAAACGTTAAGGTTGGAAACAATATCATCTTGTGTATCTTGAAATCCTAGGTTAGGCTATACGACATGCAACTGATTGTGATTAGGCAATACCATTTCATAATACCATGAGAAGTTACCAGAGTCTAGGGACAACTCTATCTTCTTGATCCCTAGTAGAGTCACCAAAAACTATTATTTAATAGTTTTTCCCAAAATCTTTGACAAATTTGAACAAGGGAGAAAAAAGCAAACCAACCAATTGAATTCCTATGCCTTGATTAGGAATTCTTTGATTTAAAGGTTCATTCAATACTAATTAAAGTGCAGCTAACCTTGATGAAAAGATAATCATTCCTCCTCAATCGAGGGAAAATCTTTTTAAGGAATATTTTACTAAAAATACTCAAAAGTTCAAAATTATCTTACAAATACAAGATAAATGTTAGTACTGAAAAACCATTTAATTTTAATGACTAATATCATGTACATGATTGAATGCTAAGATAGAGGACAAGTATTTAAAATAATTGAGATTTAACCTCCCACAACTTTCAAGATTTCAAAATAGATAACTCCAAAAGAATGCAACAATCACAACTTAACTCCAAACATAACATACAATCTCAAGAATGCATATTACCACAAAGAAAACAATAATATTTGCTCCAAGAGGCTTTAGTAGAATAAAATTATAGAACTTTACTCCAATTTCTGCAAATTTGAAATATTCTATTTCAAAATCCAAAAGCATAAAGTATCAAAACAAAAGTATTTTTGGTTATGTCTATGGAGAGATTAACCCCTTCAAATATTAACTATTACATATATATAGGCATATGGCTAGATAGTTATCCAAAATTACCCCACTAGGAGTAAATAGTCCTTAGTTAATACAACTATATCAACTAAAATGTAGAAAGAAATAAATAGGAAAAAGAAAATAGTTGTCCATTGATCATTCGCCACATCAAGAGGAACTGTCTGCTCCGGCCATAATCCTTACGAGGTTCCATGTCTCATATGTGGTTGTGAACGTAGAGATAACAGATTTATGAGGTAAGCCAACATATGCCATCCTCTGTTTCCATATTTCTTTTTGTCTCTTTAGCTCTGTCATCTTTTCGGCGTGCATCTCCAAATGCTTCAGATTGATTATTAGCATAGCCTCAGTATGAACAATGTAGGAGAAATCCTCCCTACATGGTGCCTTTTTGTCTTGAACCTCATGGAATTTTCTCTAAATTTTGCTAACCAGTTCTTCCACAGGGGCAACACAGTCATTCTCTTTAATTGTACAATGTTTACCAAAACATTTCAAATCACTTTAAATGATCTCATCCCTAAGCTTGAGGTTATCCAATATTTTTTTGATCTCATTGATTACTTGGGCTAGCGCCTCAATTCTCCATTCAATGCAATCCTTTCTCAAATACATGGTTTTCTCATCAAGGCCAGTGACAGGGCATCTAGCTTTGAAATTTTTATAAACTGAATCCCTAAATTTGTTCAATCCAAAACACTACCTTTAGGTAGTTATTTCTTTCTTTATCAAAACTCTCATTGCTAGACTCCACCTTTTTAATTATGACAACAATTTCCTTTAAGGCCTTGTCCAAGAGTCTAACCTATTCCTTAGTTTTTATTATGATGTATTATAGCCATTCTTAAGATGTTTTCACAATAGCTTTACATTTCTATAGATTGTCAAGAAATTGCTAATTGGCTGAAGAGGATACATCCACCAACACTAACATCTAATTCAATGGTTTGGTTTCCGAGTGTAGGATGGCATTGATTTATTGAGCCATGTTTTTGATTGCTTCCTTCATTTCTTGCTTTTCCTAAGTGTCCTTCCAAACTCTATCTGCTATTTTCTTATTTGAGGCTTCAAAAATCTTCATATCAACTGCATAGTTCCCCTTTCCAAGATCGACTCTTGTTATTTGATAGTCCTGAGGAGAGAGTTTTTCAAGGGGCATGTCTTTCAATGGCTCAATTATTTCAGCTTTCTAGTGTCCCAAATTCTTATCAAAGTTCAACCTAGACTCTATTCTAGCCTTTTTAGTCTTTGAAGGTTTTCCCAAGCATTTTCTGACTAGATCATCAATAGGCATGGATATGGGCACTAGACTCATTTTTTTCTCAATAGAGGTTTCTAGCCATTTAGGTGTAGTAGGTTCTTTACCTACTAGAGGAGAAAATTTTGCTATGGCCAAAGTATTAGATTGAGAACTAGTATTATCAGGGGACTTCTGAGGATTTGGGGTATTATTGGCCATGATGGAAATAAGAGACTGCCTCAAACTTGCCTTTAGTTCGATGGGATCTAGGTCAACTATGAATCTCCCCTTTTCTTTGCTCGACGCTGCTTTCTAAGTGCTAGAATGAGTTACCCTACTGAATTTTGGTACCTCTTCTTGAACTTAAAGTTGAAGTGGCTTTGGGGTTACTTCAACTTTGACTTTAGAGATGGCCTTAGGTATGCATTGTGCTTTCTTGTGCTTAGCTTTTGAGTGTTTTCCTGGGACTTCAAGAGTGGTTGATTCAAAATTATTTAATTTTAACCACTTCTTGGTTCTTCTCAACACCTTTGTAGTATGGGACATTAGGTCATCTTCTTCCCTCTTAGTCTAGTCGAGCTTACGGATGTCTATGTATTCAACTTGTTCAACATAGAATTGATCAATCACATCTATAGCTTCATCTTCTTCTACCCCATGAGTATTAAAATTTACCTTAAACACATTGATCTGATTGACGATCAATCTGGACCATAATTTCTTTTCAACTTCAAATTCATCAAGACAATTTTCCCAATAATCTTCCAAATGAGGAACATGGGTTAATGAAGCTGCATGCCCAAAATTATTTTTAGCAAATCCTACATAATCAAACTCTTCTCTAGTAGTATAGGATTTGAGGCATAAGAATGAGAATGTAGGTTGTGCTAACCTAGCCTTTTTGTAATTTGAACACCTGTAGTGACCAATTTCAATAGGGAACAAGCATGCAACTGACTTCTTTGTGCTTTCGAAGGAGCCAAATATAGAAATAAGCTACCTACATATCTCTAATTAAAAAATACTATCTAAACTATAACGTGGCAGCTTAAGTGGTTCACCAGAGAAACCCCCAATCCCAAGATATGTAAATTTAGGTAATTGGATATAAAAGTAGCCATAAATTTTAATATCCTGCATGGATTCCTCTAATAATCTATGATTTTCATGACCTTGGAGCTCAAAAACAAACCTCCTAAGAAAAACATCACTAACCCTTCTAAATCCCTTGCAAGATTTAGTGGCATGAAGGTCTTTATAGTATTGGTAGATAGTCATCTCTTATATCCAGGGCATATGTGGAAGTCCCTCCCATTCTTTGGATGCTGCTAAAATATAGACCAGGTAGGAATACAAAAAAGATGGGTTGAAACTACCTATTGCTATGAGGCCTCTATACAAATTCTTAGCTATTAAATCTACCTAGTCAATAACTTTCTCACCTTTAATGATCTTCAAAATGAAAAGATACGTCCAACTTTCCCAATGAAATGCATGATCATTGCCTTTGATCCTGTTCAAAAGTAACACAATGTCTATTATTTCTTTAATGAAATGATTAATTGTTAATGGCTTGGGAAATCTAGAAACCCCTTCAACTAGTCTCAGAAGCCAAGTTTGAGCTATGATGTCATCATAGTTCTTCTTTCTATCATGATATAGATGCTCAAATTCCTCAAAGGTCCATGGTTCATAGGGTTCCTTATGAGGGATTCTCATGGTTGCGCTAACACTTGTCCTACATATTCTTACTAACACCTTTCTTGAAGTTTTCTTTATGCATCTGGTGTTGGGGTCATAGTGATTTGCACACTCCACAACTAGTTCTAGGCATTCAATAGCTGGTGGGAAGGCAACGACTTCTAACAAACCACTACTAGCCAATTTTTGATGTATGGGGCTAGACTGAAAGTCTCTCGCCCACTCAATTATATCCCCTAGGTTTTTATTCACCATGAAAGTATCCCAAATTTTGGGAAGGGAACTCAATAGGAAGGGCTTTTCAAGCTTAGGCATTTTGGGGTGAAAAAGTGTCATGGTTTAACTTGAAAGATACAAATTTATAGAATTAAACCAAAACACTTCAAAGGGAAAGCCATGCATAAAAATGACAAATTGAGAGTTAATACACTTATAATTATCGGTAGAGTCTAGACATCCACTTTCCTTGCTTACCAATCAGCATCGAGAGTTCAAGATGATGAAATGAGCAATTATGTAGGTCAGAAGGTTATTATAGAGGATATAAGAGAACAAATTTGAGAGGGCAGGAATGGTTAATTACAAATGTGCCATCTGTACTTTGACAAGACATGCAAGGCTTATTTGTAGATAATATCCATCACATCGGCATGTAATTCATCCTTTCATGATATCACAAAAATCCATTCATCACATTTTTCCATAAAGTAACTGTACTTAACACAATTTCTCATAATTGCCATAATTATTGCTTTTTGCATCTCACCATAGGGTGGGACGCATTCCTCTGATTTATAAAGATGAATTTATAATTGTGTTATGCATTTTCTAATAGGAAACAAGTGCACATTAGAAAATCACAAAGTCAAAGTTGAAGTTGAAGTTTAAATCAACTTTGGCTTCAACTTCAACTTCCAAAAGTGGACCTAGGTCAATGGGGGGAACACTTTGCTAAAATGAAAAGGGATGAAGTTGAACTTAAACTTGAAGTGAAATTGGCTTTCAACTTCAACTTCAAATTGTAAAATGACACTTGGGTGATAACTTTGTACATCAGTGAAAAGATATGATAACACATCTGATGTCATCCCATTCCGCAAGGTGTGTGGCACCATTATCAAATTTAGCCAACCCATCTACCATGCCATTTCCCTCATAATATATGTGGGCAACATGGTTCTCTTAGAAGTCTTCCATTAACCTTCAGATTTTATTGATTATAACTTTAATTGACCAGTTGCTTCTACCTTCACCCTTAGGAGCTTTAATGATTAACATTAAGTCTGCAAGTCAATAGCCAACTTATTGACATCCCGAGCTCTCACAATTCTCAGCCCCCAAAGTAGTGCCAGTGTTTTAGCTTCAATATTAAAGCCCCCTCCATAGTTACCCAAGTAGGAAAAAACCATATTTCCCATACTTTTGGGAAGGATACCTCTTGTGCTAATACTACCCATCATAATCAAACCATCAAATTTTAGCTTGATCTAGGAGTTAGGGGGGATGCTGCATCATCTTCTTTCTAGCCAAAACTTTAGAATTGTCAAATTGAGCCACTATTAGGCTAACATTCCAAGTTGAAACCCATTTCATATCTATCTCGCCTAGGGGTTTCAGGGGGCTTCAGCTGCCAGACCCCATTGTATTCTTTTAGCAGCCTAATAGTAAGTTGAGCCACCCCACAACTAGTAGCCGCTTGGTCCCTGAAAATCTTTTTGTTCCTCTCCTTCTAGATATATCATAAAATCTATCGGGGGAGAATCACCTAGATAAGTTTTTGAGGTATGGTTGGTCAGTCAGGCCATCCCAATGAATGAATTATTTTAGATCTCTATCCATATATCATTGAACCTCCCATAAAGCAAGAACCTCTCTCCAACCCTTTGTGGAAAAGGGGCAGTGAATAATCAAGTAACATATTAAGCTTTGTAGAGACATAAAATGCAACAATTAGTGAGTTGGCACTCTCTACATTGAAGGTTGTCAATAGTGAGAATTGAGCCATGCAAGGTTATCCACCAAAAGAAGTTTATTCTTAGATAAGATCCAAGGGTGCCAGGCTTTGCACTAATCGGCTTGTGCCACTTCCCCCCTTGGTCACAAAAAACTTAGCTGTGAACTCCCCTGAAGGTGTGAGTTTTCAAACTAAGGAGTCCTCCACATGGGTGAAAGCAATCATGTAGTTGTGTAGGAAGTTATGTAGCTCCCAAGCAAGGCCTAACTCCCTAGGCTCTAGGTTCTAGAAGGTAATCCATTGTCTATCAGGGGTGATAATGTTTTGGGTCCAAGACCCATGCAATCCAGTACATCCCTTCCGTAGTGGTAAAAACTAAGTTCTCACGAGGGGGTTATCATGAAACCATTGGTCCTCCCAAAATTCAATAGAATTATCATTCCCTAAAATCCAATGACACCCTTTTCTTAGGATTTTTTGGGTATTAACAATATTGTTCCAAATCTTGGACCCTTGGGGGAGAGTATGCCCAAGAGAATCGGTGAGAAGGTAAACCTCTGAGATATTTAGTCAATATTATGTTACACAAACTTCCCTGATAGTTCACCAAATTCCACATAATTTTGGACAAGAGAGTGTTATTCAAGTGGCCAATTCTTCTTAAGTTCAAGCCTCCAAGAGCTTTCGGATGAAAAACTTCCTCCCAACTCACCAAGCTCATTCTAGTCTTCTCTTTAGTACCAGACCATAAGAAATTCCATTGGATTTTCTCAATAATATCTCTCAATCTACTAGGGATTTTGAATATGGAGAGGAAATAAATTGGGATACCTTATAGAACTATAGAGAGAAGCTAGAGTTTCCCAGCATTAGTCAAAAACTTTCCCTTCCAACCCATCAACTCCCATTGAAAGTGTTCAACTAGACCATTCTAATATTGGTTGGGGACTCCCTTTATGGTAAGAAATAGGCCAAGATAAGTGTCAAGGAGGGATGCCTCCTAGAAACCAACAATATTTGTCACCTTTTCTCTCAAATAAGAAATGGTGTTCAAGAAATAGACTTTTCTTTTATGATAATTGATGCATTGACCAAAGATCAACGCATAGTGGTTTAGAATGTCCTTCCATTCTCTGGCTTCATGTATGGATGAGATGTCAAATAAGAAAGTATCATCCACAAACTGTTGGATAACTTGCGGGGGCAGTAGAAGGTAGGTTTAATTCCCTTAATTTTGCTAGAGTTAGTTGGGTAAAAGCACAAATCTGTGTCACCCTTTTACAAAGGAAAAGGCTAACAAAAGTGTAGTTGTTCACATTCAATGACATAAAACTAGTATTATTATTTAGAATTTTAAAATGAAGTAAACTAATGAAATGTGTAGAAATGGATGAATTTTTGGATTATAATTTTTTAATAATTATTTGGATTAAGAAATTATATATTTCTCTATTTTTTAAAGAAAAATTTTAATTGCTGAAAAATGTTGGAAATTAGGGGTCTAGTTCCCACCACAAAACTATATGGAAATAAAATTATTTCCCTTTGATCTTAGATTATGTTATTGATAATATATGTAGCTAGAAGAATCAAAAAAAAAAATTGATTGTAGACCTATGTTTTCCCTTTTATAACAATTCAAGTTTAAACTTATTCAAATCGATAGTTTTCATCTCCCATCACATTTTTAAAAATAAATCTATTCCAACCAAAAGAAAAGTTATATATTTTGGAAGAGGACTCTCTCCTCTAGAACGTCATATAATTCTTTATTTTTTTGATATTATTTAATTTATTTTTTCTCAAAATTGACATCTTCTTGAGTGTTAAAATACGTACTTGTAGAATTTTTTAATTACAATAAACTATATCTAGTTAAAACAATGTGTAGTCTATATGAGAATATTATTGACTTTGAACTCTATAAAATAGTGTTTATATGTTACTGAAAAAATATTATAATAAATAGTAAGAGTTATTAAACATCAATTTTATGAAATAATTATATTTTTTTAGTAATTGTATACTAAATAGCATAAAACAAACATTTAATAGACATTTCCAATTGGAAAAGTGTGAGACAATATATAACTTAGCTAGAATAATTTTATCAAAGATCATATGTTTGAAAAAAAAAAATTTTTAGATAGAAATACTCAAATTCAGTCATTTTGATAAGTCAGCCAGAAAGGTGACACAGATTTGTACTTTTACCCAGTTAATGAAACTAAATTTCTACTAAAAACTTTCATCACAATAATAAAAAGGTAGGGAGATAGGGATCACCTTGACACAATCCTTGGGAGAAAGGTAAAAAGTTGCCAGGGGTTCGATTAACAAGAATGGAGAAAGTTACAGAGTAACAAAGTTTTTAATAATTCTACTAACCTTCTCACTGAAGCCAAGCTTGGCAAGTATAGAAAAGAGGAAATTCTACCTAACTTTATCATAGGCTTTGGAAATGTCTAGTTTGAGGGCCATACCTTGGATCTTAGACTTTTCAATAGAAGAATCACTTCATGGGTGGTTATAATCATATCAAGAATTTGCCTCCCAAGCACAAAGCCATTCTGGTATGGGCCAATGAATTTCTCCAAGAGGGGCTTGATGTGATTCACCCTAACCTTAGCTAGAACCTTAGAAATAGTGTTAAAAAGGCTGATGGGTCTAAAGTCTCCTAGTCTATCTCCTAGTCTCTGAGGGTCCTCAATCTTGGGGATAAGAACAATGAAGGTCTTTTCTAGTTCCTTCAATGGTTTTCCCATTCTTACAAAGTCTCCAATAGCATGGATGACATCATATTTAACAATGCCCCAAAAATCCTGGAAAAAAGCAGGAGGAATCCACCAGGCTTGGGGGCTCTATATTGATTCATATTGAAAAAAACCATCCTGACTTCCTCTCCTTAACCTTGCTCATCATTCCCTCTTTCATTTCTAGTTATTAATGAGGTTGAAACGATCTTAATAAATCATTTTGCAAAATAGTGTCATCTTGGGTAACCAGGGGGTTGTACATTTCCTAGAAGTAGGAGTTGACTTTGTCTTGTATTTGTTCTACTTTGGTGATTTCCTAATCATTATAATCTAGCAACATGTTGATAGTGTTTTTCTTTTTCCTTAGATCGAGGCCAATTTGTGGAAGAACATTGTGTTCTTGTCCCCCTCCTCCAACCATTGTACCCTGGATCTCTATTTCCAAAAGAATTCCTCCCTACTTAGGAGGGTTTTTGATTTGTCTATGCACTCCCTCTCCTCCTGGTAATGCTCAAAAGTATCGTTTTGCACAAGTTGATTTTGGAAAGCTTCCAACTTTTTTTTAGTAGTCTTCTTCTCTTTGGATAGACTTTCAAAAAAGGATTTACTCCATTCTCTCACCTCTTTTTAGATTTTGACAAGTTTTTTAGCAATATGGATCCCTCCACCATGATGAAATATAGTCCCTAAACTCATTATGTGAATGCCACATGATCTTGTATCTAAAAGGCCTTCTTCTGGAAGGATATTGTACCCAAGAGAGAAGCAACATGGAGTGATCTGAAATGGTCCTTGGACATGCCTTTAAGGAGGTATATTGGAGGATGTCCCATCTAGCAGAGATAAGGACCCTATCTAGCCTAACCAAGATCAAGTTTTTCCCTAGTCTGTTGTTAGACCAAGTGAAAGAAGAACCTTGGAGATCAATATCAATCAAGTCATTTCTTCTCAAAAAATCCTCCAAGTCCTACATGCTATTTGAAAAATCTTCCAACCCTCCCATTTTTTCTGAAGGGTACAACAGGGTGTTAAAGTCTCCCATATATAAAATATTTCCTTCTCACATGGATTTAGCCATAGTGGTTGCCTCATTCCAAACATCAAACCTACCATTACGAGTGTTGGCAACATAAAAATTAAAAACAGTCCAGCTAGTAGATTAGTTAGTGAAATTTGTGGCTATGAATGGGTACTAATAGAGATATCTACTCCCACTACCTTACCAAGATTCCATATTATAGCAATGCCACTAGAAGCTCCATTAGCATTACTATAGGTACATCTAGCACTTGGCCAAACACACTCAGCCACTCTCAAGAACACTCACTCGGTCATTTTCACTTCTTGCAAAACAATCATACTAGTTTTGAGTTCAATGATCTTTTTTTATACTTTGTACTATTTCCTGGGGTTATTTAGCCCCCTCACATTCCAGGATATGATCTTCATCTCTTGTAGTTCTAGGTATCTTTTAGGTTTTCTTGTTTCCCCTATGCAATATCCTTTTTTCTTTCTTTCTAACAAATGTTCCTTATTAGGGGTCTCTCAGCCTTTGCAGATGAACCAACATCTACCTTAATCACACCTCTATTCTTCCTCTTTGGGACCATCCATTAAAAATCATTACTACAGAAATCAAGGCTAGGGTCCTCTAAAATGAGTGAAAAAAAATCAACAATATCTAGAAGGGAAACCACAAGGGTTCCATTTGTCAATGGTGAGCTAGCCCCCAAGTTTGGGGGTGGGCTACATGGGAGCTCTATTCCTTTTGCATCCATTTCTTTGTCCAGCACACCACCCTAGTGGGATATTTCAAGGGTTTGCAACTCCCCCTATTCAAAAGTGACATCGTTCATTATGAAATTAGTTGTGGTCCCCACACCTTGCACCACATTCTTTTCTTCATGAGGGTTTTTAGTACTCTCACCAATGCAAGGGGTTCCATTGAGTTGTGGAACCCCCTCACAAGTAGCTAGTTCTATGTTAACCTCAGCAACCCTTTCAGCAACATTTGAGCTTTTGACCACCTCAACACCTAAAGAAGAGACCTTTCTCTTGAGTTTCTCATCCTTCAAACACTCCACAAAGAGATGGCCAAAGCTACTACATTTCTAGCATAAAAAAGAAACATTCTCATAGATTAGTGATCACATTGATGTGCCCCACTTTGACATTAGGTCCATCATGATAGGTAGAGGTTTATTCATTCCCACATTGAAACATAACCTAGCAAACCCCAGTTTAACCTTTGAACCAGTCATTTAGTCCATTTTTATGAACTACCCAAAGGAGCTACTGATCCATCTAAAAACATAGTCATCCCAAATATCCTAGGGGAGTCCAAGAAAGTGTATTGAGACCGAGGCGGATCTATAAAGGTGACTCTTCAGGTTAAATCCCAGTTTTACCATCATCAAGTGATGTTTGCAAAAATTGAATCCCAATCCTTCTCAGCCGTGAAACTGAACAAGAAGAGGCCTCCAACCATTGCTAAGATAGAAACAGAACCTATTAGTTTCCACTTTGTCAAACACCATGTCCACCGTAGGTTAGAAAGAGACAAACTTTCCCATAAGGCATAGGTGAACCCTAAGGAGATCAAATCCACCATAGAATCAAGTAAAACAATTCGAGCTCCTATGGGTCCTAAGGAGAACATGGGTTTAGCATTAGAATCGACATGAGTTTTGGATTCAACAACAACCCCAACTAGTTTGACTTTGGGGACACCAATAATGGGGCTGCAGATGTGGGGTCACCCAAGGGTTTGGGGCCCAAACATGCACAATGTTCTCTTGTTGAAGAAGGCAACCATTCAAGGATTTTATAACCAGATTGAAATCCAGACAACCAGGGTTGAAATTCACCAGGGGGGTGGGTCGGGGTAAGGGTGGAGGGGGTTTCCATCCCTCCCAAGACTGAGAGGGCATTGAAGTGAGCCAAGATTCAAGGGCGGGCAAGGTTGTAGAGGGCAGGCAAGGTTGCAGAGGGCTCATCTTTGTATTGTAATTTTTAAAGTTTATTTAACATATATTTGTGACTTAAGTTTAAAATATATAGTATTATTTAAAAATTTATGTACTAATTACCTTTTACTGTAAATAATAAATAATACCAAATTTGAATTATTGTTTATGATAAATAATAAATAAATTATTATCTTGATAATTAAAATAGTAGATTTTAATTTTTTTAAAATGATTTTCCATAATTTTTGTCTTATTATATTGTTCTTGTATTCATACTTTTTAAATATTGTTAATATTTTGATCATGCTATTTATTTATTTAGTTTCTTAGGAAAATGTCACTTAAACAAACAACAGATGTTTCATTCTTAATTGAATTGAAAATTTTGAACAACCACCTAGTTTGCTTGTTGTAGGAAATAGAAACTAGTTAAGGGAAAGTTAATTTACAATACACTAATACCTAATTGCCATATCCAAAAACGTCCTCATGCTCTAATCAAAAGTAAGTTTCACATCACCTACAAAAATCTTCTAAACCAATAATATTCATTTTCTTACCATTAGAACCACTGTATGTTAACATTGTTGCAAATTTAATTGTTGACACCCTGCACTAATGACAACTACCGCGTGCCTCTCATACCTTGCAGTTCTTGCATAAGGCAGTGACTCAAACTCTCCAACTCTTGTTAATTAGAGATTGACAAATTTTACAAGAGACCACTCAATATCAAACATGTTAATGGAAAAAAGATCTTTACATACCTTCTATAGTAAGATGTGCTTAAGATGAATACATGTCTGTATCTCAAACTGCATCTACTCTTTAAAAATGTACCTTGTCTAGACATTACAGTATAATAATAATAATAATAATAACAATAATAATATTCCACGTCTTTTCAAGATACAGTATTGAATACAGTTGTCTATATAAAGGGACTTCATGAAAAAAAAATTCTTTCAGTCTTATCCAC
This sequence comes from Cupressus sempervirens, assembly GCA_028749045.1. Taxonomy (NCBI): domain Eukaryota; kingdom Viridiplantae; phylum Streptophyta; class Pinopsida; order Cupressales; family Cupressaceae; genus Cupressus; species Cupressus sempervirens. The sequence goes on along the minus strand of CM053789.1, from coordinate 10,807,126 downwards.
GCGCACTAAAAGATAATTAAAAGTGGAAAAGGAACGTTCGAAGCGAAAGTGACTAAACAAGAGAAGATTTGCACCAGAAGTGACAGTTTTTAGAATTAAATAATTAATTTATAAATCACATAACAGTTGCTATGTGATTTATAAATTAATTATTTAATTCTTCGAAGCGAGAGCGTTTCGTTTTAATAGGAAAGGTTGCCTGCCTAGAAGTCATGTCAGATATGGACACCCATCATTTTCAACTTTTTTTATTTCCGCCTGTTTGAGAGGGCAGTTTTCAAATCCATCCTTATCCACATAGCCCCAACTTTGTATAAGAAAACAAGCAGCAGCACTTCAAAATTATTGTTACTTCTGGTCTGTGGTTTCCCTGGTATTAGCAATGGCAAGTGTTGTGAAGGCAGCGAACAGCGAGAAAGAGGAGGAGCATATGAGAGCCCACAATGTGAAAAAGGGATTGGAACGTCTGGACAGGAGATCTGGAAGCCGCATCAATGGAGGACCAAAGAAAGGAGGCCATGGTGGGAAGTTTACTTGGGCTGGGGATCGAACCTGCGACCTCACCCACTTACAGCCTGCTGTTGCTGTTCTCGATGAGAAGGACCCTAACTACGAGGAAGAGACATTTTGATCTTACTCGTTCTATTCAGTTTGTAAATATTTTGTTTCGCTTCGGGAAACCCTCTCAAATCTCTGGTTGGTTATGGTGTTTTTTGGTGGGGGATCTATTCTGAGACAAGTCTATTGTAAATATTTTCATGAAATGTATTGGTTAAGGGTGTTTATTTGATTTTGGGATAAGGGATGTTAAGTGCGAGGATTATAGTGCATGCATTTCTAATTGCAGGTATCAGGACATGAATTAAACTAAACCCAATATTAGTATATCTCCAGTTGACAAAACCTGCCATTTAATTACATTACTATTGCCCCTAATATTTCCTTGGACATAAGAATCGACAAATTGCATAGGGAGTATTCAATCGTGTGAGGGTTCACATTCTTTTGTCTCTATTTTATTATTCATTTCAGTTTATTAACTTTAACTTGACATTAAAGAGTCGGAGCCGATGAGTTATTATAAGACATTCTCTTATACTGAGTATTTAGTAAATAAGATTTTTTCATGGGAAAAGAATTCAGTGGTCGACCAGTTTAATATTTTTAACGCCATTATCATATGGTAGGAATTAATGAATGTTGTTATCAATTAGCAGTAACGATGTGTTTTGTTGTTTTTTCAATTCTCACTGTCAAACTTGTGGAATAAATATTGGAAGAAAATGAACAAAACCTAGTGTCGGAATCATCTCTAAGCCTGGAGAAGACTAGTTATTTAGAGTATGAAGGTGGACAGAGCTGCTTAGGGTTTCACCATTTTTCTACATTTTCATGTGATTTCCTGGCTAATCAATGATATTTTCAACAGAACTTTCCACTAAGACAGGGATACAGAACACTAAATTTCATTTTGTGTCAGTTTCCTTCTCTTCAGCAGTGGATTTTAGGGATTCTTTGCTACTGAACAGAGTAAAACATGTAATAAATTATTTGGAAGCTTCCTCGGGAATCTATAGCAGTGTTCAAGCATTAGGGTTCAGCTTGATTTTGCTAAATAGAGGCTTTTAGAGAAGAGAATTAAAGGAGGATGGAAAGGAGGGGACAAAGTTGTGGAGAGTATTGAAGCTCTTGTAGAGAATGAAGTCATGTCTTTTGGTAAACACGTTGCTGTTGAAGTTTCTGCCCCAAAATCCAAACCAACAATTTCAAGAAGCAAACAGAGACAATTGATGGAGAACTTTAACTTGACATGAACAACTCGGAGCTGATGAGTTATTATAAGACATTCTCTTATACTGAGTATTTAGTAAATAAGATTTTTTCATGGGAAAAGAATTCAGTGGTGGACCAGTTTAATATTTTTAACGCCGTTATCATATGGTAGGAATTAATGAATGTTGTGATCAATTAGCAGTAACGATGGGTTTTGTTGTTTTTTCAATTCTCACTGTCAAACTTGTGGACTAGATATTGGAAGAAAATGAACAAAACCTAGTGTCGGAATCATCTCTAAGTCTGGAGAAGAATAGTTATTTAGAGTATGAAGGTGGACAGAGCTGCTTAGGGTTTCACCATTTTTCTACATTTTCATGTGATTTCCTGGCTAATCAATGATATTTTCAACAGAACTTTCCACTAAGACAGGGATACAGAACACTAAATTTCATTTTGTGTCAGTTTCGTTCTCTTCAGCAGTGGATTTTAGGGATTCTTAGCTACTGAACAGAGTAAAACATGTAATAAATTATTTGGAAGCTTCCTCAGGAATCTATCGCAGTGTTCAAGCATTAGGAATTTGGAAGCTTGATTTTGCTAAATAGAGGCTTTTAGAGAAGAGAATTAAAGGAGGGGGGAAAAAGTTGTGGAAGTTTTGGCTTTTGGTAAACACGTTGCTGTTGAAGTTTCTGCTCCAAATTCCAACCAACAATTTCAAGAATCAAACAGAGACAATTGATGGAGAAGACACGCGACATTCAAGGTAAAATTATGGAAATTTACAGTTCCTGATGATGTGGCTGAATGTATACTTCAGAATTAATTTAAATCTGTGATTTTTGTTTTTCTTCAGGGGTATTCTATCTGAAAGTGATTTCTATAGATGGGGTAAAGCAAACTGGGGAGAATAAGGGCTGGGAAATTGAATGTTTGAGGGGTTGGAATAGCATGCACATGCTGGCCTTGATTATGGCCCCGAGTTATTTGTGATAGATCTGTTACATGTAAGCTTGGGACTCTTTTGAGTTCCACCTTGATGTCCCACGTGGATTGAGTTGCCCTTCTTAAATATTGTCTTCCGATCTTACGTGAAAGAGATTGTTTGACAACTCGAAAGAAACCTATATTGTAAAAATAGTTCTAAGAAATTTGTCAGCCTAAGGGTTCACTTGAGGGCATGTGTAGAAATGGATTTAATGAATTAACCAGCTACCTGATCAAATTGAACTAATTGGATCAAGATTCGTGATTTATAGTTGAAGAACCCTGATTCTTGCTTTTACTTTCATCAAGAGGGGCATTGTAATATATACTGCTGTGAAGGAACAATAAATACCCTTAGGCTGAACTTATTGCTAGTATTAGCACACCATCTATTCAAAATATTTCTCAAACTTCAATTACGCCTATGGAAACCAAAGGTAAACATGATTTTTGGATGAGAAGATGAATAATGACATTCACCTCTCTTTCAAATATGTTAGTATGACTACTGGTTGGAGGATAGCAAGGAAAAGGAAAGAACCTCCCAAATCCTTAATTTCTTGTAATGAAATAAAGGAGGGGTAGAAATTTATTCAAGCTGAAAGAGAAACAAGTACAATAGAGAAAGGGCATTAGATAGCCTGTCAAGATCAAACAAGTGATCAAATTGATGGGACAAGCTCATTGAAAGTCGAGTCTTATCAACAATGTTCCAGTTACACATATGGTCTCAAACAATCAACAACATTATTTCATTCCTTAGGAATATGAGTAAAAGTAATAGACTCCAAAGAAGTACACAAATTATGAATCCGGTCGGCAATCAAAGCTAATTTCCAACTAAAAACTTCAGAACGTTGTTGATTCAATAATGTATCACCACTTGTGAATTAGATTCATAGATAAGCCTTTGCCAACCAAGATTACAAGCATTATTCACGACATACAAAATAGCTATGGCCTCCATCAAGTTGTTAGTGTGATGATCTTTATAAATAGAAAACACAAATTGAACATCTCTCTTCCTATCTCTACCAACACCACCAATGCTAGCAGGGCTTGGATTTCCCTTGGAAGACCCATCTGTGTTGATTTTAAGAATACCCTACGGAGGGGTACTCCACTTTCACACCCTATTTATCTTTCGCAAGGGATGTCTACACATCTTTCTTAGCAAATTTTCATGTGAGGGGGGAGTATTCAGATGATTATTGAAAATATCCTCCCCTAGTTCTATGGCTTCAGAAGTGTCACATTTTGTAGAAACAATTTCCCCCAAAGAATGGAGAAATTTCCACCATAAGTGAGGAACCTCTAAAAGCTCATCCTTAAAGATACGACGGTTCCTTTCCAACCAGATTTGCCAAATAATAAAGGAGGGTCCAAGAGTCCAGGCAACTTGAAGAAATGAAGTCTTGATAGGAGCCTTACTCCAACGAGCAAAGAATTTTGGCAGTGAGGTAACATGCCAACAAGATTGGTTCCACACATTCCACCAAGAGTACCAAATATGTCTACTAAAGACACTAAATTTTTTTGACACAAATCTTTGCTATCCCAAGCAAGAACATCATTATCAACCAAAGTAGTACACTCACGAGACTGCAAAATCTGAAACAACTCCTTCCTATCCTCCTCAAATCCTCTTGGAGGCCATTCAGAAGGGTGTTTCCAATGAAATGAAGGAGCCAACCCTCTAACACAACCTATCTTATAAAAATTAATTGTGACCCAACTAGCAACACTAAAATTTTGATAGAAGGCATGTAGCTGAGGATGAGTGGTAAGAATAGGAGGGTGCCCATCCCAAGAGTCAAGCCAAAATAAATCTTGTTATCCCAAAAGACAAATCTAAAAGAGACCATCTTTAACCAATTGAGTTCCAAACTTTAGCGTATTCCAAATCATTGATCCTCTCCCTTCTAGAGGAAAGTAGTGAACTTAACCACATCAATATCTGGAAAATTTATGGGTGAGGATACAAGCCCAAAGTTGATGTTGGTTAGTACACTGATGCCAATAAAGTTTTGCAACGGGAAACTATCTATTTAAAATAGCTAATTGTAAGACAAGACCACCCTCCTTTTAAGGTCTACACACTGTTTCCCATTTAACTAGACTCCATTTAGAAGTTGAAAGGTTCCCACTCCAAAGGAATTGATGGGAGACAACATCAAATTCTTGAAGAAAATCCATTGGAGCAACATGAACAGAACACCTATAAATAGGAAGAGCTTGAATAACTGATTTTAATAGAGTCAGGTGAATAGTAGTTGATAGCCATCGATGAGTCCAATGATTAACCTTTTTCCATAGTTTATCATGCAAAAGTTGTGGAGAGTATTGAAGCTCTTGTAGAGAATGAAGTCATGGCTTTTGGTACACACATTGTAGTTGAAGATTTTGCTCCAAAATCCAACCAACAATTTCAAGAAGCAAACAAAGACAATTGATGGAGAAGATGCGACATTCAAGGTAAAATTATGGAAATTTACAGTTCTTGATGATGTGGCTGAATGTATACTTGTGTATTAACATAAATCTGTGATTTTGTTTTTCTTCAAGGGTATTCTATCTGAAAGTGATTTCTATAGATGGGCTAAAGCAAACTGGGAGAATAAGGGCTAGGAAATTGAATGTTTGAGGGGACTAGAAAAATATATATGTTACTTGTATCTTGAAATTGGAAGAGTATGCACATGCTGGCCATGATTATGGCACTCGAGTTATTTGTGATAGATCTGTTACATGTAAGCTTGGACTCTTTTTTCCCATGTGGTTTGAGTTGCCCTTCTTAAATAGTGTCTTTCAATCTTATGTGAAAGAGATTGTTTGACAACTCGAAAGAGACCTATGTTGTAAAAATAGTTCTCATATATTATTCAGCCTAAGGGTTTAGTTGAGGGCATGTTTAGAAATGGATTTAATAAATTAATCAGCTACCTGATAAAATTGAACTAGTTGGACCAAGATTCATGATTTATAGTTGAAGAAATCTGATTCTTGATTTTACTTTTATCAAGAGGGGCATTGTAATATATACTGCTATGTAAGGAACAATAGATACCCTTAGGTTGAACTTGTTGCTAGTATTAGCACACCATCTATTCAAAATATTTCTCAAACTTCAATTACGCCTATGGAAACCAAAGGTAAACATGATTTTTGGATGAGAAGATGAATAATGACATTCACCTCTCTTTCAAATATGTCAAAATGACTACTAGTTGGAGGATCGCAAGGAAAAGGAAAGAACCTCCCAGATCCTTAACTTGTAATGGCCAATCTCATGCTCCTAAGATTTTTTTTCCTACAGTACCACACAAATTTAAAAAAACAAAGACCTTGAGCCTCAATCATCTCGTCTAAGACAAAGATCTCTTTCCCCAACTACTAGTTGTAGAGCCATGCTATTGTCCATGACATAAAGATCAATGTTTACCTCTTCTTCAGAAGTGATTAGCTCCTATGATTCACTCACTAATTTGAAAAACAAAGACCTTGAGCCTCAATTATATCGTGTGAGACAAAGGTCTCCTTCCCCAACTACTACTTGTAGAGCCATGCCATCATCCATGACATAAAGATCAATGTCTTCCTCTTCTTCAAAAGTGGTTCACTCCTATGATTCAATCATTTTGATAAAGGCCCTTCTAATTTACCCAATCATGAAGCAATAAGTTCTTTCTTGGAATGTGATAGGGATTTCTCCCCATCATCACAAATATGAAGTCAAGGAGGTTGTTGTCAAATATAATTTTTTTCTTTCCTTCAAGAAATCAAACTCGACCAAACATGTCTTTGTTCTTCTCTATCTCATAAATGAAAAATATGTTACTTTCTTTCATGCACCACATAGAGAAGGAAGACGATTAGTTGTTATTTGTTTAGCATAGAGAAGGAAGACGATGAGTTGATAATGGGAAAAAGCCACCTCACAATTTGTTGTATGTTTTTCTTATTTTTGATAAATGGTGAACCCATTGGATTCTGCTATGTTCATGTTCCTACATTATCAAAGACAACACGCTAAATGTATGATTGGAGAAGTTTTCAATATCGTTGAGCATCATGTAAACTGTAGTTGGTTCGAGTGTAGTAAGTTGAGAGATGATGAATTTGATAAAAGGTCCTTCTATAGAAATTCTTTTGATGTTGCAGATCTCATTCATAAAAAATATCTCCTCATAAGAAAAAATGGCTGATTTGTTATAATTATAGGATGTGAGTTGAAACTTAGTAATGTTGATAGATTGTATCTCTCTTTCAACCAAAAACTATCTTAAGTTTCCAAAGCCTATTCAATGAAAGGAGACTTTTCCACACTCCTTTCATATCACTTTCGTACAATCCATAATTTGATGAAGGGAGTCGATGAAATGGACTATAAGCTACCCTTTAAGCTAAATTCCTCTCATCTAAAGATTCCTTCTTGTGTGGTTGGTTTGATTGGTATCTGGAATTCAATTCTAAAACTAAAAGATGTTGAATCCAATAGAGAATGGTGGAAGGCTATTATTTATCAATGTGTCTGATTCTCATGATCCTTCATAAAAATAAAAGATTGGCATGAAAATATAATGAAAAATCATTAAAGAGAAATTAGAAATCAAAATAATCTTGTTTATGAGTAATCCTCCTAGTGACTTCTATCTTCAAATTGATATAGTAGTTATTGAAACATAGCTACATAAACATGAGATGTATAAATGAAAAGGGGCCCAAATAATAGCCAGATTACATTGGTTTGAGGAAGGAAACATGGATAAAATATATTTTCAATTAAAAAATTTGAACATTAAAATGAGTGTTTTGGAAAAATACAAGATGATTTTGGATAGAATTTTACTAATTCGAATGATAAAAAAAAATATGTTTTAGATTTTTTTATGAAAATCTCTTTAGAGAGGATTCACATTGGGAAATCTCTAATTTATATTAGAGGAAACTATCAAGGATTTTACAACTAGAAAGGTGGATGTTGACTATAGTAACTATCGGGAGATTTGGAACAAGTTGTTTTTTCAATGGCTCCCAAAAGAAGTCCTCGATAGATGCGTTTTATGTTGAGTTCTACAAAACCATTTGGCAACATATTAAGGAAGACATTTTACCTTGTGTGTCTTGAAGTCGTGCAACAAGGGTGTTTATGGTTTGATATCAATAAGGACCTTATCTAGCTAATTTTAAAAGTTAAGATTGAGGATTCTAGCTCTAGATGATGTCCAATCACCCTATTGAAAATTTTATAAAATCATTGCTAAATCTTTAGCCTCAAGAACTAAACTAATATTTGAAGAGATTGTTAGGCCTGAAGAAACTTGTATTTTTTGTGAGGAATTTATTCTTGATACATTATTTCTTGTTTGGGAAACCTTTGAGTAGGCTAAAAAAATATGAAAAATTTCTAATAGAACAAGGTAGATATTTATCTTTATAATGGATTAATGGTTGGGGTTTGGTCCTAAAATTTGTAAATATGTTTAGATATCATTGCCCATCTTGTAGTAAATAAACCTCAAATAGAATCATTCTTTTTACAACACTCGATAAAAAATGGATAACATTTATCACCATTTTTGTATGTCATTGTTGAAGCACTAGGATATTTTTCATAGAAATGTCATCAAATGGATTTAATTAAGATTATTCAAATTTTAAATAAGTTAACTATTCTTAACTCTCTTTTTTTTAATTTTATGGTGGCCATGTTTTTATTCAAAACTATGAAACTGAAATTAGTAATGTGATGGAAGTCATTAGCCAATATTGTTTAGTCTTGGGATCTAAATTAGTTCATCACAAGACAAAAGTTCTCATGATCAATTCTAGTCCAACTCCTCAATGGATTCCAAAGGAATGGAAACATGTTAAACATGGTCAAATTATAAGGTATTTGGGTATTCCTTTGGGCTTGGGAGTCTCTCTCTTTAAAATCTCAAGTTTGTTTCTAGTTTCATAGGGGAAAATGGTAATAAATGGTAGATCATCACTTTCACACCATTCACTTGAAAAGTAAACAAGGGGGTCCAAAAATGTAGAATACTTTTAAATAAAGAAAATGCACTTTGATAGGGTTTGTACGGCTTCTGTTTGAATCCATGTTTGGTCACCACCTATCATACCACATTACTTCTGGACTTATTTTCAGTTAAAATCCCTTAGGCCTTCTCTGACCTAGCACTTGATGTTGGTGTTGGAGCTGTTGTTGTTGGAGAGAATGAACCAAATAAATGTTTGTGGAAGTTCTTTTCCCAAGGTGTTTCATGAGGTAACTCCTCTCCTAATATTGTTTTGAATGTCAAGGAAATTTTTAGTGCATGCACTTGGCTAGAACAAAAAACCCTAATTAGGTATTTTGTGGGTAACACTCCTCAAAAGCATGCTATGAGAATGGGTTTTCAAGGTCTAGACACCTCAAGGTGTTCTTCTTGAAGGATTTCAAAGCCTTACCAAAGGATTTTTTCTTTTTCATTTTGGCAATCCTAACCAAGCTGAGCATGTTCTTGTTAAAGGCAACTAGTCTGTTAGGTCCTCTCTTGTGGTTTTTCAGCACTAGTCTCACGATTTTTCTATCTCTGATGACTGCAAACTTAAGGTTCCCATATGGGTGGGGTTCTCTAGGCTTCCTTTCCCATGATGGTCTTTCATGTAAGCCATCGTGTAAACAGTCAGTAATGTCCTTTTCCTTGAACCAAACAAGTTTTTCAATACTCAACCCTAGCATAGGGTTGGTGTTGAGGTCAAACTCTCTAGGCAACCCATTGCTACCCATATTCTTCAAGTTTGGAACCTTGAGTCTAGGCCCCACACCCCTGTTGGGTGGATTCAATGGTGGAATGATGCCATCCTCTATTCTACATGACCTCTTTGTATTTACAATAGAGAGAGGTGGTCATGTACCACATAAGATCTTATGAAGCCGCTACTAAAGATCTCCATATGACATTGGAAGCTCTCGACATGAATCCATTTGATATGGATTTACAGGTTTTTCTTGCCAATCTTCAACACCAAAAAACAAGTTGCAAACAACTATGCCGCTAGGGGAGCTCAGATCAAAGATCATCTCCATTGGCTGGAGGTTGGCAATCAAGCTTCTAAGGAATTTTTCAATGTTGTGCAGACTTGCCATTTTGCGGTGGGCATCAAGCACATTAGGGAAACCCAACAGGTTCTTTTTGACCTTCCTAGCATCCTTCAATATTTTTTGTGTCATTATGAGAAGGTCTTCACTACATAGGGGTCCACTGTTGTGCATGACAAGGCATTACAAGCCTGCCTTGTTGTTACTCCAAATAGGTGCTACTTTGTTTCCATTGACTCTATTTATGTCTCTGCCTCTATATACACTACTTGCCTCTTAGTTCTAGATCCCCTACAATTTTATAGGCCATATTCATTAAACCAAAATCTATATCAGGGTGAACTGATTCATGAGAAATTTCTTATTAGGATGAACTAAAGCGGGTGAGCTAACCCTGGGGTTTGGATTCACTCAATACAACTGGTGTGCCAATATGTCTTCTTGTGAGCAAAAGTTGACGCCTGTTGATCTCAAGGAAGTTGTCATATCAATGACTGATGATAAAGCCCATAGATGTGATGGCTTCCCATTTGAATTGTACAAAGCTCTATGGGAGGATATTGGCTCTGATCTGCATTAGGTGCATTAAGAAGCATACAATAGTCATTCCCTATGGAACATTATTAATAACCTTGTAATATCAAATACATACCTAAAGTCGACGATCCCAAAGATATATACAGTTAGAGGCTCATCACTTTTTTGAATGTCTTCTATAATATTATTGTTGTTTGGGAAGGTATGGAGTGGGCTCACCAATCCAAACATCAGGCCTTGTTTCTTAAGATTGATTTTGCCAAAGCCTATGACCAGATTGAATGGCCTTTCATTTTGGCCATGCTTCAAGCCCTGGGGTTTGGCCCAATCTTTCTACATTTAGTTTGAATGCTTTTTGGAAATGCCTATGCTTGTATTACCATAAATTGTCTACAATCAAAAGTTTTTGGGCTCTACAGATCTATCTGTCAAGGTTTTCCTTTAGCGTCTTCTCTTTATGTTTTGGCTGCTGAAGGGTTTGGCTATCTTCTTGCCAACACTACATCTCAAGGTCTTCTATGTAATGATCCCATCTTTTGGCCTTCACGTTCTCCAAAGTCTAAGTGGAGGATAAGAAAAAATTAAATTAATTTCTTATAAAGTCATTAAATAAATTAAAATTAAAATTAAAAGGTGGCTTTATATTTAATTAATTTAATTAATTATTGTATTACAAAAGAGATGTGTCTAGAGTGTGTATTAATTATTGGAAAGGTGGAAGCCTCTAGAAGCACAATTAATTATTGCAAGAGAGGAGTTTCTAGGGAGTGCATTAATTATTGGAAGGGGAAAGCTTCTAGCACTTGCAATTAATTAATGTTCTAGTTCTTTCTAGAAGGGTGAAGGAATAGGATAAATAGGGGTGAGAGTCTCATTGTTTAGCATGGGATTATTGTATCGAATGATTATGACTTACATTTGATAACAGCTTGGATGTGTGAATCACACTCTTTTTTGGCAATAGGGAACGTTCATTCTCTGTTGTAACATTCTAGACGTCATTCCCTTAGGGTTTGGCCTTTGGAATACATCTCTTTGTACTTGATTGCAGCATTTTTAGAATTAATATAATTTCAGCAGTTGGTTCAGCTTTTGGGCATTCCTGGGTGTCCATTACAGTGGTATCAGAGCTATAAGTCCTGCCATTCTGTGGAGATCATATTGATAGCCGGATAAAGATGTATATTAGTCCAGATCAAGATGTGATGTTTAGACAGTTATTGGGTACATTAGAGAAGAGGCAACGTATGCAACAGGAGCAGAATAGGTGAATGGATATGATGTTGCAGCTTATGGCTAGACAGATGGGCATCAACATTGATGATTTGTACGTTGCTCTAGAGCAGAAGGTAGTTGATTTCTCAGGTGGGATCGAGACACGTATAGAGCCAGCCAGCTATGATGTTGGTGATGTGGGCATTTCCGCAGAGTCAGTAGAGACATGCGTGCAAAGTCAGGAGACCGCATATGAAGCCTTGTTAGGGGATGATGACGTAGCAATAGTGGAATTAGGAGAATGCGGGGATACTATCATATCAACAACCACTTCTATGTCAGTTGAAGCATCCAATGAGGAGTTTAATGGTATAAATGCAGTGGTTGATGTATTTTCTAATGAAGCCACACATGTTAATGATTATGAGTTTTCATCAACTACAAATTCAATTCAGTTTTTTGTTGCAGCAGTTAATGTTGTTCCTATGTCCATATATTTCGATGCGGCAACACCTATTGTTGATACAGTTAGCATGAGTACATATGGTTCACCTACAACTACATCTTTTTCAATGCATGATGGTGGTAATATGCATTCCAGTCCAATATATATTATGTGGATGGATAAAGGGAAGAAGACATTTCATAGATCTTCTGTGGAGTTGCCTTATGATGACATTCTGACTTCATTAGCACAAGTTTTGAATGCTAGGCTACAGGGGTTGGTCCTGATGATGCGGGTTTGCAGTTGGTTTAACTTCCATATGGATATCACATATTGGGATCCAGGTGGAGGTTGGAGTCCATTATGTTACTTAATTGCTTGAGGACAAGCAATTTCAAGGAGGGCGGATTTGTCATGATCCCATCTTTTGGCCTTCACGTTCTCCAAAGTCTAAGTGGAGGATAAGAAAAAATTAAATTAATTTCTTATAAAGTCATTAAATAAATTAAAATTAAAATTAAAAGGTGGCTTTATATTTAATTAATTTAATTAATTATTGTATTACAAAAGAGATGCGTCTAGAGTGTGTATTAATTATTGGAAAGGTGGAAGCCTCTAGAAGCACAATTAATTATTGCAAGAGAGGAGTTTCTAGGGAGTGCATTAATTATTGGAAGGGGGAAGCTTCTAGCACTTGCAATTAATTAATGTTCTAGTTCTTTCTAGAAGGGTGAAGGAATAGGATAAATAGGGGTGAGAGTCTCATTGTTTAGCATGGGATTATTGTATCGAATGATTATGACTTACATTTGATAACAGCTTGGATGTGTGAATCGCACTCTTTTTTGGCAATAGGGGACGTTCATTCTCTGTTGTAACATTCTAGACGTCATTCCCTTAGGGTTTGGCCTTTGGAATACATCTCTTTGTACTTGATTGCAGCATTTTTAGAATTAATATAATTTCAGCAGTTGGTTCAGCTTTTGGGCATTCCTGGGTGTCCATTACATTCTACATGGCATAACTCTCCTAGATTCCACTACACAACTTGTGAATGGCTATTTTTCCAATGACTCCTTTCTCACCCTTTTGGAGGATGAAGACAATATTGCCAATGCCTTACAATACTTGGATACTTTCTGTCTTGCCTCTAGGTCTAATATTCAATGGCATAAGACCCTTTACTATGGGCAATCATTCTTGTTAGGCTCTCAATGGCTACAATGCTACAAGTAGAGAAGGTTTTAGCATGGAGAAATCTTTCTATTTTTGGGCATTCCTTTTTCCCTTAAAGCTTCCCCTATGGAGCTGTGGAATGTTGTCCTAGTGTGGATTGAGAAGAAGTTGGACTATTGGATCACCAAACCTCTCTCCCTTGTAGGAAAATTTCATATTTTTTCTACAATGTTGGCTACTAGGCATGTCTATTATTCCTCGTGTTGGGTCCCTTCCAAAGCTTCATACCTCAAGCTTGAATGCTTCTTAAGGGATTTCCTTTGGACTTGTGATGTTACACATCATAGCTTTCACAGATTTTCCTTGGACTTTTGTTATCTTCTAAAAGACTTTGGTGGTCTTGGACTACTTTTGACTCACAAAGAGGGGATTTCCCTCTATGCTAAGTGGGTCATTTGGGGTCTCACTGATGATGAGCCTAGAAAATCTTGTTGCAATACTACATTTCTTCTGGCTTTCCAGTTAACTAGCCAGCCTAAAAGGGGATTGGCTTTCAAACCCTTCTTGTGACCACTGAACCAGTGCAAATTTTGGGCACCTGTGTTGCTAAAAGCATTTGGAAAGCCCTAGAAGCCATCAAGCCTGGGTTTCATTGGGTAGGAAATTGGTTTAGAGATGGGCTCTCTATGAACCATCAAAATTTATGGTGGTCTCCTTTTTTTATTGTTCAAGGGGTTCTATTGGCTAAAATTCAAGGAGCTAGCATGCTGCACTTATTTAAAAGGGGAATCAAGACACCCAAAGATCTATTTTTGAGGGTTACTATGAGTCTTTTGTCACGGAAGGACTAACAGGTGTAGTTCAAGCTTATTCATCTAGATCGATAGATAGTTGATCTTCTAGTTTCTATGGTACCTTCTTATATGTTGCACAATCTTTGTATGCATTCATCTTTCCCATGGTGGAAAGATTGGAAGTGGTATCCTACCACTCCTTTGACTAGTTACAAACCCAAGTTGGGCTATCGGTGGATGGTTCCCCACCTTCTGATGGTTGTAACTCTCTACTAGCATAGGACTTTGAGCCTTAGATTTTCCACAATTTGGAAAATAATCATGGAGCCAAAAATAGCTCACTTTTCCTGGTGTCTCCTTTTCCAGGGGCTGCCAGTGGGCCCTTCGCTCCGGCATCTAGGTGGACCTTGGACCCTAGATTTCCTCTTTGTGGCTAGCTGGAAGGCTTCCTACATATTTTTTTGTTCTACTGGTGAGCCTAAAATTATTGATGCTAGATTCATAATTTTCTTAAGCCTTTCCACCTAGAGGCCTTTACCTGGCATATGGTTGTGCTGGGAGATTTGAACAAACTACCTTTTAAGTATTCACAGATATTGCATGCTTTTAGAATGGAGATTTTATTTACTATCTAGAAAGACCATAATGTTGTTTTATTCTCTTACACCTTTCTTGATATACATGTAGCTATCATGTATTTGTAATAATGTCATAATGAAGATTCAAGTACAGATAGATAAGGTGGCATTGGAGCTTGCTCATCTGTAAGAGCTTTTGGATCATTAGGGTAATGTCCCTTGTACAATCGCCTACATACCACCAAATACTTTATCCGATGATCGTACTCCTCCTCATAGTTTCCAAAGAGGCCATAACAATTCAATGCGTCACTCACATACTCCCAGCTCACAACCTTCTCACTGCTCTCCTAGTGGTAGTTTTGGTGGTCATCGCCACTCATCCTTGCCTTTGTGAAGGATAGGTTTGGGTTGGTCCCTAGTAGCTCCTCCTATTTCCCCCTGATGTGGGCTGGCCTTCTTCTCATAGAGACCATAAATGGGCTTTCCCTTGGCTATATTTAACTATCTCTCCATCCATACCAGAGGGAGAGAAAGAAAAAGATGATGTTGATGCCACCCCTACTGATGGTTGGGCTACCCGTGAGCCATCTTCTAACCCTACAAACTTTTGGGGTTTTGATGCTAAAGACTCTCTTTCACACTACTCTTGCAGTCTGAGGGTTTTCTATTTACTATGTTAATTTTTTTGTATGAATAGTTAACTTATTTGGCTATATGTCAAGTGAACTTGCAGGTTGATCTTGTATCCCCTAACCCCTTTTTTGTGGATATGTATCTTTATTATTTAATTAATAGAAACTTTCTATTGATTATAAATAAATAAAAATTAAATCATCACCACCCAAAGAGATGTAGGGATTCTAATGAGAGATTTACACCTAAAAGGAAGTACTAATTCCAATATATCATTGTTCCTTCATCTAATTCTAGGGATCTCCTTCCAAGAGTATCAATACTTAATTCCATTTTCTAAAATGGTATACCTATTAAATCTACCTTCATGTATTGCTTGTCTACCATAGTGCAAAGGTCTATGCAACAAGATATAACAACAATCCATCAAAAAAAATCACAAATAACTTCATCATATAAGGTCCAATTTTGAGTTTTACTACACACTTCTCTCTTATAGTATCTTATGATCATTCCTTATCCATGAAAATTGACATGGATTTGGATGACTCCTCCTTGGTAACTAAAATTTGGTACCTAATTCTTGTGATGCAAGGATATATGAAGTACAATAATCAATGATGACTTTACAACACTTTACTGTAACTTTACATTTGGCCTTGAACAATCATTTTCTCAATACCATTTCTTTATCAGGTTCCTCATTGCACTATGCTATTCTAACCATTAGGGCTTCTCTATATTCTAGTTGATTTATTAATTTATTTTTCTCTTTCTCCATAAATTCATTCTTGTTAATACTGCTAGTTTTCTTTCTTGAATTTTCTTGTGTGTGTTTAAATGCTCTATGAATTTCTTCTCCACATTTGAAATAAGTTCCCTTAGGTAAAATCATATTTCCTCACCTATAAATATTACCTCTAGAGTATCTTCATCATCTTTCTTGGTATGAAATTTTTTTATTTCTATTTTAATTTTCCTTATTTCATATTTGATTAAGATCTCCCCCTTTCAATTAATGTCCCACCCCTTTGAATTCATCCATTTCTTCCTATTTTATAATGTTCTTTCCTCTTGTTTAGTTTCTCTTCATTAATTTTTTACTCAAAGTCATGTGAAACACAACCTCACTTTGATACCACTTGATGTAGTGATCTAGTTGGAGGTACCTCAATGATATCTTTCTAACAATGTAGAAAGAATAAACACAAAGGAATCATAAAGTATATAGAGAGGATAAAGACATATCAGCAAAAATTCATGCAAAATAAGATGTACAAATTTTAGACAATATGCCTTCTTACATCCTAGTGTTTGTACCATCTTAAAATGGATGCAGTTTCCTTTTAAGACCTTTTAGCTCCCACTTCATAAATCCCTTTGTGGACCATGGATATTCCTATGCTCAATCTTCTTTTCCCTCATCTTCTTCCTCTTTCTATCCTTATCTCACTAGCATCTATTCTTTATTTCTATGGCATTAGGGACTTGACATTCAAGAGCAGGTCAAATCAAGTTGACCTATTCCAAGTTGACCTAGTCCCCATTAGTTCTGGAGGTTAGGGCCTGAAAGGCCTTGGGGGTTTAATTATTTTTTTCCATTACCCATTCGGCCTATATTATTTTCCCACCCAAAAACTCATATAAAATGAGGCTTGGAGGCGTCATTTTCATATCACATCTCATCCAATCTTAAACATCACATTCAATCTCTTTCCCTCAAGTGAAGAATTATTTCTTTTGTATTCAAGGAGTTCAAGTATTCAACATTTTCATGCATTTAAGTGGGGAGATTTCTAGATAGAGTTGAAGGATCATTTGTGAGCATTTTCTTTCGAAGACATGGCTTATTGTTGGCTATCAAGGGAGGTGATCTACATTGAAGCATTCATCATCTTCTTCATTAATAAACTTTTATATATATTGTACCATGATGGGATTATGGTAGCCCATTGAAAAGAGTGGAGATACCCTACATTCCTAATTCAATGTCTACAATACATTTACATTAAAAATCCTTACAAATAAGGGTTTCGAGCAAGGTGAATCCTAATTATTTTATTTTGGTCATTTACATTTATATTTCTGAATTACAGTTAATTCCACAACCTAGGGCTTGACAAAGGAAATCCTCAATAAAACCCCAACCCTAAAACCTTTATTTTTTGTCTTGATTCGCAGGTTGGGAGCGAAAAGGATAATAGATCTAGAACCTATTGTTTGCAAGATTTCTAGAGTCGTTAGTTGTGGATCACAAAACTTTGTCAACCTATTTGTAGAATGTCTTACCAAATTGACCTAGTCCTCCAATCTCAAATTCTGGGAAGATTTTTGGGTTTTTTTTCTTTCATCATTTTATTACGAAATTCATAGACAGATATTCAAATATAGTTTAGAGATGCCAGTTTTGGAGATAAAACACATCTTCCTCTACACATTTCAAGGTGGGTCATTTATATTTTATTTCATTTTCATATCTTTACCCTATATTGATACCTTAAATGGGCTAATTGTCTTTACATAGTATCTATATTTACATTATTTAAGCAATTAGTTCAATTCCACATTCACATTATCCTATTAGGGTCCAAAGAGTGTATATTTTCTTATATTGCATTCATCTTTATAATTCAAATTTATTATTAACTCCCTTCTTCCTTTGGTTCCTAGCTAATATAATTTGGATCATAAGTGGAATCATATTTGGAATTTTGTCTCTTTCCCTCACACACATTTGAATGGCTTAGTGATCCCATAAAGTGGAGGCCTACATTTTAATAAAGTGCTTCATTTTACTGCTAACCAGGGCCACACATTTCTTCTTGATTACCATATTTGGTTAGAGACCTTACATCCAATTCTAATTAACTACATCCCTGATTACTCTCTAATCTTCATTCAAAAGATAAATCACATTACAATATTGATGCAAGGAGATGGGAAAGCTTAAAGAGAATCAACTCAACCTAAGCCCACAAACATCCCCTGCTCACAATTACACATGAAAGAAACACACAATAAGACAAGGTTCCAAAATTTTACTTAGGTTTAATTAATAAGAAACACATTGAACATAAAGCTTGGCAATTGGCTACCACACTATTGTAATAATTAGAAGAAATCAAGTAACATGCACAATTGTGAGGCCTTTTGGGTTGAGGCCATATATAATGAAATTAGGAAATAAGAATCCAAACTTAAATGCTATCTTCTTCTTCAATGTCCTCTCATTTCTACTACCTTATACTTCTAACCAAGATTCTTTTATAGCTGGCTAGGCCACAAGTTGACTAGTCTTACATTTAATTACACTCTAGGTCCAACCTTAGGAATGTAAACCACAACAAAAGTAAATATAAACATGAAGAAAAATATACTTGAAGGCGGCTCTTAACTTCACTACACACTAGCATGACTTAGAAAATTGTGCCAAGAGATACAACACCACGGGGAGAGAAATGTAGGAAATAGAGACCGCAAAGAATGATTCTCAATGTGAGAGAAACAAAAAATCAGGTCTTGCATACTTAGGATGGAGATCCCAAATAGGTCCTCCATAAGATGTTAACTTGGCATGCCATGAAACTTCAAGTAGAAATAACTACTTTATAAACAATAGACTGGTACAAAAAACAAGAAATATTTTTGGTTGATGCCAAACTGCTCCTAGACCCGAGATGCTCTTGCTTCTAATATATAGGCAACACAACATACAAGTCAGTACCAAAATTCAATTTACATTTCCCACGAATAGGAAACATATTATAACAAATAGTTCTATTCCCAAATCGTAAGGCATATAATAAATAAATGAGATGAAAGCTTGGGGTGCTAGATTTAGGTCCCTAGGGGATCTAATAACATATCTATAAGAACCACCAAAGATTCACAATCGTACATTTCTATTGCAAGATAAAATTCCAACAATTGTCATGAAAATTGACAAGAATACACTACTTGGGAGAGGGAGCGAATAATAACTAGGCAAATGTATCGAAAGAACTCATAAACCTAGGAACTAGATCAACACAAGGCCTAAATCATAGTCAAAACATTATAGATGTTGAGTTAAAAAGAACCTTGTAACCAACCATCAGATAGAAATAAACTAGGAAACAAGAAAATTAGAAATATAATATTTATGATTGGCGTAAGATTTCTCCAATTTACTCTTACATTACACTAGGTCGGAAGGGTTCTCAAAAATTTAAAATTTATAGTGTTTCCTTTATGAAGATATACTCCAAGAATTTAGCAATGCCCTCAAGGTGGGGGATTCATTTGGAAATATAAAATACATAGAAGCTCCTACTCATGAATCTAACTTTATATGTTTGATCTTGATAGTAAATGGATTAATATATATGGGGCCAAAGGCACCAATGTGAAGGGTCTTCCTTCAAACTTAGTGAGATCACCTTATTAGAGGGAGAAAATGTAGCCAAAAGATAATACACCTTATAGTTACCAAGGTGCTTGATATGAAAAAGGTGTGTCCATCTTATTGCATAGTTAGTAAAAATAATTTGGAGGCCCCACTAAAATGAATAAGTGATTCTTGGGTTCAAATAGTGTGTGTATTATTCCTAATGAAAAAATGATTGAAAAAAGTATCCATTAATCAATGTTATTGTCATATGCTCGAAGGGGTGAATAATTTTTATGGCAAGTTACTGTCAAGGATAAGTAAAGTATGGAAAGCTCATTTATGGGCCTATCATTGATTGTATAGTGTATGTAGATTAGGACAACATTGTCAAATAATCATGGATAGTAAAAAAGTTTACATGGCTTAATGCTTGATTGTAGAGGCTAGATACATGATCACATCTTTTAGAAACCATGCATCATGCACTCCTTGAATTAGGTGATCCAAGAATTTGACACCCAAATAGAATGGATAAAAAAAAATAAGAGGAGGAGAGGAGATTCAAATGTTTGAGAAAAACCACCATATGTAACAAGAACTTTTTAAAACTTTCTTGAGATTAAAAATATTGACGATTAATTTTAAAATTTACATTGTTTAATTTCATTTATCATTTTATGTGATGTTTAGATAATTGAAATAAATATTTCTTGTATTATTTACATATTTCAAATGTGTTATTAACTTTGTATTAACATGTTCTTAGTTGGTTGAAACTTGATTTACATCACATAGAATCATTCTTAGATGACTACTAAGGGTCAAATAGTCATTGTCATATATGTTATTAGCAATAAATTAGGTATCCAATGTACCATAAAAATACTTTAATATAGTGACTATTTATCTCCTCTTTACTTTATTTGAATTTTATACTTACAATAGCTATACCTCTCTCTCTCTCTCTCTCTCTCTCTCTCACACACACACACACACACACACACACACACACACACACACACACACACACACACACACACACACACACACACACACACACACACACACACACACACACACACACACACACACACACACACATACGCGCACATGCACGCACAATGGAAAATTTGCGGTTGGATCTAACACATCCTCATTGATTTTCCTTTTCTTCTAATGGACATATCAAGATAGGGTCTAAATCCTATGTGGTTTCCAATCCTTTTCCCACTTTAACCACAATTGTGCATTCAAATAATCTATTTTCTACTTATCTGTTTCAAGAATCTTGATGAAACTAAATTTTTGAGATCTTGGGGGGTTTTCTATGCATGGAACCTCCTTGCATGGGGGAGAATACCTTCCTCTACCTGGGGTAATTGGAAAGGCCATGCCTTACCCTTAGTCCTATAATTATAAGATTTGATTGAGCTAATTTCAAATTTGGGGTCTTCCCAACTAGTTTAGTTAGCTCATACATGTTTTCTTCTTTAACTAAATATATAATAACCCATTTGTCTTCATTTTCCAATCTAACCATGAAAGATGTTATGCAAATGTGAGATCATTCTTTGGTAGACATCCCAATCTTATGTAAAAGAAACTCTAAGGTAAAAACCAAAGGCTATGTGATTCATCCACTATAGAAAAGAGGAGATCAAGCTTTCTCAATAAATATGTATAATAATCCCTCAAACAAGCATTCAAGACATCATGCGGTTACAAATAGATTTTGAATATGGCTTGAGTACTTTAGCGCTAAGGGTTTTGGTATGATTTTTATGTTATTTTTAGATATATGCTTTGTTTCTTCATATTTACGCATTTTCATGAACTTGAGCACATTTGATTGCATTCATATGTTAGGGTTTCACTCTATAAGGTTAGATATTTTTAGTTTTACATTACTTCACACTATTTCTAGCATTTTGTGTCCATATTTTAGATTCGTAAGCATATCACACACTATATTTCTCTTAAAAACTATTCGTAGAGGTGGAAACTAGGAAAACATCTAGGTTCACTAAAGAAAACCCTTATATAGCAACCTACACCACACTTTTTAGATATGTAGGATTTTAAAAACAATTGAGCATAGATCTGAGGACCATTTTTAGAGCACTTTCCCAATCCATATTTTATGTTCCAAATTATGACATTTTTGGGTTGAGGTCAAAATTATCCCAAACCCTACAATTACATGCATAGTTCTATGAACGATCCAACAATTCAAAGTGCAGATATACATATTTAGGCATCAATGTCAAGCTTAGGTAGAGGACAGGGTTATCTTCTACATAGGGTCAAGCGCGAGGTTGTCCCTCACCTACCTAGAAAAATAGTTGAGCCTATTTTTTGATTTGATAGTTGTGTGGGGTTTAGAGAAAAAAAATTGTCATTTAGGTTTTAGAGGAATAGTAAATCAATCATTTGGCTTCTTTCCACCATTGGTCTTCATAGTGCATAAATTTTTATCTCTATTACTTCTATTTCCTCTCCTTGGTTTGATTTACATACATTATATCTTTCATATTACATATATCTAACATTTAGGACAAACACAAAAAGGTCTTTAATCTTTCAAGGTTGAGCTCCCATTCTTTTGGCCTTCTTCCTTAGTAACACTATTAGGATTGACTTTGAGAGAAAATTTTATCCCCTTGATTCTCTATGTAATGTTGGAATGCATCACCATTTCATATATTACACCTAAAAGAAATTCAGTACGACAAAGGCCCAAAAGATGAAGGCAATGATATTGGATGATGGTAGTGGGTTGGTGTGGATTATATATTGTAATTCATCAAGTAGGTCATTTCTATGCTTGCATTTTTCTTTGTTGATCAACTATTTTAAAAGTACATGTATGAGGCCATGGACAACTTGTTAGAGAAATTAAAAATTGGTAAGTTATAAATCAGCCCTCAATTCTTGTTTATTGAGAGTAATCTAAATTTTTAATTAACATTACTTACATCAAGATAACTTACATGAACCTCATTTGATATCCTAGGTAATACAAAGTAGATAGAATGATCCTATGGGCATCTTATATGAAGGTGGAATCAATTATTCTTAACTTCCACAACAAGATAATTGCACCTTTGAACCTCCTAGCTTATGCTCTATCTCCTATGCATCATTGCATAGAGGTACTTGTTATTTTGAGTAGAGTGCCACCATGTAGAGATGCTGAGTTTTCTATTGGGTTTAAGATGACATTTACTAGATTCTTTAATGATCTAGATGTGGGGGGAAATTTTAGGAGAGAATTTACACTATTCATCTTAGGAAAAGATATAGAGCCTACTATTATCAATGGCCAAAGTAGCATGGATGTTGTTACGTGGTGGTACCTTGATGGGAAAGATTATTTGTATCTCTAGCCTCTTGCAACTAAGATACTATTACATTTAATTTTTAACACATTTAAATCTATATTGTAACTTTTATATTAGTTTTATCAGCCATATTTTTATGTTGCAAGTTCTTCTATCATTGAGCAGAATTAGAGTACAAAATCCTTTATCCACTCATTAAAGCATAAATGATTTGTTGCAAAGAAAGAAGTAGGCTTAGTGTTTGTTCACAATAACTTGCATGTTGTTGCATATAAGGACCCAAAATACAAGAAGGGGCCAGAGAAACTTTGAGATGTAGCACCCAATTCTACTAACTTGGATTAGAACATTCTAGATCTTGCTAGAGCCACCTTACAGTAAAAAATAAATAAATAAATCTAAGAATTTACATTTCATTTGTGTGAAATATTGGTTTCCATCATGATGGGGCCTTCAACAAGAGGCAAATAGAATGCTACCACACCGGGGAAATCCTTTGATCAAGATTGGGAAGCAACAGAGGATAGTAATCCCAATGAGGAACTTAGTAAGTTCAAGGAAGAGGTTAAGAGGGATATGTGTGACCTACAAGGAGATATATCAGATATACAAAGCATGTTAAGCACCTATATGAATGAAACAAGGAGGGAGCTCTCTAGAAATCAAGCTGAAACCTTCAAGTTGCTAATAATGACACAAATTTTATTAATCCTATGGGATTTAGGAATTTGTTTCCAAAGGTGGATATGCACAAATTTGATGGCAAGGATCCTCTAACATTGATAAATCAAATGGAGAATTGTTTTGAAGTACATCAAATCCCATATGGATAAAAGGTCATGATGGCTTCCTTATATCTAGAACCAAATCAATTCATTTGGTATCATTGACTTTGTACTCATAGGAGGAAAAAGTGTCTCACTGTATCATGGTCAATTTTTACAGAAGAACTCCAAGCACAGTATAGAAATAGTGTGACAGAAGACTTCTTTAGCCAGCTTGCTAAGCTTCAACAAATAGGATCAGTTAAGGATTATAATTAAAATTCCAAAATCTATCCTTAAGAGTGAATACAATTATAAAGGAGAACTTGAATGATTTATTCTTGGCGGTCTCAAGGATTACATTCAACATGAGGTATGCATGTTTTGTCCTAGCTTAGTAAATGAGTCTTTTATATTGGCACATAGGGTAAAGGACAAGTTCTTGATTCCTAGAAAGCAAGGGGCTAATGTGATAAGAGAGAAAGGATATTAAAAAACTTCTCTTCCTCAACCTACTAGGTTGACTCCACAAAAAATTGAGGAGAAAAGAGAAAAAGGGTTGTGTTTCAATTGTGATAGCAAATATAGTCAAGGACATAACTGTAGTTAAAAGAAATTGTTCTATATTGAAGGTCCAAGAGAGGAAGAAGAGGATGAGCCCATATTAGAGGAGGATAGGGAGTTAGGTGATGAATCACATGATTCTCAACCTATCATTTATTTTCATGCACTTTCAGGTTTTAGTGCACCACAAACTCTCAAGGTAATGGGTTTCTTAAAGAAGCAGAAAGTAATAGTGTTGATCAACTCAAGTAGTGCTCATAATTTCATCAACAAAAAGTTGGCAACTCTTCTAAATTGTTTTACACATCCAGCTCCAGAGTTTTAGGTTTTGATTGTAGATGGGGGCACAGTTAGTTGTTCAAGGAAGTGTCATAGCATCAAATTATCCATGGGAGATTTATCAACTTGATACTGCAATGTATGTGATATCCATGGGTGCAGCAGATATTGTTTTGGGAGTATAATGGCTTACTACAATAGGAACAATTGAGATGAACTTCCAAGAACTATTCATGCGATTTGAATCAAAGGGAAAGGTAGTTGAGCTAAGGGGATTGAAGGAAAAATCTCATAAATGGTAAGCTCTCATCAAATGCAAAATTTTCTTAATAAAGGTGTGGATTGATTTGTGGCCCATCTATGTTCATTAGAAGTCTCTCAATCTAATGCTCTTACTCATCCAAATTTACAAGCAATAATTGATTATCACTTAGTGATTCTTAGAGATATGCCTAAAGGATTTCCTCCTAAGAGGGATCATGACCATGCCATACAACTAGTTTTAGGGAGCCAACCACCAAACATCAGGCCTTATGGGTACCCACACATAGAAAAAAGTGAGATAGAAAAAATTGTTGAGGAAATGTTAGAGGCAGGAATTATCAGGCATAGCCAAAGTGCTTACTCCTCACCTATTGTAATGATGCATAAGAAGGATGAAACTTGGCACATCTTTCCAAATTATAGAGTGCTCAACAAGTACACCATTAAAGATAAGTTTCCTATTCCGGTCATCAATGATCTTCTAGATGAATTAAATGGAGCTATGTATTTTACCAAGTTAGATCTTAGATCGGATTATCACCAAATTCAAATTAAGGAGGAAGATATTTGTAAGAAAAAATTTCGAACTCATGAGGGTCATTATGAATTTTTGGTGATGTCATTCAATCTTACCAATGCACCATCTACATTCCAAATTTTGATGAATTTCATTTTTAAGAAGTTCTTGAGAAAGTTTGTCTTAGTGTTTTTCAATGATATATTAATTTACAACAAGACTTGGCAAGAACATTTGCAACATGTAGATCAAGCATTACAATTACTCAAAGATCATCAAGTCTATGCTAAGCCATCCAAGTGTGCCTTCGGTCTTAAGCAGGTGGTGTATTTGGGACACATAGTTTCACATTAGGAGTAAAGGTGGACCCTAAGAAAATTAAGGCTATCATGGAATGGATTATTCCAAAATCTATTAAGAAGCTGAGGGGTTTCTTGGGATTAATAGGATACTATAGAAGATTTTTGAAGAATTATGGTCGTATAACAGCACCTCTTACCACTTTATTGAAGAATAATTCTTTTCATTGGAATGAATTTGCTAATGTATCATTTGAGCAATTGAAGAAGGCTATGTGTACAATTGTAGTGCTTGCCACTCCAAACTTCACCAAATAATTCATTATGGAATGTGATACTTCTAGAAATGGGATAGAAGTAGTTCTCATGAAAGAAGGTCGACCAATTGCTTTTGAGAGTTGTCAATTAAAAGATAAAAATCAACTCAAACCTATTTACGAGAAGGAAATTCTAGGAATCCTTCGTGCCATTAAAAAATGGAGGCCTTATTTAATGGGTCAAAACTTCAAGGTTAAGATAGATCATGATAGCCTAAAATATTTTTTGGAACAAATACTATCATCAGAAGAGCAACAAAAATGGGTCACTAAGATGTTGGGATATGACTTTGAAATTGTATAAATGTTTGGAAGGATATCTACATTGTTTCACTTCATAAAAAGAATCTCAATGGGTCGATTGGCTACCTCTTGCAGAATGGCGGCACAATACTTCTTTTCATAGCTCATCAAAAATGTCTCCATTTTTGGCACTTTATGGATATCATCCTCTTTCCATCACATCATCATTAAAGATGTCGCCAAGAGTTCAGGCAATAGAAAACCACTTGCTTCATCAACAATAGGTACTTTCAAGACTCAAGGAGAATTTATCTATGGCACAAAATTGAATGAAACAACAAGCGAATGAACATCATAATGAAAGAAATTTTGAAGTTGGGGATTGAGTCTTCTTGAGATTGCAGCCTTATAAACAAATCTCAATGAAGCAACAAAAAAAGAATAATAAGTTGTCTCTAACATATTATGGACCATACCAAACCATGAAAAATATTGGTAGTGTTTCCTACAAGCTTGAGTTGCAACCAACTACAAAGACACATCCAATTTTTCATGTTTCTTGTTTGAAGAAGGTAATTGGATAGAATATTCCTATTCAAATAGTACTACCAAAACTTGATGAAGAAGGAAGAATAATTTTGGAACTAGAGTGCATTCTTCAAACATGCATGAAGAAGCTGAGGAATAGAACCCTGACTCAATATCTCATCCAATGGAAGAACTTACTAGTTGAAGAGGCCACATGGGATGATAAAGAGTTCATTCAAAAGAATCCACACTTGGTTAGCATTGAGGATGATGCTTCTTTCAAGAGAGGTGGCATGCTACACCCTTAATATTGGTATACATAGGGTTATGAATAGTCAACTTGTGGCTATCTTAATCCTTAATTAAGACATGTTATCATTATTATATAGGTAGGTAGGTAGGTCAGCCTAGGTGTTATGTAGGGCTGTGTCTATTCAACCTAAGCATAATTAGGTTTATATAGGAAGTTGTGAGTCTTATTTCAAGATCATATAGTGAAGTATGTTCTCATTGGAGATATTTGGAGGTTGCCCCCTCAAAGTGGCCTATTACTCTAAATTATTAAGTATTTATATAATATTTCATATTATTTCTTCTATTGTGCAAGTTATTTCATTACACATACAATGAAATGATTTAGTTTTAAAATTGCATATGTTTCTCTTATTATTATATAAATATGTAATTGGCATTGCTCAATGATTAAGCATCATACATACATATTCACATTTATTTTCCCACTTCTTCTATCAGATCCATCCCCAAATTAGAACTAGTAACTTAAATATTTAATTGTTGACTTAACCTATTTTATAAATTTCCATTTCTTCAAAAAGAAAACAAATTTTAATTTAAGATAGATTTCCACCCGTGCCACATTTCCTTGTAATTTATTAATTGTCTGAAAAAATATCCATTATCTTTTACAAGACTATCAATAGATTACCATACAAGTTGTTCTTTGAACGAAGCTTGATGGATTGCTGACTAACCATTGTTTTCATGGTAGGGAGGACTATCTCACTATTTTAATCATTATCTCTGGCATATCATAATATTTATCTAAATGCATCTTCCTTAATTGAATTCTACTCATTATTATTTGGTTTTAGTCAAAATTTAATTTAAGATATCTGATTACATGTTAACAATCGTGTTAGACATGTTAATTTAATGGAGGAAGAAAACATCAACCACTTATTCTTGCATTGTAGGTTTTCTTCAAAGGTGTGAGGGAGAATTCTTCAGATGCTGGAGGTGAACTGGGTGTTTAATGTGGACATGGGGCAATTGGTGATAAACTGGTAGGGCCCTTTAACCCATCCCCTCCTTATCTCTCTGTGGAAGATCCCCCCCCCCCCCATGTTTGTTGGGGTATTTGGAAAGAGAAAAATATTAGGGTGTTTAGGAATGAGGAGAGAGAGGAGATTGTCATGGTGGAAAGGATCTACAAATTGATAGTCAAGAATATTAGCCATTGCAAGTGGAGAAAATCAACATCCCCCCCTTCTATCTTGGAGGTTAGAGTGGCTAAGTGCTGGTCATTTGCAGAAGGGATCATGGAAATTGATCATTCTAATCTTTTGGCTAGAAAAAGAACCTAGTGGAAAACCCCGCTTGCTAATTGGGTTAAACTCAATTTTGATGGAGCAACCAAAAAGGAGGGTTCAACGAGGGGAGGGATAGTTAGGGACAGTAAGGGAATGATGTTGTTGGTGTATATTGGTCAGTTAGGGAAAGTTTCAAACAATATAGCGGAGGTGATGGCTCTATACTAGGGCTTAAAATTGGTCATAGGTGTAGGTTGGAGGGATGTACAAATTGAAGGAAATTCTAAAATAATTATTGAGACTGTCAAAGGTAATTTGAGGGAGGGATGAGCTATCAAACATGTGATTGATGATATCAAGTACATATTAACCATTCTTAATAGGTTTGATTTGAATCACATATTTTGGGAGGGAAATAATGTGGCTGATGGAGTGGCAGTGAACAGATTAAAGGTGAAGGGGCTTAGATGTTGGAGGAATTTGAATGCATTGCCAAAGTTGGTAAGGGAGTTAGTAAGTCACGAAGTAAGAAATGATAAGTCCTAGCTGGTTATTTTGTATTATGTTGTTGAGCTAGCAGGGAGGACATGTCCTTGAAGTACAAGTGGCAAGGATTAAAGAATCAAGTATAGGAAATAATAAATACGCATGGCCCAAAAATTGGAAGTTTGAAATGGGGGATTATTTTTTTATTTTTTTAAATGTGTCATCGTACACATTGCAGAGAAAGGAATTATTTTTTAAAGGTTTGATGTGCATTGGGAATGAGTGAAATGATCGGGGGATAGATCATGGTGGTCAATGTGTGATATTTCTTACCAAGTTGCCTATTTTCATTATTACTATTAATTGTGATTATCATCTCTGCTTTTGGATTTTTCTACCTAAGTGTGAAGTCTTTTCTAGAAACTGTGTTTGGGCTCTAAAGAGAAAGAGAGGAGAGGAAAAAATTGCAAAGATGGGTGGTGATTTGATGCACATTGAACTGGCTATGATTGATAAAAATATGAGGAAGCCCTTGGTGTGGTACTTACTGAAAGAGGGTGGTTTTGTCTCGTTTATGGAGGCACTTAATGGGCATGATGAAAATTACTCTATGCAATTTGTTAACTCCTCGGAGAACCGTAGAGTTACCATAAATGGTATCTCATTTCATATTTCTAAGGAGGCAATTGCTCTAGTGACGGGCTTGGCCATGAAAGGTTGAAAATTGCAGAAGGTGACAATGGTGATAGATGATGTGAGCTTGCAACATTTCTTTGTGGATGGTGAGGAACTGATTCAACATAGAGGTGGTCTCATCTGGGAGAAGCTTCCTGACCCATGGAATGAGGTTTGTTTGGTTTTGATGAAATATCTTACCCTGGAAGGAAGGTATGAAGTTTGTTACTACTATCACTTTCCTCTCCTTAATCATTTTTGTCACTGTGATTTGATTTCACTTCCTTTCTTCTTGCTGCATGAATTAGAGGATACTGTAGTTGATGTGAAAGAAAAAATGAAAAAGCGGGGTTAAGTTTACAGTTTTACACCAGGGTTTAATTTTCAAGCTGTATCAATTCCACCTTGCCCTAGCCCCCTAGGATTGTGAAAATTGACATTCCTGCCCATTCGAACCCTTAGTCCCAAATGGTTCTCCTTAAGATCATGGGTCCCAAAGCCTCTACCCCACAGTCTTCACCTAGTGGGTCCTTGATGGATCCCTCCCCCATGGGGAAAAGAGGGAGGTAGGACAAAGGGAAGGAGGATGAGGGGAGAGGGGGTAGGAGGAGGTCGTGGAGGTTAGAAAAATCTAATGCTAAGAGGAAGTTGAAGGAGGGAGCCTTGCAAGAGGAGGAGTTGGATTCAGGCTTCCCCAAATTAAGGATGAAAGAAAAAGCATTAAACTTTGGGGTGGGAGGTATGGAGGAGGTGGAAGAGGAAGTTTCAGACTCCTCTAGGTCAGAATTGGGTGAAGGAAAGGAGAATAAGGATGTGTCACATGTTTCAGCGACAGTTGATCTGGGGTGTGTGGACCTAACAAAGGATCAGTTTCGTGATATGGTGGATAGGATGCGTTCCCCCATAAAAATCTCCTCCCCTATTAAACCTATTTCTGAAAATGCTACAAACCCCCTAATTGTGCAGGATACTATGAAGGCTGGCATTGATGGTCATCCGGGTGGTTTGCATAAGGCTGGTAATGAGGCGTGGGAGAGAATTCAAGCATTGGAGGAGAGAATGCGCCTACTGACCAAGTTCACGGTAAAAGTTACACGTGTGGCTGCTACCACTCTATGCCTGCTGAAGGATGCTGAAGGGGACTTGTCTAAGGAGGACTCTAAGGTGCTATTTGACTTCCTAGCAGAAGATTGGGCGAACATCCTCCTAGGGAGAAAAGAGGCCAAGAAATCTTAAGGGCTCCCTCCTTTTTCTTTTTTATGCCGTTAATCTACTGGTTACCGGACTTATTAGGTTGCAAGGTTGTTATGCCTATGTTAATATTTTTCTATAGTCTCTTAAGTTTGATAACATGCATTTTGTTTAAGCCTACTGATACTCTATTAATTATGGTTGTGAACTTTGTTTTTGTTTCTAGCAGCAATAGAGGTTAGTTTAGTTTTGATGGTTTTCCACTGGTAAGTTGACCAGTTTTTCTGTTATGGGCCAGCCCCTTTGTTTTGGCTGCTATTAATTCAAAAACAATCATGTTAGACTCATAGAACACCTTGTTTGTGGGAAAAACTGAAGTTCTCTAAACAAAAACTGAAGTTTTCTAAACAAGTCTCATCGTACTAGTGTGCTGAGTATAAATACCAAATATCATAAAAATGAACTGGAAATCCTATCCTAAATTACTTAAATTGTTAGATGGATACTCGGAATATATCCCAATATACAATTAAAGCAATACTTTCATTTGAATATAAAACCTTCTAAAACAAACTTCTTATCATAAATTACTTTATAGCTGTGTAGTTTATGAGACACTAGTTAATTTTCGACACTAAGCCACTTTGACTTTATTTGAACCAATATACACTGCACAGAATTCCATTCATCATTATGCCTTTTCTGGATTTGGCTGAAAATCAATATCATGCTAGATTGGGTTTTGTTCAACTCGGGCAGCTTCTTTAAAAGCTTATTGTTCTTATCAATCAATGGAAATTATATCTCTCAGCAATTTCATTGTTTCATTGCACGTTTGTTAACAATTGGACGTTTATTAAGACAACACATAATCACTAATCCATTCACTTTAGTAAAGAGCAGCACACCCTTAAACTATGTTTCACTTCAGATAACAGGGCAATATACAACAAGAAACATGCATATCTTTAAACCTGGTCTCCAAATTAAGTACTTGGCCCATGTTTTATATATGTGTCTGCCAACAGTTTTCCTAGTTTCACCTGAGACTTTGTTGTTAGGTGAAGCTTGTCTTCCTTAAGCTCAAGACCATCGGCATCAACACAGTAGACATTATGAATGCTGACACCCAACTGTGCTTTCCTAATCTTCTGCACAGGTTCACTATATGGAAGGTCACCCATGGTTATAGCAACCTATCAGATCAAGATTCAAAACAATGAAAGTTATCAGATCATCAAGAAAAAGAAGTGTTCTAACCTGCCCACCATCACTACATTTAGTTTACCTGAATGAAAAGTAGATCAGGCTGTCGCAGATCAGAACGGATATCATAAATAAGTCTCTCAAGGTTTTGTTGATAACTATCAGCAGTTTCCTCAGAGTTGGCATCACTTTCACCCTGATACCATAAAAGAGCCCTTAAAACATGAGAGCTTCCATTGTTGTATCCGAGAGCTGCCCTTGTTCTGTTAATCATGTTTGTGTAAAGAAAGCTACCCTTCTCCCATTCTTTGATAGCAGTCCCACCAATGGCACATGGAACCAAACCAACATGATAACCGTCTCCACATTCCTTGTTTTGCTTCAACAATCTATTTGCAAAAGCCATTCCAGGGCCAACTCCACACACTTTTTCTAATTCACAGCTATTTTATCTATTCAGTGTCAATCAAAAAAGAGGCTAGACAATCAAATCATCAATCTCCTTATAGAGAACATTAAAACCGGATGACCAGATTGAGACCATTAATTAGTATGGGATAGGTGTAAGGATCTGATTAAGATAGAATGTAAATGATTTTTGTGGGTTATATTCTTCCGAACTAGATCTATGTATGGTGAAAATGGTAGTAGGACATGCTTACTTGTATCAATGTCTTTATGCAGGGGCTCTTGAGCTTCAACCCATTTTTCCTCTGCGGTAAATCTGAGGATTGAAGGATGTGGCCTGCATTGACGAGGAACAAATCCATCCCATTTGTCATCTTCAACTCCTCCTCTGCCTGACATATTGCTTTGACCTGACAGTATGAACAGCTCCAATCTAGTCTCTGGATTCAACCCATTTGTGGAAATACTTACATTTATTGTCAATACAAGATAAAGTATGAAGCGCGAGAACTTCAATTTTTTCCTGGGATATCCTCCCATAATTTTTCAGAAAGATCTTTGAACCTCTTTGTTCAGATTTCTTTAATGGAATACAAAGTCTATGCTGTAAGTTTGTCGCTTTTTCAGGGAGACAAGTCAAACAAGGAGGCTCGTCGTTGTACATTTCTCATTGGATTCCTGGAACGATAGTACTGCTTCTCCGACAAAGGAAACAGTTGTAAACATAAGCACAATGCATTGGAGTCTTAATAAACAATGCATCCTCTGAGCATAACACAATTGTATATTATATCTAAATTGCTGAATGCATTGTATAAACATATTGGAAACCTAAAGGAATCTTTTTCCGGATGAAAAGGGTTAACCTTAGTAACCTCTCATTGGACGCATTTGTGGATGCGCTCAATATGTTTCTATAATTTAACAGATGTAGTTGATTTCAATATTGACAGCATAACCTTAGCGTTTGTTTGATTCTCGATTTGAGATCGTGGTTGTGCATTAGGAGCGTGTATTGAAAATTACGCACTTTTTTTCTACAGATTATAGATTTTATAGTTTTTAAGGAGATTTGTCTTCTTCTTTCTTCTTTTTTTTTTTTTTTTTTTTTTGATGATAGTCTTTTTTTATTAATAAATAATATACTAAGATTACAATTCACAAAAAAGAGTCATCTTGCAAGAGTTCACACAGTTGAAAGTGGAGTCATAAACTCTTCATCAACAAAAACATAAAGCAACCTCAGCCAGCTAAAACAGTGCCTGCTGAGGGAGGTGGCTCATCACGATCATGAAAACTCCAATCATCTTTGGGATTGGGGGGCAGGCTGGGAATAGTCCAGCCGTCAATAGCAGCATCAGTGGCCTAGTTAGTATCCTTCATATCTGGCCGTGGAGGTGAAATTGTCAGTTACAGGCGAAAAGGCCATTTCCCAGAGACCACTTGCCAAACACCAAGAGGAGGAGCCAAGGACCAACCAGTGCCACCACAGGGCAAGGAAACTGATTGGCGCTTCCATCCATCATCACCATCGTTAGGAGAGTGGTGGCGGGAAGCCTGGGAGCATGGAGTATGTGAGCAACAGCTTGAGGAGTTGCACCACTGATGATGGCCTCTAGACGTCAAGTTATCAATCGAGGCATCTGCAGGTACCTTGGCAATAGTACAATGGGCATTGCCCCAGTGATTGAGCAACTCTTGTAGGTGGGCCACATTGAAGGCCACCTTGTTTGCTTGAACTTGAATCTGCATTATTACATTATTACAAATGCACACTTTAGTGTACATAGAAATATTAATATCAAAAAAATTGTGAGTGAAAAGAACAATGTTTCTATCTTTCCATAGAGTGAACAAAATCTCCATCCTGAAGGTATGCCAAATCAGGATAAATTTCAGAGGGATCCTAGGGGAATCACCCAAAAGAGCCATGTGCCAAGAAAAGAGTTCAGGCCTGAATGGCTCAAAGAAGTCATGAATGCAATGCCAATAATTTTGAGCACATCTACAAAACCAAAAAATATGAAAGAAAGACTCTGGTTGTCCACAAAATGGACATTGAGGATTCAAAACCCAAATATGCTTGAGTCGAGGCCCAAGGGGAAGACCTTGAAAAGCCAGGCACCAAGTAAAATGGACAATCTTGGGTTCTGTAATAGCACTCCAAATAGTGTCAAAGCGCTTTCTCCATTGAGATAGAAAGAAGATTGCAAATGCCATCTCTGATTGAGCATATCCACCATTGAAAGATGGGGAGAAAGTCATCTGTAGCTGAGACTTAGTTTGTAACTAGACAAAGGAGTGGTAGGATACCACTTCCAATCAGTCCACCAAGGTCTAACTGGTTGAATACCCACTTTATGAATTAAGTACATTGGAATTGAAGAGAGCAATAAGTCAAAAGTTTGTTGATCTAAATGGGAAAGATTGTACTAGACTTGCATATCTTCCCAAGATTTGAAACTCATGGAAACCCTAGAACTTTAGGAGTCTTGATGCCTCGTTTGAAAAAATGTAGAGCATTAGCACCTTGTGTCTTGGCAAGGGGAGTACCCTGGATGACAAACAGAGGAGACCACCAATTGTTCTACTAGTTCAAAGAGAGCCCATTACAAAACTCATCTCCAGAACAGCGAAGCCAAGGCTTGATAGCTTCCTAAGCTTTCCATATGCTCTTGATAACAAAAGAGCCCTAAATTAACATGGGCTCTTACATGATGAGAAGGGTGTGAAAGCCAATCCACTTCCATGTAGGCCTGTTGATAGGAAATTTGGAAGAAATGCAATGCCAAACCAAAATCTTTCAAGCTTCATCTCCAGTGATGGCACAAATAATCCATTTGGCACATATAACAAGGCCTTGTTTCTGTGCGGAAAGCAAGCCAAGACCTCCAAACTCCTTTGGGAGACAACAAAAATCCCAAGCAACTCTATGAAAGCCATGATGATCAAAACCAAAGGCTCAGATAAAATCACGAAGCAATCTCTCTAATTTCTAATAGGAGGCTTTAGAAGGAGCCCAACAAGAAGAATAATAGAAATGAGTCACTGCAAGAACTTTCAAGCAAATCTAGAATTTTCCCACAAGAGAAAGCAGTTTTGTAATCCAATAATCTAGCTTCTTAGTAATCTTGGCAAGCACTGCATTCCATAGATCAACTGGGAATACTTGAAAAGCAAAGGGAATGCATAGAAAGAAGAAGATCTCCCTGTAAGTGACCCATTTCCATTCAAATTGGCTAAGTCAAGGTGGCACTGACAAAAATGAATAGCAATAATAGAGTGTTTTATGCTATTGAATAGTACAGCCAGAGGCTTGACAAAAAGTATCAAGGTAATTTAAGGCATTTTTGATGTTTTCTTCATCCTCCAAAAGAGTGAGAAAGGAATCATTAGCAAAATGAAAATTAACCATTTGGGAAGATGATTCTAGCAAAGAAATACCACAAGCAAAACCTGAAGACACGAAGTGGGCTAGCAAGTAGCCAAACCCTTCAACAGTAAGAACATAAAATGTCAGAGCCAGAGGGAAACCTTGCCTGATGGAATGAAAAAGCCCAAAGGCATAAGATTGGGAGTTATTGATGATTGATGGTAATGCAAGCATTAGCATCCCCAAAGAGCATTTCCAAAGACTACAAAAAATTGGGACCAAAACCAAGAGCCTGGAGCATAGCCAAGATAAAAGGCTATTCAATTCGGTCATAGGCTTTAGCAAAACCAATTTTCAAAAAAAAAGCCGACTAGTTGGACTTGCGAGCCCACTCCATTCCTTCACAAACAACAATAATATTGTCAAGAAGATATTTGGACTTGATAAATCCAATTTTCTTCGGCCACATAATTAAAGGCAGAAGATGCCGAATTTTGAGAGAAATTGCCTTGGCAAAAATCTTATAAGACACATTCATAAGGGTAATGAGCCTCCAATTGCAAATATCCTTAGGATCTCTAGCATTTGGTATGAATTTAATGTTTCCTTTGTTGATAATGGCTCCTAAAATTTTAGAATGATAGGCTTCGAGATAAACTTTGTGCATATCGGGACCAATATGCTCCCAGAGGTGTTTGTAAAATTCACAAGGAAACCCATCACACCTAGGGGATTTATCATCTTCCATGGACTAAACTACCTCTTTAAGGTCTCAAAGAGTAAGAAGTTTCTCATAGAAAGTGTGTTGCTCAACTGATGGCAGTTTGGAGTAATAGAAATACACTTTCTGAGAACTAACTCCCAAGCAACCGAATTTCCCTACGAAGCAAAAATGTTCTCATAGTGTTGAACAAATGCTTGAAGGATGTCAGGGAGACTGGAGAGAATAGAAGTGCCTAGTTTGATTTTTTAAATCCCAAAATTGGTATGAAGGGCTCAAAGAGCTTGGAAGAACTCCTTCAAACCTTTATCGCCAACCTCCAACTAGTGGAGACAAGCTTTGATTTGGGCTTCTAGAGTGGCATAATTATCTGTAACCTATTTATCATGGTGAAGTTTGGCAAGATGGATATGCAAATCAACATCAAAGGTATTAAGGGTGAGAGCCTCAGAAGCTTTTTTGAGTCCAGAAGAAGTGGAATCATAAGACCACCTTTTGAAAACCACCAACTACTGTCCATAGATGCATAAAAAGCAAGTAGTTCTAGTAGAGGCATCATTCACTGGATCCACCTTGTCTAGGAATGTGAACGTGGTTCTAGATTCCAGACATGTAGGATATGAGTAATAGTGGAAGCATGTATCAACACAAATGTGTTGAGGAAGAATTGTGTCTTGAAAACTTTTTGGACAACTATTTTCCATGAAATGGAAAAATAAATGGGATAGTGGTCAGATAACATCACATTGGGCAAAGGAATGATAGGTAAATCATGATCCTTAGAAAAGGAGAAAAAAGATTGTGTAGTAATCATGACATGATTGAGATGCTTTAAAATGCAGTTAGAGCTAGCCTGAAAGTTGGACCAAGTGTGCCAAACCCCACTATGTTGTTGGCGATTAGTATTGGAATCATAAGTGCCCAATTTATTGCACATGTAGTACCAAGCGTCCCTTTCCCTAGCTATCCAACGAAAAGAAAAATTGCCATCTTTGTTAGAGGCCACCTCAACCATATTGAAGTCACTACACATGACCCAAGTAGTTGGAGAAAAGTTGTCAGCTAGCCAACCCCACATTTGAGATCTTTCTACAACAAGTTTGGGATCATAAACATTAACGACTGCAAAGGAATGATTGTTAATGGAAAACCATAGCCAAATAGTTCTATGCATGGGGTTAGAATCATGCGAAATAATAGCAGAATGAAGACGAGGTGACAAGAGGGTAACTACACCACCTCTACTACCTTCGTGTTGTGAGGAAAACATAATGCCATCCAGCCAAATGACATGACATGCAGAAGAGAGCATGATATCTTAACTTTCTAAATTTCCAAGTCTATGATGGGTACCCCAGACATAGTACTTTCTAGAGAGGTTTGTGAGACCTTGTACATTCCATGATAAAAAAAATCATGAAAATTCTTCCATATCTTCCTCGTCC
This sequence comes from Cupressus sempervirens, assembly GCA_028749045.1. NCBI lineage: Eukaryota > Viridiplantae > Streptophyta > Pinopsida > Cupressales > Cupressaceae > Cupressus > Cupressus sempervirens. The sequence continues at coordinate 10,769,358 of CM053789.1, read as the reverse complement.
TCAAGAGAGGAGTAGCTATTCTGCAAGAAGGTTGAACCTAGGTTAAATTCAGAAGGAAAATCTTTTAGATTGATGGCTTGACGTTTCACCTTTGATTTCTTAGCATGTCTAGGAGGACTGCAAGAATGTCGCACATTCTGAGTTGCTATGGAAGAAGTAACAAGAGGGGTTCAAACCACAATTGAGGCATTAGCCCTGGTGACTACCTTAATCCCCTGTGAAACACCAGGGTTTGGTTTGGAAGAAATCACTTGAGTCCCTAAGTTGGTTGGGGTTTGCACTCCTGTTGAAATAGGAGGAACCAAAATGATCACCACATATGACTATTTAAGGGCCAAGGGAGCCTTGCCCTTGCACCCAACAATAGTCCGTTCATCATTTTTCCCTTCAGTTGGCTTGGCAGGAACCTCTTTAGGTGGGGGTTTAACCCTAGGCACAACTAAATGGTAATCCCTAATCTTATGTTCCATTGACTGACACCTATAGCAGGTGTTAGGTAAGTTCAAATAAACCACCTTCTAAGAGAATATTTGAGCCCCAATCTGTATTTCCATAGAATCCTTAAGATTGTTGGAAAGATCAATCTCAATGGAAATGCATTTCTAAGGGCAAGCACTGAAAAATTTCTCATGTTCCTTTGTGATAACTTTGTCAAGGGTATTGGCAATGGACTCAATAAAAGGCCAACATGGCAAGGATAAACTTGAGAACTCAACCCACACAAGAACCCTAAGCTTTTTTTCATCAAAGATAGTGAAGTCTCTAGACCATCTTTAAAAAAAAAGCAAGGAGGAACGCACAGACCAAGGACCATTGTTAAAAATTGCATCTTCCTGTGACAGGTTGGCAAAATGAAAAAAAAAACCTTTGTTATGGTTTTGCACAGCGTCAAGGTGCACTCCATGAGGAGTCTAGCTCTTGTTAACCCATTCTCGGAGCATAACTTTAGGAGGAGTCCTACCCACAAAATAGCCTATTAAAGTATGTTTTTCTAACCAATCACAAGTAGCATCAAATTCTTGCAAGGGAAGGATAATATTAGGATTAGCTCATGAAAAACCTTTGGGACGAGTTTGCAAGGGTGTTTGTTCAGTGGAGGCATCATGCCTATCTGAAGCAACAACGTGAACACCGATAATAATAACTAGGTCACCACTAGCTAGGGCCACTATAACCTACCTAAAAAGCTCTTGCAATAAATGTGGTGTGACAAATGGAAACAATAGAAGGAAAGCTCAGACAAGGAGCCATATGCGAAAAAAAACTGAAAGTTCGCATGAAACCCTAGCAAAGTCACAGGAGATTTGTTTTTTTAATAGTTAATTAATACATAAGAGTTTATTCATCAAAAAAAGAAGAGTGTATTAAAAATATCTCATTTTATATTGATCCTATAGTTTTTATATTGATCATATTGATGAGATCAATAAATGATTTAGATTCAATTGTAGGTGATGTGTTACTTCACATTGACTCAAGAGTGGATATTGACAATGACAAGTCTCCATTAATTCAGAATATATATTCTTATTTAAAAAAAAATATTATTTAAATAATTAAATTGTTAAACTAATTAGTCAAAATAAATTTACTATAGAATATGTTCAATGATGCTGTTAGTTGATTGATTATATAATAAAATATTTTAAAATTATATTTAATATACTATTTGTATCATTTACAATTAAAGTTTATGTCTACAAGGTTATATTTTTTATTTCATCCTAAACAAGACTAGAAATTCTGCCATACAATGTGGCTGAAACTGTCATTCATAAATCTAGCTTTTCAGACCTTAATTGACAAGAGTGTTTTGATATAAGAATAAGTGTGATAAATTTGATAGTCTAAAGGTTTGTCATAGAGCATTTGTTGAAATGGATCTAAATATACAACTTTTAGAGAATATTAAGTTAATTTTCCATGGATCTAAGGTCAAGGGTTTAGCTATTTTCTTACTTCTACTACTTTTACTAGCAACATGTGCTTGCCCAATTATACTTTTGATCTTGTCAATGGGAACTTCACTAATGAATATTTGTAGCTCATAGAAGATGAATCAAGTTCAACTTGTTATAAATTGTCGATTACTCTTGTTTTTCTTCTTGTAAAGTAGCTTATGGCAAGTTAGGGTATCTATGTTGTGATTCCTATTGGCTTATGACACTCAAAGGCTTGAATTTCATCATATTTCCTAGAAGTATTATTTCCTCCCTCAATATTTTGGTGGCCTAAGGCTCATCTCCACACAAACAAAAAGTGAAGACATTTACATTAAATTGGCAGCTCATTGTGTTCTTGGAAATGAGGCCTAAAAAATTCTCTTGTGCTACTTCATTATTTATATTATCCTCTATGTTGCCCAACCTAGAGGGATATTAAATTTCACACTCTTCTTTTTAAGAGCTAACATGTTAAAATTTATGACTCTTTTGTTTTAAGAATATAAATTAGAATGCATGGTAGGCCACCAAGCATTTATTGAGGTGCCATGGAACTATTTCACACATGGCCTTTCATTTAATCAACATAATCTATGGTGGACTCCCCTAATTCATATGTGAAGGGTTACCTATTTCTTGAATTCCAAGAATGCAAGCACTATATTTCCACTGACATTTCATTCAAATTTTTAGAGGTCATTTTTGTAGATCAATAATGTCTCTTTATACTTGGAAGGATGCTTGGGTCCATTTAAAATCATGACTAAGGATAGAGACAACTTTAAGCTACTTTTTTCCTTATTGTCTTCAAAGGTTTTTCACAAGATAGGGATAACAAGTGTCACAACATGGTGGAAGAGTTAAAAACAATAATCACATTAATATCAAGTTATAAAAGAAAGCACAAAGGAAAAACAAGAGGAGAAATCAAAATAGATGAGAAACCCAAAAATGAGCTCTGAGGAATTTAGGCTTAGTCTATTACATTTATAGAAAAATGCACATTAAATGCTAATTTCATAGTAGACTAAGTTTAGTAGTAATATTAATGAAGGATGATTGGTTGGAATGAATGGTTGAAGGTTGAACATGTGCACAAAATTCTCCATAGATTGTTCTCATTGTTTGTTGATAATTAATTTAGTTTTCTAGAGATAGTACCCAAACATAGCTTTCTAGTGATGGATACCACACCTATTATGTGTCTCAAATTTTACATAGGTCCAATTTTTTGGAAATGATGCTATTGGATATGGATTTTGTTTCAAAGAATGGTGATTTGAAACTTGTGAGAGCAAAAAAATTGAAGAGATTTAATCATTTGGAAAGTAGAGGATGAAAGACCATGAAGATATATTCAAGGGAGATACCGTCAATGAGTATGTAGTCATACAACTGAAGGGTGTGGACATGGAACATACTAGAGATGATCAAAGATTTAGAATATTTCATGATAAAAGACTTGTGAAGACTAGTTGTCACACTTAAATCCCATAGAAAATGAGTGGAGATCATCAAAATTGACTAGATCCTTCTTCAAACATTCTTTGCCACAACCAACTAATAAATAAAAGTGGGAAGAGGAAGGGAGAGTTAAAGAAGAAAATAAATATCTCCCCTAGAGATTATTAGGCCTCGAAATGCACTTGACATTTTGATGGCATGGAGCTTAGTTGGGTTCTATGAGTTAGACATGGTTATTATTGATGCAATAGGGCCACAAACTTGCTTGTATAATGTCTTTCTAGGGAATGACAGAAAAGTAAGGAATGATTCAAATTTTGGAATGGGCACTGTTTTAGTTGGCTACTTTAGAAGGAAAAGAGAAAGATATAATACACACATAAATAAAACTGATCGTCTTTCTTTCCTTAATTCAATACATAAAGGCTCTATTTGTATAGATATCTTAGATATCTTTGGAATACAAAATATAATTATTACATGTATCTAACATTAGGTGGTGGATATTAAATGTTGGGAAGCCAACGATAGTTGGAGTTTGAAAATCAAATGGCATTGGGGGACTATATGTGACATGTCTTTGCTATCAACTGTATCATCTTAAAATGGAAGTGCTTCTATGTTAAGTGAATTTAGCCCTTTGAGTACATGGGTATGTGCAAGATCATGGTGTGCCAAAAAGTGGCGATGTGAAAAAAAGAGAGTTTGGAGATGCCTAAAAGCGCTTCAAAATCCGCTCTGACTTTTTTTCACCTATCTAGGAACCAAACCTGGAAGGTAAGGACGAGCCTTATTGGATATCCGATTTTAAATTGAATATCCGACATGTGACCGGATATCTAATAATTAGAGTAATAATATTATGCCACTATTATTATTATTATTTTATATTATTATTATTATTATTATTATTATTATCATATAATAGTATGATATGTTATTTAATATTAATATTTACTACATGATATTATTATTATTTAATATAATATTATTATTAAATAATAATAAGATATACTAATAATATTATATTAAATAATAATAATAATATTAAATAATATATCATACTACTATATTATAATATTATTATTATTATTTAATATTATAATTATAATTATTATTATACTATAATATAATAATAATATTATTATTATATTATAATTGTATAATATTATACTATAATAATAATATTATAATGTATTATATTATAATAATATAATATAATATTTAATATATTATAATATATAGTAATGTAATATAATATATATATAAGATATAATATAATAATAAAAAGTAATATCTTATAATATAATATATAATAAAAAAGTATAATATATTATAAATTATAATAATATAATTCTATAATAATATTATTATATAATATAATATTTTATATTATAATATATAGTAAATTAATATAATATATATAAAATATAATAAAAAAAAATATAAAATGTAACATAATGTAATATATATTATATGGTATATGTTATATTATATATATTATACTTATTGGGAGATATCAGATATCCCAATATCAGATATCCGATATAGTATCAGATATCTGATACCTGTACATTGGATAAATAAAATCACAGACCCGCAAGCCCTCATTTTACGCGAATTTGGGGCCAGTATTACCACTGTGGATCGGATATCAGATACAAGATCAGATATCAGATATTTAGGTATTTTTTTTTCTTCCCCCAACTCATTTTTAACCTAAATTTAATAGATTTTAGGATGATTTTGTTTGTTTTAGTTGAATGTAGGGTTTTTTTGACAAAAATGGTTAAAATTTAGATTTTTTTTAATATATATTACGTTTTCCAATTCAATAGGAATGGCTGATCAAAATGATGACACTGAGGCAGGGAATAATATTCCTCGTAACCCACCACCAAACGATCCAGTATCCCCACAAAACCGTCCACCAAATGATCCTCTACCTCCTCAAAACCCTCCTCGAATCGAGGATTTGATAAAGAAAATCTCACCAAGTTGAGAGGTTTGCATAGAACATATAATAATATACCTACACTGGCTCCTATGTTATCCATGTTAAACACCATAGTGGATAACATTGAAACCCTTACGAACCAACACAATGATGCTCTTCATTAGCGTGATGAAATGCACCAGATGTTTGATGATGGTTTGGATTATGACGAGGTCGTGACCCTCAACATAACCAAAGACAATTTGGCTAGCCTTTTTGCTAACCCAAAAATGGGTATACCAGTTGACCCAAAAAAAACCAAACTATCGATTAAACGGTGCACAAATGACACTATACGTGCAAATTTTTGGCATCATTGGTGGATGGTCTTTGATATGCCTCCACATGGAAATTTAGACATACCATTTTATTTCCTTAGAAAATTATATGCAGAATTTGTGTTGAAACTTAAAGTGAACTATTGGATCATGAAGCCCAACATAGGCTTAGGACTAGGAGCTCCTCAGGATAGACCCTCTTCCTAGCGGAAGAAACTTGGCACTTTCCCCCCCCCCCCTAATATCTCCCCCCCTCCTTGAGTGGAGCATCCAGATATTATGGCAGAGGCTAGCTCTTAGACCATCAGAGCCATTCATAGGCTGAGTAGCCTAATGATATCTCAGGCTAGGTCAGTCCTGCCTCCTCGTGTTGATGGTGTTGGTGCCAATTCATCATCAGCTAGCTCATCACACGTTTGTGTGCCTCACACTTGCATTACATGCAAGAATATTTTCCTAGTCCCATAGGTGATCTTCTTGAGTATCATTTTGTATTAGACGAGGATACACCAGATGCACGTGCAGAGGCTACAGACCCTGATGCGAGAGAGGAGGGCAATGCAGAGGCATGGACTCCTTCGGTGTCAGTACGTGTATACATTTTTTTGTTATGAAATATGAAATTTAAAGTTAATTTTTATAATATAGTAATTTTAATTTTTAAGCCATACTGACTTTTACATGTATGTGATCTTCATTCATGTTTAGTTGATGACCAAGGAGGAGCTCAGACAGATAGACGATGCTACACTCTCGACCATTTCATTTGGCCTTGAGACATCTACTGTAGGACCCATTTATTGTTGCACCAAAAGCCATGACTGTTAGTGAACATGGAATACCACATAATTAACCACCTATGGGCAGGGGACTGCGTTGCATCACCAAACAATCTCCCCCTCGACGCGCATACCAGGTGCTTACGCGGGTCGGAAAGGCACTGAGGAGATTTGAACCCATGACCAAGCCAAAACTAGGCTCTGATACCAATTGTAGGGCCCATTTTCCATTGCACCAAAAGCCATGACTGTTAGTGAACATGGAACACCACATAATTAACCACCTGTGGGCAGGGGAGCGCGTTGCATCACCCAACATCTATGACACATTATGTTTTGTTCACATTTTCTTTTTCTATTTGATATTGTAGCATATATGGTTGCTAATCTTTCTTTTATCTTGCAGATACCACCTGCCTCAGGGGGACAAAGTGCGGGGGGTGAGCTAGCATGTACTAACAAAGGAAAGGTAATTAGATGTTTTCTAATTGATTAAATATCGATGCATTCTTGTAAAATGTTTGTGGTAATCTCATTTAATTACATTCTTTATTGTATATAGGGTGTGGCTATTGGCGATGAGCTTGTACAGATTTGACGTCCTAGATCATTAGGGATTTCCATTCGCACAAAGAGCCCCATTGTATGTATCTATATCATTTATTTTTTTATTTTTCTTATTGATGTAGAGGAAAGTATGATTGTGGTTCCGTACAATTTTTGTGATTTTTTCCATACCAATAATGATTCATGTCTTGCATATGTTCATTACAACTTAAATAGGTTTATATGCACCCGTCCAACCGACCAAGTTGGTTACAAAGGTTTATTTAATCAAACAACTACCAAATTCCTACTTTCCCTCCAAAACTAATATGACCGTTTAAATTTGAAATTCAAATTTCAAACTATAGTTTTTATGCATTCCCTAACTTTCTAAACTATTCCATTGACTCAAAATTGGTCATATGGATTTATTAAATGCAACTAAGTATGAAACTATCCTAAGACTACCCCATATGGCTCTTTTGGCCATTTTACATCATGTTGCCCTTAGGTCCTTACTAGGACTTTTATGACTTTTGTCTTTCAAAGTACATTGTTTATTACATAATTCTATTATTGGTTTTAATATATCCCAATTAACAATCAATGATGTGTTTGATCCTCTATCTTCATCTGGTACCAAGGCTCTCTTAGATGATTTAATAGGTGCCCTTGCACCAAACACCCCACCTTCAAAGCAACTCTTGTCCCAAGAGTTAAGGGGTACTATCTTCTTTCCTCCCATCCTTCTAGAGGGATGTTTGCAACTTTGCACCTGTAATGTATTACCCTACACACCTACATACAAATCATTAGAAACAAAAAGCATTGGATCCTTGTTACTAGTCATGGTAACCTTACTACCTGCTGATTTTGAACAGTCATGTTTTATCCTTGACAAAGGTTGAATAACTTGTTGTCTGAGGTCATGCTGACCCTGTCTCTTATCCTCCATGGATATGTTCACTTCTTTGTTCACTCTCATCACCAAAGGACACCATACTATTCTTATCATCACTCCTTTTGCTATCACTGTCTGCTTGTAAGCAGAATTCTAAGTTTTATCTTGAACAATCTCATCCTTCATAACCAAAAGAGATGGCTTCAGTGGCAGATCTGTCATATCATGTTTACTCTCCCTCTACTCCTGCAAGTCCATAAACTCTTTCTTGCCAAAATAAATAACTCTTTCCTCATCATGACCAGTGAAAGGATTTAGCTTAAACTTCACACCATCTTTGTGTGCTATATAAACATTTGATGAGCCAAAATGAATAGTGTTCCTTGAGGCTTGCCAAGGCCTTCCAAGGATTACATGGAAGCATGTCATTAGAATGACATCACATATAACTTGATCTTTATATTCTCCTATAGATAAATCCACTATTGGTTTCTCCCTTACAACAATATTTTGTGCATCATTGACCCAAGATGCCCTATATGGTCTATCAATAGGATACTTCTTCAATCCTAGTTTATTTACCATTTCATAAGACACTAAATCATCAAAGGAACCAGCCTATTATCATCTTACAAATCTTACCATGGCTCATGCAATTTGTCCTGAAAATGGATGGTCTAGTCTCCTTTTGTTGCTGCATTTGTGGTCCTCTTCTCACCATCAAAGATTCTCCTTCATGTTCAGGGTCTGCATTATTTTACTTCTTTTCTTCCTCTTCTCCTTGGGTCAAGGTGACTCTCCTCTCCTCCTTCCTGAAATCCACACCTTTCTCAGGGAACTTGTAGGATTGATTGCCTACTCCTCCACATGTGAAGCATTTACCTGTGAAAACACTATTACCTCTTCCACTTCCAAATCTTCCTCCCTTGAAACTTCCTCTTGTCTCAGATGTAATCTCTTTTCCTTCATCTTTGTCTTGATTGTTTGAAGTGTCAAACTGACTTCTTACACCTCTTCCTCTCATTGTTCTACCTCCTCTTTGATTTTCTTGCCTCTCATTCTTTCTTTTCAACTTCTCCTCTGCTCGGATTGCCAACTAAAAACATTCTCCAAGTGTCCTTGGTACATTCAATCCTATTTCATCTTGAATACTATACGTGAGGCCATTAATGTATCTAGCCACCTTCTCATCTTCATCTTCTAGTCCTCCCCTAATACTCAGGGTATGGAATTGCTCAGTATAGGACATGACATCCATATCCCTCTATTTCAAATTGTTCCTTCTTATCTTTATTTGGATTGCTAAATTAGATGGCAAGAATTGATTTCTCACTATGGTCTTCATTCTCTCCCAATCTGAAATCTTATTCAATCCCCTTTTGATTCAGAGTCTGCGGCAACTACCTTCCACAAGCCAATAAATGACTGTCACAATCCAACTTAGGATTCTAGGACTTCTCACAAGTCCTCTTACCCACTCCGGGTATACTCAACCTCCAAGCCAAACAAGCCAATTCCACTTCAAAAGCCTTATCAACTGTCACCAAAAATGGAGACAATCATGGACATACTATTCCAACCCAAAATCATCAATTTGTTTGGTTCCACCAAACTCTCAACACACCTTTGCACTTCGAGGCCTACAAACCTTGTAGCCTTCCAATTAGCTTCTTTGCACTTTTCTCCCAGTATCCCTTAATAGCATAGGGACTTCTCCATAGGTCCAAACACCCTTCTTGGCACCTACTAAGAATCCAAAAGCTTTTGGGCTGATCTTGCTCCAACACCCTCCAAACTGCTTCTTGGTACCTAGGCCTAGTTGATCAAGTTAGGCTAGGGCTTCAAGGAAGAATGGGCAAGGTGGGTTCCCAAGACCCAAAACACTTAAGGAAATCTCCAACATAGTCAATGAATCCAACTTCAGCACTCAAACTGATCAGAAGTGCCTGCAACCATGACTGTCACCAATTACCTTGCAAAAACCGATCAAGCACATGGGCTTGCTTGACATAGGGCCGACTTGGAAAAATAGTTGCCCTTCTCTCCAAGACTCCAACCTCTGACATTATGTTTCCTAGTCTCCTAACTTTCATATCCCTTAGTTTTAGAGGGTGCCACTGGTGGGAATGCAAGTTAGGGATTCATTTGTGGAAGGGTCTAGGAAATAAGTCTTTTCAGACCACCTTCTACTAAAATGAAGATAACTTTTAAACCCCAACTCCTTTTTGAGTCAAACCAAAACCAAAAGTTTCCTAACTCACCCCTGCAACTATTTCATACACTTAGCAATCATAAAATTTTTGTACAGATCTGTACCAACATAACAGCCGAGTGATTACTAGTAAATTTCCAAAAAATTGAAGTTTTTATTGTTTTTTCTCCAAACCACCGTACACTCTGATCTCCCCCTTTCAACTGAGATCACATATGACATATATAAAGGTCTACATGACCATTGGAACAACCATATAGGAATTCCCAACCATAAAACAAACAAACAACCACTTTTTGCTAATACTGTTTAGACTCTAAATACCCTATTCTAAGGCCTTTTGGTCCCATGGAGTCACTTGGTTTATAACCACACCAAAATTCTTGTGGGCCTTACATGTGACTTTATTACAAAGCATAGAAAAACTTGTAAAATATGGACCAAACCTTTATTCCAACTTCCTAATCTACTTGAATCCTTGCTTTCATGGAGTGGCAAGGTGTCCGACAACATAGATACTTGTTCCCCCCTACCACATAGGTTAGGTGCCCTGCACCACCTTTCCTCTCTCTCATTCTAAACACTAGTCCACCAAGTGAGTGTTGTTCCTCTCTATCTTGCTTTTGCTACTTTTACCTTCTTATCTGCCTCTATGTCTTCAAGATCAAAGTAGTTCTCAAGGGCCTCTATCCACCCTAGCACTTCTTCACTATCCATTTTACCCTGGTATATTGGCAAATCAATATGGTTCTTCCCACCATTACCTTGTATTGCCTTAATGATTCTCATAAATCTCCTTTCTTTAGGATCATATGTTGTCTCATGCTCTTGCCTTGCATTACCAACCTCTTCTTCTTCATGGTTCTCTCCATGATCTCTTCCTCTAACCTCTTCTCCTCTAGGTTCTGGCCTTTCCTTTTCTAAAGATTCTATCCTTGCAATAAGCTTCAACCTCTCTCTTCTCATCTGTCTTTCTTCCCTCACTCTAGATGCTTCAAGTTCTCTCCTCTCTCTTTTCTCTCTTTCCAACTCTTCTCTCAATTCTTCAAGTTCTCTAGCCATTTGATTTTTAGGAGGCATTTTTCACAACAAGTTTTCTTCCTTCCCAATGGCCAACTCACTGATTCTCTTTCTTTCCTCACCAAGAAATCTCTGGACACCACTTATGTACCTTTCAACTCTGGGACACACAAGGAGGAATTAGACACGCCAAGGCTTCAACAAAGGGACCAACACACTAAGGATGACAAAGACTCCTATGATGATGAAACCTACAACTTATCTACTCCCAAAAGACCTTGTTGATGCTTTGATACCATTTGATGTAGAGGATAGAGGATCTAACCACAAACTTGCAAATTCAAGCACAATATGGACCCAACCCCTATGTTTCAATGGTGTTCCCAAATGCACACAATGCCACCAAAGACTCCAAACTTGGATTTGCATTCACCAAGTGTTCCCTCCACCTCTACACACCTTAAAAAACTTCAACCAACATGTTTCTAAGGTTTCCAAACCCACAAATCCTTAGTAGATACAAAAGAGGCCAATTTTTCCCTTTACTAGGCTATTCTCTTCTTTGGATCAGCAGACCCTATTTTTTAAATTTTTCTCCCAAAATTTCCAAAACAAAAAGAAAATAAACTATCTTTTCAGATACCCTTTTTTGAGTTTTATAACATATCCAAAAATCAGATATCACTCCTTTGGAAAGATTGTACGGAACAGGGCATTTTGTTTCAGAATTAGGCCTAATTAGAGCACTTTTACAAAGCAAGTACCCTTCAAACTTGCAATCTGAATTAATCCTTTTTCATAGCCTCTATTAATGATATAAATCAAAGGATTTTCAATATTATAGGTCTTGGTCACACTCCTAAACACCCAAACTTCAAAACCCTCATTAAAATGGCTTAAAAACCAGGCCCTGCTTGTTCAAACCCCAAAACTCAATTCTAGAACTTCTCCTTCAGAATTCACCATGCATTTAAATATCTAAGATGATATTACCACTCATTCCAATATCAGAAAGAACTTACAAAAAAAATGATTCTTCAAGTTGCTCTTGAAAACCAAGCACTTTCATTCAATTTTTTGAGACAGTCCATACAAATCTGACCCTCTAGGCCGTACAATCACAATTTATAAGTTTCAAGGGATGGTTAGTAACCCCCTAAACCACCTCCAATCAGTTTCATTTGTTAACTCTTCATAAAATTTAAATTATGGAGTTTCCCTCCAAAAAACACATAACCATTACTATTCAAATTTCCAACTATTAAACTATGCTTTTAATGGGCTTATTGAACATTTTGACTTGTCTAATGACAAGATATGATCTTGAAAACCTAAATGAACCTATCAAATGACTCATCTACCATATGAAATCCTAAAATCCTATCTCATGCCCAATTACAACTTTTTTCCACATATGAGTCCAACATTATAACTTTGTATGCTTCCATGAGCCATAATTGGTGCAAGGATTGCCCAATTGACTTCAAGAGATGCTCCATGACCTCTATAATGCCTTGGATATTCAATGTTCCCCTGATGAGCATGGGATGCTCCTACATCAGTTATCTTCATAAATAAATTCAAAACTAATTTTCATGATATTAACAACTACTATTTTGTATCTCATAGGAGACTCCTAGTGCACATGAGGTCTAACGGGACAGTTATGTAGATTTGATGATGCAGCTACTCACTCCTGAGGAGGAGCCTACAATAGTAAGTTGTAGTTTGAATTCATGATTAAATATGTTATAAATTTAGCATGCTATGAATTATAATGTTATAGTTTAAATTGTAGATTCATCTAACAAAGGTATTTGAACATATACAACCCACAATCAGAGAGGTACCAGCATTGCCAAGGGCATATGAGAGGACTCTTGACTGGTGTAGGAGGTCGAAGAGAGAGGTATTTATTATGAAATTTTGATAGTATTAATGTCAATTACAGAAAAGATCATTATGCATTTGAGTAATTCAATGTTAGATATGTAGAATCATATAAATTTAGTAGTCTAACTTTGGGTTTTCCTTTTTTGTTTATGTAGGAGGCATCCGATCCACCTAGTGCAGCGAAGAGGCTGCATTTTGATCATCCACCAGCACCCTAAGATAATATAGTTTTCGTAGGATGCATCATGAGACATTTTGAGATGACATATGCCACATTGTATACATAAACATTGATATTATACACATTCTGATGGCATGATCAGCCACATTTTGTATATGGATCTATGTATTTTGATATATATTTGAGTACTTTGTCTATGGATACATGATCTTTGAGATATATTTATGTAAAATTTTGCCTACGGATACATGTATTTTGATATATATTTTTGTCATTTATGTGCACAATGATATACATATTAATTTAGTATCTAGTATTGTTCAATTTATCGTGGATCATGTGACATGCCCTAAATTTTACTAGTAAAAACACAACAATTTTTTATTTTTTTTGTAGCTTATGAAGTCGCATAAGAAATTACATATTGTAAAACAAGGTTATCATTAAATAGGAGTTCAAGACTCATGTGGATAGTGTCATCCAGTTGTAACATTTTAGTCACGGGTGGTTTTGAAATAGATTGGATGACAGTCTAGTTCAAGTTAGCGTCACAAATCAAACAAGAAAGTTCAAGATACACCACTCATAAATTAGTGAGGTAATTCATATCCTAACAAGCCTTTGATACTAATATTCTATTAGGGTCTGTCGGTTGTATCATATGGACTAGGTCGTGATTCTAGCATGTAAGGGAAGGGGATCAGAATTACTTATTATCCTCATTACCAATGTACACACATTCATTAATCATTACAATATATATTAATGTGACAATTACTATATGGTGTGGAAGTGTAGTATATCTTAATCGGTTAAACACATGTATCTAGAGAATTTAGATTTAGTACTCATCACATAAGCACCCTTAGTCAAATAAGAAAATGTGCACTTATCTACCACACTATATCGGATCTAACCATTGGAAATTAGAAAAGATATGCCCCAAAGGTAGCTTTGAAGTCTACATGATGGAGAAGGGGCCACTTGCATTGATAGTATCCATCATTCAACACATTAGTTACACAACTTATGGAATAAACAATTTGTTTTATGTGCCAAATGTGTATCATGTGCTTGCATCCATATCTTACTGGTTACAGGTCCTCTCAAAGATTGGACTAATACTGAGTCATTTTCTCCCTCTTTACTCTATTTAGTAATCCTTGTGCATTCTATCAACATTGCTTCCTCACCAAACTAGCACTCACTACAGTTTCCTAAACACAAAAATTACTATTTCAATACATAGATTAAACTCACTCTAACAAAAGACAATTACTAACTATCTAGCTCATCAACTACTAACTAATCTAGCTACATTGCCATGACTTTACATTTACTATTTTAATTACTATAATTACTATACTATTACATTTACTTTTTACATTATTACATCTAATTATTCACCATAAGCTCACTTTCTCACTATCAATATTATTATTATCAAAGCATGTTAAGATTCAAAGTAGTTTCATAGTACGAATTAGTAGGCACATAAAATGAGGAACTCTTAGTAAGTCTAAGGGCTAATTCAAAGTACTTAACTCAATAATAATTCATGATCTGTATTTAAACACATCCTACTACACCATCATATTGAGTGTGTCAATTTAAATTTGTTAGATGAATTGTTTATGCAAGGATTAGGTGGAAGCGTATAAATAAGGTTTGCATATAACATAGCTTGTCATTCTGACATATATGTATTCATCATTTCATGCAACTAATGTAGTAAAATGTGGTGTACATGAATCATATTATTATTAATTATACATAGGGTACATGAGCTGACAAGCTACCTCTAATGACATGCCTTTTGACCCTTATTACATACTAGCTAACTAATGCTTTATTCCTACACTACATTTTCAAATTGGTATTTATATTCTATCGACTTTGATATTCTACTAATATCTTCAATCGAATTCACAACATTCATTATCTAACTAACATTCCCTCAAGCCAAATATAAAATTCACTTAACATTAAATCCAACATCTACACAGGTTTGTCATGCATTCAATTCTATCTAGTAACTCTTATCTATCAATGTGCTTTATTGACTAGATAAAACTAGATTTGAGTTATTATTTTAATCCATCATCCATCCTTATCCTTGATTCTCCAATCCCATCATTCCGACAACTTACTTCATATTAACCCTATTATATGTACATCCAACTATCCTAATTTACAGTCTTAACACTAATTTAATTAAACTGTCCGTACTTAACATCATGTTCAATTATATATGCATTCTCATAAACTTATTTATTTCATTTAATTTATTTTCCTATATTGAGCTTTTCCATTACCATATGGTTTAATTGTTACATGTTTCTAAATGAGCCCCTTGATATAAACATTACCCTTAAACTAAGCTCAAATACACTAAGTGTCATTATCCTCTATTCAAGACTTGAAATGATTAAATAATTACCTGATAAAAATAAAAACAAATGTAAAGGGTGAATCTCCTATCTATCTTAAATCCTCATCATTCCCTAACTCTTACCAAGGCCACATTTCTTCCTACATGTGGTCCCCACAAGGTCCCACGTGGGTCATGTGTAGAATTTTGACTAATCCATGCCTCAGGACATCTTTTTCTCATTCCTCCAATCAACAATCCTAATGTGAACAAGTCATATTAAATGTCAACTTGACATTCTCCTAAGTAAAAATCCCTTGGGATTGCTATCCCACTCCCCCTTAATTTCAAGTCGACTACCTATGCTTGGGAACACCTGACCACTATTGCAAGGAGGTGATGACTAGTGCATAAGACAAGGATGTGACATAAACCCTTTCTCCTATGCACCCAAGTATATTAATGGGGATGAAACCCCTTTTAAAGGAGGCAAGCTCAACGATAAAATTTTTGACATGACATGTTAGAATGAATGTCAGATTTAACAATACGCCTTGGGGAGTGGAGAAAACTTTTTGCATTATGATGGCTTAAGAAATGTTGGGGGCTACTCTAGAAGGGCGGTCAAAATCAATCTTGGCTTTTATTTTATTTTTGAGTTAAATATTTAAATTTGTCATATTCTCTAACATGCACACTAATATGCCTTTATTTATTTAATTACTAATTCATTATTTGAGTGTTGGATGTGACTTAGAGGTCACAAGATTGTAATGTGTACCATTCTGTCACTTAGGAAATATATTAGTCTAGGACACTCATTAGTCTCTATATGCTATTATTATTTTTATTTTTATTGGATAGCAGTCTAGAATTTGGGAATATTCTTTAATATTTTATTGCTCTATATTAAGGAAGGGATTTATTTGCCTTTACCATACATTTTCCAAAGAGGAAAATGCATGCCTACAACAATGTATCTCATAGATTTTATTATCTCTTCTCTTACAACAAACTTCATTTTGTTATATCATGAAATTAATTTGATGATTTCCTTGCTTAGAATTGCATTAAGCTTGGTAATTAAAATCAATGTTATCCATGCATGTGATATGAACATAAAATTTTCCTTCCAAATTATTGAGTGCACAACAAGATTGTAAGCAATCTACTAAGTTTTAAATTTATACAATCAATGGTATCACATAATATCTATGGATTTTTATTATCAACTAGTCATTTACAATACCACAAGGAGAAAACTTTCTTTCACATTTTCAAATGATAACAATGATGTCAAAGCAAATCTGTGACTCATACCAATGCTTTCATAACAATATAAACTCCAAATGAAACATGCATATACAACCTTATCAATTATTTCCTCTACACGTACATTAGGTAACAATGATACAATCTCCTTCCATCACAATGGGGCAACATAAGGGACTTTTCAAAATCATAAGGAACATGAACATTGAAAGATATGGACAATGAGTAGCATGAACATTGTCAGACATGACCGTTAAGAACATGAACAAGCTGGTGAATCCTCCTTCACAAATGAAGGCACAATGTCAAGTTTTCTTATCCAACATCAATCTGCAAGATGATCATTCCAAGCCATTTCTATTGCTCCCTTGGACACAAATCTGCATATGCAACACAACAAAATAACAAGGACCATGGATTTTTTCCACCCAACCATAGGCCTCAAAGAGACCACCCCCATGCTAGGGAACAAGGCTCAAACTGGGATACACATACAATCTTTCAATACATAAACATTACATTTCAAACTTGAACAATTTCCCCCCAAGGCTATTTCACAATGGCTTCACAGATGGAACCATAAACATAGGGTGAAGGTGTGTTCTAAAATGGAGACTTGCCATACCAAACCATATCTACAATAAAACATTTTCATGCCCTCTCAGGGCTATCATAATTCAGCAAATTTCATCCCCTCTCAGAGCTATCATAAATCAACAATTTAATGCCCTCTCGGGGCCTCCACATTTCCTCCTCCAAACCCACTACCATCAGCTGTAACTCCTCAAACTTCCTTTCTACACCATACTTTCTTTATCACCCCCAGCAAGATATGAAATGTTATGGCATACAATGGAGCCCATACTCCAAGTTTCTCAATACATTTTTCAAACCCAACTTAAGCCCTTCACCCTGGACTTCTCTTCCCTTCCCACAAGGGTGAGTGTAAGTCCCATGCCCATAACAATACTCAAGCACAAAACAAGAAAACAAAACCAAGTAGAAATAAAACAAGAAATTTTCAAGAGCACATCACATTTTCACAACACAATATCAACACCCATAATACAACAAGGAAATAGATGAAATCCAAACCTCATACTCACAATACTCCACACAATACAAAAAGATGCACAATGGTGTCACACTAATCTACATGGAATGAACACCATTCAAGCACTCACATGAATGCTACTGCACAATGCAATGCAATGCATACTCCATTGATAAACTCCACACTTGCATATTTGCTTAACCATGCTAAAAGAAAGAAATGGAAAAGAAGCAAGTTTGAGATACCAACCTTGGTCCAAGCTAGGGTATAGATAGTTGTAGTAGAGCTCCTCTAATCTCCCTCCAAAATCTAACTGTCTCTAAAATTAGAGAGTGGGAAAACACCCCACTAGTTTGGCAAGGACCCTCTAATAAAGCCTTCCCACTAACTTATTTTAGCAAAAACACAAAGCCACTCCATCCTTACAAACTTGTCTCCTCTAACGGTTCATTGATAGCCCTCATGAGCTCTGAGTTATGACCCTCAAAGGATTGACCTCAAAATGCACTTAGAGCACCTTGGAGACTCCTCCATATGGGATGGCCGCAAATGATCGATGGTCTTCGTGGCCAGAAAAAGGGTGTGACTAGGGTTCACCCGCCCATCTAGAGCTAATGGCACTGACAATTCGATGCCAAGATCAGTGGTTTCAAAGTTAAGCTGTGGTGCACCTATTAACTGAGGCACACTGTGAGTTTTGGCATCGAGCGAGATCGCTATACTGAATCCAAATGGAATGTGATCTCTCAAAAATGAGATAGATTATTTTAGGCCTCAATATCACCGTCCTGTAGCATTTGACAGTTCATCAATAGCCCTCACGAGCTCTGATTTATGACCCTCGAAAGATTGACCTCAAAATGCACTTAGAGAACCTTGGGGACTCCTCGGTGCGGGGTGGCCGCAAATGATGGATGGTCTCTGTGGCCAAAACAAGGGTGTGACTAGGGTTCACCCACCCATCCGGAGCTAATGGCACTAGCGATTTGATGCCAAGATCAACGATTTCAAAGTTATGCTATGGTGCACCTATGAACTCAGGCACACTACGAGTTTTGGCATCGAACGAGATTGCTATGCTGAATCCAAATATAATTTGATCTCTCAAAAATGAGATAGGTTATTTTAGGCCTCAACATCAACGTCCTGTAGTATTTGATAGTTTATCGATAGCCCTCATGAGCTCCGAGTCATGACCCTGAAAAGATTGACCTCAAAATGCACTTAGAGAACCTTGGGGACTCCTCGGTACGGGGTGGCCACGGATGATAGAGGGTCTTCGTGGTTGGAACAAGGGTGTCACTACGGTTCACCCACCCACTCAGAGCTAATGGCACTGACTTGTAGCCGTTAAGAGTTAGATTTTGAAAAGTTGTCAAGAAAGGTTGACCCCTTTGACTTGTATCATGAAAGGTTTCTTTGTGCCTTTCTTGATTGTTTGAAGATTACTCCATGTGTCACAATCTTTCTTGAATTTTTTTTTTCTTTTGAACATCAAGCTTACAATATTATCAATTATTGTCAAACTTTTTCAACCAAGTCAAAACGTCAAGTGCAAATATTTGTTTGCATTTTTTGCTAAGGGGAGTTTCATAAATTGACTTTGATTTTCTATGTCTCTAGTGCTTGAACACGCTTAAAATGGCTCTTTGGTCTTAGAGCTATTGGTATTTTCTAAATTCATGGTCTATGATATGCATACTAAGAATTTATTTCACTAAATGGTTTCCTTGATCTATTGACTACACTTTAATTTGTTCACTTGTCATCTCTCTTTCTTTATCTACCTTGCTATTTGGCATTTTTCGTAGCTCTTGACTTGAGTCACTAGTGTTGTAAACTGCTTAGACAATTTGTTTGACAAGTCACTCATTCATTTCTACCTCTCTTTGACATGTGAACACTCTATCTCTCTAGTTTGGACATCAAGTTATCTTGTGTCACCTTATTAGCTTCCTCTAGTCTCCTTCATGCTTTATTATCTATCTACCACTATGGTATTCAAACCTTGTGCTACCAAACCTCAACCAAATCTAGATGATCATGATATCCTCCATGCCACTAAAGAGTTTCAAGATCTATATGTTCAATACAAAGAGCTAGAAGAGATAGATAATATTTCTTACCTTCATCTCTCTAAGAACATGATAGAAATCAATTCTAAACTTGAGAAAAGGTTAGAGGAGAATATTACATTCTTAAATTAATCTCCCTTAAGACCTTTACATACACACGGGTCATCTTCTTCAAGGTCTACATATTCTATGCCAAGAAATCAAATATCTTCATCTTCTAGATCTAAAGACCTCTTTAGAGAACAAGAAAATGATACCTCCTTAGAGCCTATGCCAAAATTTCATTATGGACCTATCTTTGACCAATATAGTGATGAAGACATGGATGCATTCTATTCACTTAAGAAACAACAAAATTATCATGGAGAAATTTTTGAGAGAAATTTTACTCCATTGGAAGATTCTCATGATAACATCTTGCAAACACTTCTTGATAATGAATCCATCACATTACTAGACAACTCTAGACCTTATGAACCCAAAATTAAACCTCCATGGTGGAGAAATTATCATTATTGCCACTTCCATAGAATAAAATTTCATAAAACTAAAGATTCCATAGTGTTGAAACATAAAATTGAAGATCTCATTTATGATGGGATTGTTGATACCTCTAATGACTCATGTGTCACAAGATCATGCTGATGAACCTATGTCAAGTGATGATTTCCTTGACACCTTCACTTCTTATAACACTAATGAACCTCCTAAAGTGTCAAAGCTTTCAAAAATGCCTCCACCAAACAAAGAGCCTAATTCTTTCCATATAGACCATGCATACCCTCAAGGGCTACAACTAAAAGAAAATCAAGCTAACCTTCACTTGTCTGCAAACCTTTTCCATGCTACTAAGACTAAAGATCCTCAACATTCATGCAATACTATGATTACTATGCCCACTTTAGCTAATCCTGCATTATTGCTTTAAGATTCTATCATGCACACCTCACATTTTCCCTTGTCCTTACAAGGTGCTCCATATCAAGATGACTCTCAAAAGGAAAAATATATAAATAAAGATCAAGATCAAACACCTTTTCATCTCATCCAAAATTTCACCTTTCTATATCCTGTGTGTTACCCACCTCCTACATATGATGAGGATACCATTTCCACTACCTCCATTGAGCTTACTGAAACTTATGGGAAAAGTGATCTTTCTATGCTATACAAAGAAAGATGTCAAGATCAAAGTGTCCCCTCATGTTATACTTCTCCATATCCACTTCAAAACTATGCTCAAGATTCAAACACTCCTATCAAAGGTCTTTCTCCTATAAAAGGTACTCATGAGTCTATTGATGACTTTGATCATGCTACTCACTCTAAAGATGTTGAAATCCCTAGTCACTATCCCTTTGCATTTCTTAATTCTATCCTTGGTCCTTATCCATCTAATCTAAAGTTTTCAAACCTTCTCCTACACTTTCTACTTCTAGCTCTCCAAAGTCTCTCTTGAAAGACTTTAATATTGAACATAAATCTAAGTTGACATTCAATATTCCAAAGGCTTCCACTCCATTTTCTTCCAAACATCTTTCTCAAAAGCTTACAAATATTCCACTCAATCTTCTTCTAACATTGTCCTACCAGCTCATACATCTAAACCTTGATCCATTTCCTCCATGATTCCTCCATCATTCAGAAACCCTCCAAGGTGTGTGTAAATGTTGATCTTCCCCACTTTGTCACCTACCCTTATGCAATGTTTTCAAAGCTACACTTACCTACTATCCATACTCATACAATCCTTCCAAAGGATTGAACTCTTATCCTACTATCATCTCACTTCCTTCACCCTATCAACATCATTGAGCATACTTATCTATGGTCTTGGCTTATCATAACTTATCTTTCCTTTAGGAACATTATCTAACTTGAAAATAGTTGACCTGTTTCTAATTTTTTTTAAAAAAATAGAAAAGAAGATAAAAAAATGTGCCTTGGTGAAAACCATTATCTTATCCATGAGATTCCCTATTTTACTTTCTCATTCGCTCATAGCCTTCATATCCAAGTTCATATCACACCATTGTCCATGTGCTATCTTGCTTATTGGCTTTAATTGCATATCCTACATGCTATATTCTTTCATGGATTTCATGGCTTATCCCAAATGTGCTTCATACAACTTTTCAATATGAAAGTCTTTCAAAATATTATACAATATTATGACTCTTTATGCTTTCAAATGCTATGATTGGTTGCAAAATGGAAGAAATCAAGTATTCTAATTGTTCATCTGTACTTTCTAGATTTTTCTTATTTGATTAGTTTGATAAAAATAGTTTTAATAATCATAATGTCAAATTTATGTCAAATAAGGAAAAAACCAAATTTGTAATAAGATATCCGCATGCAATTATCTTTCATATAGTTATAAATGCTCTTAAAATTTTCGTTATAACCTTGTATCACATGCAAATATGATTTGGAAGAACTTGTTCAATATATTCCTCTTATAATTCCTTACAAAGAACCTACCAAAATACAAAAACCATATACAAAAAACTACACATTTTACATCATAATACATCATAAATTTTAGAAATTCTCCCCAATACCACCCCCCTCCAACTCTTCATGATGTACCTACATTCCAATATCATACAAAAATTAGTAACTTATTGTATTAAACAAGATAATCATCAATTCATTAAATCATTATGAAGAAAATAACATAAGAAGTATATATACCTAGTCAAGTATTCCAATAGGGTCCTCTCTCTGTTTTAGGGTCTCCAACATGGCTTCATGATCAGCATTAGCAATAGTAAAAAGTTCTTTTACTTTTGGTCTTCCTTGATGCTTCAATAACTTTACATTTGTTTCTATAATAAGATGCAAATATATGAGAGTTACTTTGTACTTTTGATATTCTTTGAATGCAGGAATTCCGTTCCTTCTAAGCATGTATGTCTGCAGCCATGTTCCAGCAACAACCACTGAACCAGTAGGATACGTGAATCCATCATCATCTGTGATCGGTTGTGAAAGTTTTTGTTTGCCTCTTACGCAACGTGCTAACCAATAATTGAATTTCTCATCATTCCCCTGTGGTGCAACCAATGCAAAGACATGTCCTGGCTGAAGTAGATCTGATAGATGGTTATGCTCAAGTGAACTTTTCATGTCATCATTTTTGATAGAGGGTATGATAGAAAATGGAGTAAGATAATGTGGAGCTCATGTGTCCACCCACTCACTTGACTCATAGTGATCCCAATCACACTAAAAACAAGTACGACAAAAACAAGCTAGTTGTCGTGTCCAAATGGTCCATGTACTAGAATCAGAGCTCTGAAATGAATGCATTTTTGATGAGTCTCTCACTGTAGCACAATCTAATCTATAACCTATGGACCCTTCCTCAAACCACCAAAAGAACCTGTGTACCACTGAATCAAGAGTCCCCCCCTGTGATAATGCTAAACTACACCAATCAACAATGCTACGAGCATCAAGAAGCTCTATTGTTGAAATTTTTAGTTGCTCCTTAACTAGAGCTCTCTTCACACATGCCCTTGCTCCATCATGTTCCCCTTTTCCATGGCCAGACTAAAAAAAACTCCAAATATGAGGCACCCCTCTCTCTACGTGCATCCTACACAACCAATAAAACATGTGAGCATTCTTGAATTGACTTGTACAGTTCTCTAACCAAATGATATGTCTATCCATAGCAATTGCATGCTCATGTAAGAAATCAAAAAAATTCTCAAAACAATGTTGCACAAACTTGTGAGAGTGAGATCTATCATCACTCATAAAAAAATGATACTCTCTCATAATCTTTCGATTATCTTCCGCACTATCAGGGGCATGTCTATATGTTATGTGAACAAAAATTGCAATCTGAATGAAGTTGTAATACTAAGATTATGTCTCATTTTGAGGTTGCAATGTGTAGTTCTTAGCAAAATCAACAATTGATATAATAGTGCCAATGGGAAAAGTCTCCTTACATGTTCTAAATTGTTGATCCAACCACTGAGACCTGTGACTATGTCTTGCATACTTGTAAAAAAGATTTGCCTTGAAATTTGAAATAAAATTAGCCACACTGATATCTTTTCCAACCAATTCACATCTAGAGCTCTCACTCCCACTCTTCAATGTGTATTTCACAGTTTCATATACCCTTTTTTTCAGTATTATCTTTCCAAGATCTTGTTCGCACCCCTCATGAAAACATGTGTCAAACTTGGATAAGCCACCACATTCTAAACACTTCTCATTTAAGCAAGCATTTTTATAAAAGGAACAACCATCAACTCTATGACATAAGAGTTGATCTAGCAAGTCTCTTGATGATTTTGGAAGCCCACTAGCCCCACAATCCTCCAACATTTCTTTACTATGCAAAGTAGAATGGATGGAGCGTAATAGTTCATGGTGCATAGAAAACTCAACATGATATTTGCAACAACATGTATTTTAAATTTTGAGTGGCACACAATAAAATGGCTTCTAAGATTCAAAAGCCCTTTGTGATATGAAGACTTGGATGACTCTCTCTAAATTGTTTGAACAACATAGTTTGACTTACCTCTAAATGGTGTTTAGGATGTGTCGTGCAGTCTCTGATGCCAATTCTCAACTTTAAGACATCTTTAGCATTGGGTGATACTCGTGAGTTAGAGTGCCAAAATTGTGTAATTTATTCCTTCACATCATTGGATAGCTTCTTATCAAAACGTGGAAGTCTCCCACCAAATGTCCATGTTTCATTTTGAAGAGGATCATCAATTTTCTCTTGTTGACTAAGTGTTCTTCTCAAAGTAGTATGATTTAGATTCAAATCAATACAAGTTTGTCTCATATATCTACCCTTTCCCAAATGATGACTTACCAAAGAGGTTGTAATGACCCTTCAAGCAGCTCTATTATCCTTCTCTTTGCTATTTTTCCCAATGCTATTGAGAGCACTAAAAAGATTCTTCATGATAATGGCATTTCTTTCCAAATTTTTATTGACACGAATCTTCAATTTGGAAAGCATAGGTCTCATCTTTTGCATCTTTAATAAGTGCATGAAAAGCTGACATTTCTCTACCACTATCTTGTTGCCGAAAAAAATTTGATATAGTCTTGAAGCCCATAACCGAATGGTTCTTTCTAATTTTTTTCCTTCCAAACTAGTAATAATCGTTTCATCAATTTCAATTATCCATTTTGGTGTTTTAGAACCTTTATGTCGATTATAATTAGGAGATATGTAAGGTTCTTGTGCATTAGGTTCCTGTGCATTGTCATCTTCGACATGGTTAATTATGCAATTTGGATTATGACTTGGTGGCATTTCTTCTTCAAAATTTTCATTCTCCAAATTTTCAATTTCGACATTATCATTTTCAATAGGTACATTTTCATTCCCCAACTGTACATATTCATTATCTGACTCTATGATTTCACCTTCGATTAATTCATCGTCAACTTGACTGATATTTAGCATACCTTGTCTTTTTCTTTGGCATTCCATTTTGTCCCTTTCTCTATATGCCGCAATGTCTTCATTGGATATCTTCGTTTTGTGTTTATCCTTTCGACGATTGCTGCTCCCCATTTAAATGACAAATTCGAACACCTAAAGTTATATTTTCAATTTTTTTTTGATTAGTTGGGCCCCAAAACACAACTTTTTCCAAAACCCATGAAAATAGAAGTGAAAAAGTGATGTTGTCGGGTCTGCAGGGATAGAAAATTATTGGGAATTGGTGCCAGTAAAATTGAATATCCAATTATGTAAAGTGAATTTGTGGGCGGAAAACTTGCTATAATTTCCCTCCTTTGCCATAATTACATTAATATTATGAAAATCATTGGAGGGAAACTGACTTTCGTTTATTACTAAGCTAATAGTATAGTAGTATTAATATATAATAGTATCAATAGTATAATAATATTAATACAAAGTATAAATAGTATTAATATATAATAGTATTAATATATAGAAATATTAATAAATAGTATTAATATAGCTATAGTATCAATATTATTATTATACCCATAATAGTATTAATATATATATATATATAGCTATAATAGTATTATTATTATTATCATAAAATAGTATAAATAGTATATATATCCTTTCATTTTTTAACCCATATACATAAGAACAATTCGAATATGTCCCTATGGGACCTAGGACCCCTAGGGACATATGTCATCGTTCAATGGGTCAAACAGGGTCATAGGTCGCCTTATGACCCCCTTTGACCCATATGAATGATTCGAATATGTCCTTATGGGTCCTAGGACCCTTAGGGACATATGTGGTCGTTTAATGGGTCAAAGGGGGTCATAGGGCACCCTATCACCCCCTTTGACCCATATGAAAGATTCGAATATGTCCTTAGGGGTCCTAGGACCCCTAGGGACATATTTCCTCATTTAATAGGTCAAAGGTGGTCAAAGGGTGACCCATATAAATGATTCAAATATGTCCCTATAAACGATTCAAATGTCCCTAAGGGTCGTAGGACCCCTAGGGACATATTTCATCGTTTAATAGGTCAAAAGGTGTCATAGGTCACCTTATGACCCCATTTGACCCGTATGAAAGATTCGAATATGTCCCTAGGGGTCCTAGGACCCCTAGGGACATATGTCGCCATTTAATGCGTCAAAGGGGGTCATAAGTCACCCTATGCACCCCTTTGACCAATTTGAACAATTCGAATATGTCCTTAAGGGTCCTATGACCCCGAGGGACATATTCCAATCGTTCTTATGGGTCAAAGGGGGTCATAGGTCACCCTATGACCCCCTTTGACCCATATGAACAATCTGAATATGTCCCTAGGAGTCCTAGAACCCCTAGGGACATATGTTGTAGTTTAATGAATCAAAGGGGGTCATAGGTCACCCTATGACCCCCTTTGACCCATATGAACAATTCGAATATGTCCCTAGGGGTCTTAGGCCCCCTCAGGACATATCTCGTCATTTAATGGGTCAAAGGGTGTCATAGGTCACCTTATGACCCTCTTTGACCCATATGAACGATTCAAATATGTCCCTAGGGGTCCTAGGACCCTTAAGGACATATGTCATCGTTCAATGGGTCAAAGGGGGTCATAGGTCACCCTATGGCCCCCTTTGACCCATATGGCCCATTCGAATATGTCCTTAGGGGTCCTAGGACCCCTAAGGACATATGTTGTCATTTAATGTGTCAAAGGCGGTCATAGGTCACCCTATGACTCCCTTTGAACCATATGAATGATTCAAATATGTTCTTAGGAGTCTCATGACCCTTAGAGACATATGTCGTCATTTAATGGGTCAAAGAGAGTCATAGGTCACCCTATGACCCCCATTGACCCATAAGAACGATTCGAATATGTCCTTAGGATTCTTAAGACTCCTAGGGACATATGTTGATGTTTAATGGGTCAAAGAGGGTCATAGGTCACCCTATGACCACCTTTGACCCATATGAACGATTTAGATATGTCCTTAAGGGTACTATAACCCCTAGGGACATATGTCATCATTTAATGGGTCAAAAGGGGTCATAAGTCACCTTATCACCACCTTTGACCCATATGGCCCATTTGAATATGTCCCTAAGGGTCCTAGGACCCTTAGGGACATATCTCGTCGTTTAATGGGTCAAAGGGGGTCATAAGTCACCCTATGACCCCCTTTGACCAATTTTAACAATTCAAATATGTCCTTATGGGTCTTATGACCCCTAGGGATATATGTCATTGTTTAATGGGTCAAAGGGAGTCATAGGTCACCCTATGACCTCCTTTGACCTATATGAACAATTCAAATATGTTCTTAGGGGTCCTAGGACCCCTAGAGACATGTCATCATTTAATGGGTCAAAGAGGGTCATAGGTCACCCTATGACACCCTTTGACCCATATGAACGATTCAAATATGTCCTTAGGGGTCCCAGGACCCCTAGGGACATACGTCATCGTTTAATGGGTCAAAGGGGTGATAGGTCACCATATGACCCCCTTTGACTCATATGAACGATTCGAATATGTCTCTAGGGGTTATAAGACTCCCAAAGACATATGTCATCGTTTAATGGATCAAAGAAGGTCATAGGTCACCCTATGAACTCCTTTGACCCATATGAACAATTCGAATATGTCCCTAAGGGTTCTAGGACCCCTAGAGTCATATGTCATCGTTTAATGGGTCAAAGGGGGTCATAGGTCACCTATGACCCTGTTGACCCATATGAATGATTTCAATATGTCTCTAGGGTTCCTAGGACCCCTAGAGACATATTCAAATCATTCATATGGGTCAAAGGGGGTTATAGGTCACCCTATGACCCCCTTTGACCCATATGACCCATTCAAATATGTTCCTAGGGGTCGGAGAACTCCTAGCAACATATGTCATCGTTTAATAGGTCAAAGAGGGTCATAGGTCACCCCATAAGCCCCTTTGACCCATATTACCCATTCGAATATGTCCCTAGGGGTTCTAGGACCCCTAGTGACATATGTCATCGTTTAATGGGCCAAAGAGAGTCATAGATCACCCTATGATCTCCTTTCATCCATATTATCCATTCGAATGTCTCTAGGGGTCCTAGGACCTCTAAGGACATATGTCATCATTTAATGGGTCAAAGGGACCTATGACCCCTTTTGACCCATATTACCCATTCGAATATGTCTCTAGGGTTTCTAGGACCCCTAGAGTCATATGTCGTCATTTAATGGGTGAAAGGGGGTCATCGGTCACCCCATGACCCCCTTCCACTAATATGAATGATTTGAATATGTCCTTAGGGGTCCTAGGAACCTTAGGGACATATGTCATCATTTAATGGGTCAAAGGAGGTCATAGGCCACCCTATGACCCCTTTAACCTATATGATCGATTCAAATATGTCCCTATGGGTCCTAAGACCCCTAGGGACATATGTCATCATTTAATGGGTCAAAGGGGGTCATAAGGCACCCTATGACCCCCTTTGACCCATATGAACAATTTGAATATGTCCCTAGGGGTCCTAGGACCCCTAGGGACATATGTTGTCGTTTAATTGGTCAAAGGAGGTCATAAGTCACCCTATGACCCCCTTTGACCAATTTGTACAATTTGAATATGTCCTTAGGGGTCCTATGACACCTAAGGAGATATGTCATCATTTAATGGGTCAAAAGGAGTCATAGGTCACCCTATGACCCCCTTTGACCCATATGAACAATTTGAATATGTCCTTAGGGGTCCTAGGACCCCTAGGGATATATGTCATCGTTTAATGGGTCAAAGGGGGTCATAGGTCACCCTATGACCCCTTTTGACCCATATGAACAATTCAAATATGTTCCTAGGTGTCCTACGACCCCTAGGGACATATGTCATCATTTAATGAGTCAAAAAGAGTCATAGGTCACCCTATGACCCCCTTTGACCCATATGAATGATTCGAATATGTTCCTAGGGGTTCTAGGACCCCTAAGGACATATGTCATCGTTTAATGGGTCAAAGGACCCATATGAATGATTTGAATATGTCCCTATGAGTTCTAGGACCCCTAGGGACATATGTCATTGTTTAATGGGTCAAAGGGGGTCATAGACACCCTATGACTTCTTTTGACTCATATGAATGATTTGAATATGTCCCTATGGGTCTTAGGACCCATAGGGACATATGTCGTCATTTAATTGGTTAAAGGGTGTCATAAGGCACCCTATGACCTCCTTTGACCCATATGAACGATTCAAATATGTCCCTAGGGGTCCTAGGATGCCTAGGGACATATGTCATCGTTCAATGGGTCAAAGGGGATCATAGTGCACCCTGTGACCCCCTTTGACCCATATGAACTATTCAAATATGTTCGTAGGGGTTTTAGGACCCCTAGGGACATATGTCATCGTTTAATGAGTTAAAGGGGGTGATAAGTCACCCTATGACCCCCTTTAACCCATATAAACGATTCGAATATGTCCCTAGGCATCTTAGGACCCTTAGGAAAATATGTCATCTTTTAATGGGTCAAAGGGTGTCATAGGTCACCCTATGACTCTCTTTGACCCATATGAATGATTTGAATATGTCCCTAGGGGTCCTAGGACCCTTAGGGACATATGTCATTATTTAATGGGTTAAAGGGGGTCATAGGTCACCCTATAAACTCCTTTGACCCATATGGCTCGTTCGAATATGTTCCTAGGAGTCTTACGATCCCTAGATATATATGTTGTCATTTAATGGGTCAAAGGGGGTCATAGGTCACCCTATGAATCCCTTTGACACATATGAACGATTTGAATATGTCCTTAGGTGTCCCATGACCCCTAGGGACATATGTCATCGTTTAATGGGTCAAAGGGAGTCATAGGTCACCCTATGACCCCTTTTGACCCATAAGAATGATTCAAATATGTCCCTAAGATTCCTATGAGCCCCAGGGACATATGTCATCATTTAATGAGTCAAATGGGGTCATAGGTCACGCTATGACCACCTTTGACCCATATGAACGATTCAAATGTCTTTAGGGGTACTAGAACTCTTAGGGACATATGTCGTCATTTAATGGATCAAAAAAGGTCATAAATCACCCTATGATCTCCTTTGACCCATATAGACCATTCGTATATGTCCTTAGGGGTCCTAGAACCCTTAGAGATATATGTTATCATTTAATGGGTCAAAGGGGATCATAAGTCACCCTATGACCCCTTTTGACCAATCTGAACAATTCGAATATGTCCTTAAGGGTCTTATGACCCCTAGGGACATATGTCATCGTTTAATGGGTCAAAGGGAGTCATAGGTCACCCTATGACCCCCTTTGACCCATATGAACAATTCGAATATGTCCCCAAAGTTTCTAAGACCCCTAGAGACATATGTCATTGTTTAATGGGTCAAAAGGGGTCATAGGTCACACTATGACACCCTTTGACCTATATGAACGATTTGAATATGTCCTTAGGGGTCCTAGGACCCCTAAGGACATATGTCATCATTTAATGTGTCAAAGACGGTCATAGGGTGACCTATGACCCCCTTTGACCCATATGAACGATTCGAATATGTCCCTAGGGGTTATAGGACCCTCAGAGACAGATGTCATTGTTTAATGGGTCAAAGGGAGTCATAGGGTGACCTATGACACCTTTTGACCCATACGAACAATTCAAATATGTCCCTAGGGGTTCTAGGACCCCTAGAGACATATGTCTTCATTTAATGGGTCAAAGGGGGTCATAGGTCACCTATGACCTCGTTGACCCATATGAACGATTTGAATATGTTCCTATGGGTCCTAGGACCTCTAAAGACATATTCGAATTGTTCATATGGTTCAAAGGGGGTCATAGGTTACCCTATAACCTCCTTTTACTCATATGACCCATTCGAATATGTTCTTAGGGGTCTGAGGACTCCTAGCGACATATGTCATCGTTTAATAGGTCAAAGAGGGTCATAGGTCACCCTATGACCACCTTTGACCCATATTACCCATTTTAATATGTCCCTATGGGTTTTAGGACTCCTAGAGACATATGTCATCGTTTAATGGGTCAAAGAGAGTCATAGGTCACCCTATGACCCCCTTTGACCCATATTATCCATTCAAATGTCTCTAGGGGTCTTAGGACCCCTAGGGACATATGTCATCATTTAATGGGTCAAATGGACCTATGACCCATATTACCCATTTGAATATGTCCCTAGGGGTCCTAAGACCCCTAGAGACATATGTTGTCATTTAATGGGTCAAAGTGAGTCATAGGTCACCTTATGACCCCATTTGACCCATATGAACAATTTGAATATATTCGTAGGGATCTTAGGACACTTAAGGACATATGTCATCATTTAATGGGTCAAAAGGATTCATAGGTCACCCTATGACCCCATTTAAACTATATGAAAGATTCGAATATGTCCTTATGGGTCCTAGGACCCCTAGGGACATATGTCATTGTTTAATGGGTCAAAAGGGGTCATAAGGCACCCTATGACCCCTTTTGACCCATATGAACGATTCAAATATGTCCCTAGGGGTCCTAAGACCCCTAAGGACATATGTCATCGTTTAATGGGTCAAAAGGGGTCATAAGTAACCTTATCACACCCTTTGACCAATTTGAACAATTAAATTATGTCCTTAGGGGTCCTATGACACCTAGGGACATATGTCGTCGTTTAATGGGTCAAAGGGAGTCATAGGTCACCCTATGACCCCCTTTGACCCATAAGAACGATTCGAATATGTCTCTATGGGTCCTAGGATCCCTAGGAACATATGTCACCGTTTAATGGGTCAAAGGGGGCCATAAGACACCCTATGACCCCCTTTGACCCTTATGAATGATTCGAATATGTCCTTACGGGTCCTAGGACCCCTAGGGACATATTTCGTCATTTAATACCCCTAGGAACATATTTCATCATTTAATGGATTAAAAAGGGTCATAGGTCACTCTATGACCCTCATTGACCTATATGAACGATTTGAATATGTCCCTAGGGATATTAGGACCCCTAGGAACATGTGTCATCGTTTAATGGGTCAAAGGGGGTCATAGGTCACCCTATGACCCCCTTTCACCCATATGAACGATTCGAATATGTCCCTAGGGGTCTTAGGACCCCTAGGAACATATGTCGTCATTTAATGAGTCTAAGGAGGTCATAAACACCCTATGACTCCCTTTGACCCATATTTACGATTCGAATATGTCACTATGGGTCCTAGGACCCATATGGACATATGTCATCATTTAATGAGTGTAAGGGTGTCATAAGGAACCCCATAACCCCCTTTGACCCATATGAACGATTCGAATAGGTCCCTAGGGGTCCTAAGATGCCTAGAGACATATGTCGTCGTTTAATGAGTCAAAGGGGGTCATAGGGCACCATATGACCTACTTTGACCCATATGAATGATTTGAATATGTCCTTAGGGGTCTTAGGACCCTTCGAGATATATGTCATCGTTTAATGGGTCAAAGGGTGTCATAGGTCACCCTATGACCATTTTTAATCCATATGAATGATTCGAATATGATCCTAGCATTCCATATGTAGTCGTTCCATGGGTCAAAGGGGGTCATAGGTCACCCTATGACCCACTTTGACCCATATGGCCCATTCGAATATGTCCCTAGGGGTGGTAGGACCCCCAGGGACATATGTTATCCATTAATGGGTTAAAGGAGGTCATATGTCACCCTATGACTCTCTTTGACCCATTTGAACGATTCGAATATGTCCTTAGGGGTCCCATGACCCCTAGGGACATATGTCATCATTTAATGGGTTAAAGGGAGTCAGAGGTCACCTTATGACCCCTTTTGACCCATAGGAACGATTCAAATATGTCTCTAAGATTCTGAAGAATCTTAGGGACATATGTCGTCATTTAATGGGTCAAAGAGGGTCATAGGTAACATTATGACCACCTTTGATCCATATGAATGATTCGAATATGTCCTTATGGATACTAGAACCACTACGGACATGTCATCATTTAATGAGTCAAAGGAGGTCACAAGTCAACCTATGACCCCCTTTGACCCATATGGCCCATTTGAATATGTCCCTAGGGGTCCTAGGACCCCTAGGGACATATCTCATCATTTAATGGTTCAAAGGGGGTCATAAGTTACCCTATGATCCCCTTTGACCAATTTGAATAATGTGAATATGTCCTTAGGGGTCTTATGACCCCTAGGGACATATGTCATCATTTAATGGGTCAAAAGGAGTCATAGGTCACCCTATGACCCCCTTTGACCCATATGAACAATTCGAATATGTCACTAGGTGTTCTAGGAACTTTAGAGACATATGTCATCGTTTAATGGGGCAAAGGAGGTCATAGGTCACCCTATGACCCCCTTTAATCCATATGAATGATTCAAATATGTCCTTAGGAGTACTAGAACTCTTAGGGACATATGTCATTGTTTAATAGGTCAAAGGGGGTCATAAGTCACCCTATGACCCCCTTTGACCCATATGGCCCATTCAAATATGTGCCTAGAGGTCCTAGGACCCCTAAGAACATATTTTGTCAATTAATGGGTCAAAGGGTGTCATAGGTCACCCTATGAACCCCTTTGACGAATATGAATGATTCGAATATGTTCCTATAGGTCTTAGAACCCCTAGGGAGAGGGTCATAGGTCACCCTATGACCCCCTTTGACCCATATGAACGATTCAAATATGTCTGTAGGGCTCCTAGGACCCCTAGGGACATATGTCATCGTTTAATGGGTCAAAGGGGGTCATAGGTCAGCCTATGACCCCCTTTGACCCATATGAATGATTCGAATATGTCCCTATGGGTCCTAGGACCCCTAGGGACATATGTCGTCATTTAATGGGTCAAAGGGGGTCATAGGCACCCTATGACCCCCTTTGACCCATATGAACGATTCGAATATGTCCCTATGGGTCCTAAGACCCATAGGGACATATGTCATTGTTTAATGGGTCAAAGGGTGTCATAAGACACCCTATGACCCCCTTTGACTCATATGAACAATTTGAATATGTCCCTAAGGGTTCTAGGATGCCTAGGGATATATGTCATCGTTTAATGGGTCAAAGGGGGTCATAGGGCACCCTACGACCCCCTTTGATCCATATGAACAATTCGAATATGTCCTTAGGGGTCCTAGGACCCCTAGGGTCAAATGTCGTTGTTTAATGAGTCAAAGGGGGTTATAGGTCACCCTATGACCCCATTTGACTTATATGAACGATTTGAAGTAGGACCCCTAGGGATATATCTTGTCGTTTAATGGGTCAAAGGGTGTCATAGGTCACCCTTTGACCCCCTTTGACCCATATGAATGATTTGAGTAAGACATATTTCATTGTTAAATTTATCAAATGGGGTCATAGATCACTCTACAACCCCTTTGACCCATATGGCTGATTCAAATATGTCTCTAGGGGTCCTAAGACACCTAGGGACATATGTTGTCATTTAATGTGTCAAAGGAGGTCATAGGTCACCCTATGACTCCTTTTGACCCATATGAACGATTCGAATATGTCCTTAGGGGTCCCATGAACTCTAAGGACATATGCCATCGTTTAATGGGTCAAAAGGAGTCATAGGTCACCATATGACCCCCTTTAACTCGTAGGAATGATTCGAATATGTCGCTAGGATTCCTAGGACCCCTAGGGACATATGTCATCATTTAATAGGTCAAAAGAGGTCATAGGTCACTCTATGACCACCTTTGACCCATATGAATGATTCGAATAGGTCCTTGTGAGTACTAAAACCCGTAGGGACATATGTTATCGTTTAATTGGTCAAAGGAGGTCATAAGTCACCCTATGACCCCATTTGACCCATATGGCCCATTCAAAAATGTCACTAGGGGTTGTAGGACCCCTAGGGACATATGTACTTGTTTAATGGGTGAAAGGGGGTCATAAGTCACCCTATGACCCCCTTTGACCAATTTGAACAATTTGAA
Source organism: Cupressus sempervirens (assembly GCA_028749045.1). Lineage (NCBI taxonomy): Eukaryota > Viridiplantae > Streptophyta > Pinopsida > Cupressales > Cupressaceae > Cupressus > Cupressus sempervirens. The sequence continues at coordinate 10,733,912 of CM053789.1, read as the reverse complement.
TATGTCCTTAGGGGTCATAAGACCCCTAAAGACATATGTCATCGTTTATTGGCTCAAATGGAGTTATAGGTCACTCTGTGACCCCCTTTGATCTATATGAACAATTCGAATATATCCCTAGGGGTTCTAGGACCCCTAGAGACATATGTTGTGGTTTAATCGGTCAAAGACAGTAATAGGTCACCCTATGACCCCCTTTGACCCATATGAATGATTCGAATATGTCATTAGGGGTCCTAGGACCCCTAGGGACATATGTCGTCGTTTAATGGGTCAAAGGGGGTCATAGGTCAACCTATGACCCCCTTTAACCCATATGAACGATTCAAATATATCCCTAGGGGTTATATGACCCCCAGAGACATATGTTGTCATTTGTCGAGTGAAAGGGGGTCATAGGTCACCCTATGACCCCCTTTGACCCATATGAACAATTCGAATATGTCCCTAGGGGTTCTAGGATTCCTAGAGACATATGTCGTCGTTTAATGTGTCAAAGGGGGTCATAGGGTGACCTATGACCCCCTTTGACCCATATGGACAATTTGAATATGTCTTTAGGGGTCCTCAAAAGGGGTCATAGGGTGACCTATGACCCCCTTTGACCCATATGGACGATTTGAATATGTCTCTAGGGGTCCTAGGACCCCCTTTGACCCCTATGACCCCCTATGACCCCCTATGGGTAATATGGGTCCCCTATGACCCCCTTTGACCCCTAGAGACATATTCAAATCGTCCATATGGGTCAAAGGGGGTCATAGGTCACCCTATGACCCCTTTTGACCCATATGACCGATTCAAATATGTTTCTACGGGTCTGAGGACTCCTAATGACATATGTCATCATTTAATAGGTTAAAGAGGGTCATAGGAGACCCATATTACCCATTCGAATATGTCCCTAGGGGTTCCAGGACGCCTAGAGACGTATATCATCATTTAATGGGTCAAAGAGGGTCATAGATCACCCTATGATCTCTTTTGACCCATATTATCTATTCAAATATGTCCCTAGGTGTCCTAGGACCACTAGGGACATATGTCGTCATTTAATGGGTCAAAGGGACCTATGACCCCCTTTGACCCATATTACCCTTTCGATTATGTCCCTAGGCATCCTAGGACCCCTAGAGACATATGTCATCACTTAATGGGTCAAAGGAGGTCATAGGTCACCCTATGACCCTCTTTGACCCATATGAATGATTCAAATATGTGCTTAGGGGTCGTAGGACCCCTAGGGACATATGTCATCGTTTAATGGGTCAAAGGGACCTATGACCCCCTTTAATCTATATGAACGATTTGAATATGTCCCTATGGGTCCGATGACCCGTAAGGATATATGTCATCGTTTAATGGGTCAAAGGGGGTCATAAGGCACCTTATGACCCCCTCTGACCCATATGAACGATTTGAATATGTCCCTAGGGGTCCTAGGACCCCTAGGGACATATGTCGTCGTTTAATGGGTCAAAAGAGTTCATAGGTCACCCTATGACCCCCTTTGACCCATATGGCCTATTCGAATATGTCCCTAGGGGTCCTACAACACCTAGGGATATATGTTGTCATTTAATGGGTTAAAGGGGATCATAGGTCACCCTATGACTTCCTTTGACCCATATGAACGATTTGAATATGTCCTTAGGGGTCCTATGACCCTTAGGGACATATGTCATCATTTAATAGGTCAAAGAGGGTCATAGGTCACGCTATGACCTCTTTTGACCCATATGAACGATTCAAATATGTCCCTAGGGGTCCTATGACCCCTAGGGACATATGTCATCGTTTAATGGGTCAAAGAGTGTCATAGGTCACTCTATGACCTCTTTTGGCCCATATGAATGATTTGAATATGTCCCTAGGGGTTATAGGACCCCCAGAGACATATGTCATCATTTAATGGGTCAAAGGGGGTCATAGATCACTCTTTAACCCCCTTTGACCCATATGAACAATTCAAAATGTCCCTAGAGGTTCTAGGACCCCTAGAGACATTTGTTGTCGTTTAATTGGTCAAAGGGGGTCATAGGTCACCTATGACCCCCTTGACCCATATGAACAATTCGAATATGTCCCTAGGGGTCCTAGGACCCCAAGAGACATATTTGAATTGTTCATATGTGCCAAAGAGCTATGACCCCCTTTGACCCATATGACCCATTCAAATATGTTCTTAGGGGTCCGAGGACTCCTAGTGACATATGTCGTCGTTTAATGGGTCAAAGAGGGTCATAGGTCACCCTATGACCCCCTTTGCCCCATATTACTCTTTCAAATATGTCCCTAGGGGTTCTAGGACCCCTAGATACATATGTCATCGTTTAATGGGTCAAAGAGAGTCATAGGTCACTCTATGACCCCGTTTGACCCATATTACCCATTCGAATATGTCCTTAGGGGTCCTAGGACCCCTAGGGACATATGTCGTCATTTAATGGGTCAAAGAGACCTATGACCCCCTTTGACCCATATTACCCATTCGAATATGTCCTTAGGGGTTTAGGACCCCTAGAGACATATGTCATCGTTTAATAGGTCAAAGGGGGTCATAGGTCACCCTATGACCCCCTTTGACCTATATGAACAATTCAAATATGTCCCTCAGGGTCTTAGGACTCGTAGGGACATATATCGTCATTTAATAGATGAAAAGGGGTCATAGGTCACTCTATGACCCTCTTTGACCCATATTAACCATTATAATATGTTCCTAGGGCTCCTAGGACCCCTAAGGACATATGTCGTTGTTTAATGCGTCAAAGGGGGTGAATGGTTGACCTATGACCCCCTTTGACTCATAGATATTAATAATATACATAGCTATTAATAACATACATATATATATATATATATATCGTTATTATATTTAATAAAAATATTATGTTATTATATATATTAATAACATATATATGTGTATTACTTTATTATATTTAATGAAAATATTATTTTATTATATATATATACATATTATATATTTATATTTAATATATTACGTTATTATATATATTATATTATTATACATATTAATATAATAATATATAATACGTATTATATATATATATATATTACATTATTATATTTAGTAAAAATAATAATAATATAAATTATATTTATAGATTGTAATAAGATTAACATAATATATTATTATATATTGCTAGATTATATCATATATCTTTACATTACGTTAATATATATATACGTCTTTACATAGTAATATAAGTGAAATAATTTATAAATAATAAGCTATGATGTTTAAACTCAATTTTTTTTCCATAATGGGTTGGGATTTTGAATTTGCCAATCGCAACATATTGGATATCGCATTTATAATCGAATATTCGATTTGGAATCGGATATCTGATTAGGCTTGGTATTTACCAAGCCTACTCGGTCAACCCAAAAGACGTGTTTGAAGAGGGTTTTAATGATACTCAGACTTCAAGTAGCCGTTTGACAATATTATTTTGATCGAAATTGAATAAAATGGAAAAGGTTTTTTAATATCGCTCTCTAGATTCCATCAATATAATTTCTGTCAAATTCTGAGTTCGATAAGTGTTTATTAGTTAATTATCAATGAAGATAATTGTAAAGTGCTGATTGCCATACTGATTGAAAAATAGCTATAACTTTCAAATAGTATAACATTTTTTAAATCTAAAAGTTGCGTCACATTCTATACTTTGACTACTATAAGAAAAAAAGAAAAAAATTTAAATTTGATAAAATTTTCTATTAGTTAGGGTGGTCAGACATAGGAGTTTTTTTTTTTCCAAAAAAAGTTTTGGTAGAAAATTTATATTTAATTATTTATTTGGAATAAAAATACCAAAAAATATGCATCACATCCGGGCATGAGTCTAATTTTCATATCTATAATTATATTAAAAAAATATTATGATTTGATTTTGATTAAGGTGGTCAGACATACACCTACTTTTTATTTTTGCCCTGAAATTTTCTTAGTACTGCATTAAAATTCAAACTTTTGACCAATTAATTATTTTTTTCTCCTGATAAGGCCTAGTAGTTTAGAAACTATACTCAATTTCTTACAGATTATTTTCTTACAAATTTTTGATATAAAGTCCATAACCACTTCAAAATTATGTGTCAAGTTGACATAAACTTGATTTGCTGATTTTTCACTGCCACTTAAGGCCATAGTTTCGTACACCATGATCCTGCACATACCCACATGCTTTGGGGTAATGTCAAGTGCCTTAAATGGGATTTTGCACATATTTGGACGTTTTCCCCTACTCTCTCTCTCTCTCTCTCTAGCTTATTTCTGACAAATTGTTCTATGAAATTGAGGACTTTGGCCTCTAGGTCAAGGATGACCTTCTAGGTAAAGGTCAATCTCAACCCTAACCTAGGTCAAGGATGACCTCCCTGACCCTAGGTCCCATTTTCAATTTCCAAAATTTTTGGGATCTTAGGCTTGAAAAAGTTTCAATTCCCACTTCTAGGTCAGTTGTTTTGGGTTTTGGAATGATAAGCTCTTAAGTTACATTTAATATAGGTCTATTCCTATGGTTTAAGGTCAAACGAGATTTCCTTCTCTAAGAGTTAATGCTCTAGATCTTTATATATCGAAGCCTTCTTCCCTCATTTTGGAATCCACTTTCCATGAGTGCATCTACTATCTATGAGAAACTACCTAGCTTTTAAGTGAGAAACATTCTATCATTCCAACATATAAGTTTTTTTATTAAGGATCAACGATTAAAGAATTCAATCCTTTAAAGGCATTTGGTTCAAGTATTCATGATTAATCATTTAAACCCTATAGCTAGCCATCATGGTGGTGTGATCTTCCCTCAAGATCCTTTTGTAATATCCTCCCCTGATTTGAACTTTGACTTGTAGAAATTTAACTTAAGGAATATTGTCAAACACTTTGTATGCAAACTCATAAAGCTGATTTCCTCAATAAATTGCTTTCCAATGAGTAGATTTATGAACAACTATGAAGTGACATTAAAATGCATAATACACATCATAACATTTTCACAAACACTTGGCACACATTCAACAATATATGAAAAACCTGGAAACTCTTTCAATCTGCTGATAAAAGGGTGATTTTTAAATGTAGATGTGCACTTATAGCTGCCTTAAAGGCTGCAACAACTATTCAGACTTGTATTCAACAATTATTATGCAAAGTAACAAAATTTGACAGAAGAAACCTGGAATTAGTTGCCGTATTATTTTGCAGATGTAGTTGACAACCTTCCAAACTTCTAATCAGCCGAAAAAATAAGTAAACTTGATACCAACACTATTCACGCCGTACTGTAGCAAAATACTGTTCATGCCGACTATAGAAAAATACTGTTCATGCGGCACTATAGCAATAACTAACTTCAGATCTGCACCTCAAACCCTTGTAAATTTTTTTATGCGAATGCCCCAAATGAAACCCAGTGTGTTTCCTAAAGTGAAAACACCATTGATCCTCCTGACTGTGTCTTCCAACATTGAAGAGAATGCTAGCAAAGAGGGATTCCATCCCCTAAGCCCGATAATCAGATATCCAGCAACATAACATTAATCTTCATCCAAGCATACAAAAAAAAAGCTCTTCCATTTCTTTTATAGTGTTCTCACAAGAGCTCAATTCTTCGTTTTCTCAATGTGGGATAAAACATAACTCCCTTTATGTACCTTATGTCTCCAATGTGTTATAAAAATAAAGGGAACTCTTTTAATTTAAATATTTTTCACAAACTATAGTCTATGCATTAATAAAGTTAAATATTTAAATTTAACTTTATAAAATGGCTTTATCAATGCATAACAAATCTTATCAATGATAAATAAGTCTTCCTGTCGATTTTAAACAATTACCATCGACATACCATTGTGATTGAATGTCCGGCCATGTCCAAGATGACTTACTATAAATAGTAAGTATGCCCAAAGTTGCCTCAGAACCCCTCAAAAAGACCTGCAACTGAAACTGTCTAGGCCAAATGGCCTCTAAGCCCCTTTAATGTCCTAGTTAGCCTACGGGACTGTGCGAAATAGGCTAACGACAACATCATGCTATGAATGCTAGAAAGGGGACATTACAATCTGCCCTTCCCAAAATTGCTTGTCCTCAAGCAATTTCAGCTCTGGATGCTTTAATATCTGCTCATTTTCCCAAGTAGCATCCTCGACAGGTAGGTTCCTCCACTTCACTAGATACTCCCTGATAGTCCTCCTACGAAGCACCCTCTCCCTGGAGTCAAGTATGGCCTCGGGAACCAAGATAAGCTTTCCCTCATCATCAAGAGGTGGCAATACTACTGAAGGCACCACATTGTGACCCAATGCCTTCTTAAGGTGTGACACATGGAACACATTATGCACTTTACTATCTGCAGGCAACTCCAACTCATAAGCTACTTCGCCCACTCTCCTGATTACTTTGAACGGTCCATAGTAGCATGGTTTCAATTTCTCTGATCCACTCTTCTTGAGAGAGGACTGTCTATACAGCTGTAACATGAGGTACACCATATCTCCCACCTCAAAAGACCTCTCAACCCTGTGCTGATCAGCATATTGCTTCTGCTGATTTTGTGCCTTTTGCAAATTTTCCTTCAAGGATCGCATAATGTCCTGACACTCCTACAAAGTATCCTTGGTCTTAGGTTAACAAATCCAAAAAATTAGGAGCATCATACCCGTACAGTGCCATAAAAGGGGACATTTGAATAGACATATGGAAAGAGGTATTATAGCAGTACTCCCCTAGATGTAGCCACGTCACCCAAGCCTTCAGCTCTCCCAGAATGTAGTTTCAAAGGTACCCCTCAACCCATTTGTTCACTATCTCTGTCTGCCCATCAATTTGGGGGTGGTAGCTGGTACTCAGAGTGAGCTCTGTTCCACATAACCTGAACAACTCCAGCCAAAAGTGGCTCATAAATCTGTTGTCTCTGTCATTGACTATGCTCCATGGTATTCCATGTAGTCTGAATACCTCTTGAAAAAATAGTTCTGCTATTTGTGCTGCTGAATATGTAGACAGAATTGCAAAGAAATGTGCAAATTTTGTCAATCTGTCTACCACAAAAGAAATACAATCCCGACCCTATGCCTTGGGGAGGCCTGTGATAAAATCCATGGAAATGCTATCCCACTTCTTCTCTGGTATGGGTAGGGGCTGTAGTAAACCACCCGAAAAAGAATGTTCCTGTTTGTTCTACTGACACACAGGGCATTCCCTAACAAACTGAAGCACCTCTGATTTGAGTCCTTTCCAAGTGAAGCGCTCTCTCACCTGCCGATATGTCTTAAAGAATCTGGGATGTCCTACCATTGGTGAATCATGAAATGCCCTCAAAATCTTCTGCTTCATAGCAGACCTAGGTACTAAATAAATCCTTTCCTTGTAGATGATCAGATCATTTATGATAGTGTATCGACTATCTTGAATAGCTCCCTCAATAATGCTTAATGCCCAACTATCCTTAGCATATTCTGCCAAGATCATCTCTCTCCAATCATCCATGACTACCCCAATAGCAAGCAAATGAGGCCTTCTAGATAAAGCATCTGCAATAATATTTTTCTTCCCTTTGACATAGGCTATGTCGAAATCATAGGCCTGTAATTTACTCACCCATTTCTGTTGCCTGTCATTAAGGTCCTTCTGTCCAAGGAAATGTTTCAAGCTATTATGATTTGTTTTTACTGTGAATCGGCTTCCCACTAAGTACTGCCTGAACTTAGCTAGCGCGTGCATGATTGCTAGCATCTCTTTGTCGTAGATGCTGTAGGTTCTCTCCACACCTCATAATTTTCTACTCTCATATGCGATGGGATGTTTGTCTTGCATGAGAACAACTCTTATGCCCTCTCCCGAGGCATCACACTGCAGCTCAAAAGGCCTGGTGAAATCTGGAATGGCTAAAATAGGACATGTACTCATCAGCTCCTTAAACTTGTAAAAACAATCCTAAGCCCTCTCTGACCACTTGAAACTATCTTTCCATGTCAAATCTGTAAGTGGTGCTGCTATTTGTGAAAATCCCTTCATAAATCTATGGTAGAACCCACAAAGCCTGAGAAATCCCTTGAGTTGTGAAGTGTTCCTCGGTGGTGGCTAATCCAGAATGACCTTGATCTTGTCTGGGTCAACCTAAACACTTCTTGCACTAATAATATGCCCTAGATAGAGCAACTCTGTCATCCCAAACTCACATTTACTCATCTTGGCATATAATGACTCCCTCTCCAGAATACTGAGCACTGTATCAATATGCTTCAAATGTTCCTCCCAAGTATGGCTATATATCAATATATCATCAAAAAATATCAACACAAACTTCCTCAACTGATCTCTGAACACTCTATTCATACAGGACTGGAAAGTGGCAGGGGCATTTGTCAACCCAAAGGACATGACTAAGAACTCAAAATGTCCATAGTGGCATTTAAAAGCTATCTTCTCCACATCCACCTCTCTAACCCATATCTGATGGTAGCCGGATCTCAAATCAATCTTGGAAAAGTAGCATGCACCATGCAATTCATCAATAAGCTCATCGGTGTGCGGGATAGGGTATCGATTCTTGATTGTCTTCTTGTTTAGCTCCCTATAATCAATGCACATCCTCATTGTACCATCCTTCTTCTTCACCAATACTACTGAAGAAGTGAAAGGACTTTTGCTTGGCCGTATGTGCCCCATGTCAATCAACTCCTTAACTACCTTTTCTATTTCATCCTTACATCTCTTCGGATGGCGGTAAGGTGTGATGATAACTGTCTTAGCCCCTTCCTCTAATTCAATAACATGCTCGATTCCCCTATTCGGGGGTCTCCCTGGAGGTATCTCACCAAACACCTTAGTATGTTTGGTTATTATTTTTTGTACATTATGTGGATACTCTTGTTTATGCTGCCCTGTCATCTCAGGCATTACTTTAAACTCTGCTGCCCACTACACCTGATCATGTCTAAAGAAACTCTACATCCACTTGAGTGACACCACTCGAAGTCTCCCATCTAAAAAACCTCTGAGCACTATCTTCTTACCATTTACCTCAAACCTCATTTCCATTTTCTCAAGGTTAAATGTAAACTCTACCAGAGACTTCATCCAGTTCATCCCAAGCACCATATCCTGATCACCAATGTTGACCACAAAGAAATCTCCTGTCATGTCATAATCTCCCAAACGAAGCTGCAAGTTGGAGATTTTTTTGGTACATTCAATTTTGAAGCCATCAACAACCATCACCTTAAATCCCCTATGCTCCTCTGTATGTAGCCCTCTGTGTGTCACAAACTTCTCATCAATGAAGTTATGTTTCGCCCCTGTATCAATGAGTGCCACAACTCTCTGTCCATCCAAGGTTCCCCTAACTCTAAAAGTGATGGCCTCCTGTATACTTGACAACTGAGCTATTGTGCTATCACCGTGTGCTTCGTGCTATGAAGAACTATCATCATCTCCATCTGATTCGGATGACTACTCTGAATCTCCATCTACTGACTCTTCAGCTGAAAAGTACTCCATCTGCTTAGCTTTTTCTTTCAATGGACACTTATGTGACAAATCCCAAGGCTCCCTGCAATGAAAACAAAGCTTCTTCTTCCTGAGATCATTAAGTGTCTCATTTTCCAACCTCTTACTTTCCTCCTTAGCTGGCTGAACCTCTTTATGAAAAGGTTTCCTGTCCTTATCTTTCCTTGAAGGGAAACTCTTTGCCTGGAATTTATTTTTTGAAGATGAAGAGGAATCCATATCACGAGCTTTCTTAATGGCTTCCTGCAAAGTGGGAGGGTTGAGAGCTTTAATCCACCCTCTCAACGAATCAGCTAACCCATCCATAAATAGAACTAGTATCCTCCATTCAGATACATCTGTTACTAACACTGCAAGTTTCTGAAACTCTGAAATGTATGTTTCCAATGATCCCCACTGTTTAAGCTGAGCTAACTCTTTGAAATGGAATTCTGGATCCTTCCTATCAAAACGTTCAATCAGCCTCTTTGTAAACTCCACATATGAGGTAATGTGTGCATGCCCCATAGTGACCATACCATGATGCCACCACTCGTGTGCTAACCCATCCAGATGAATTGCTGCGTACTTAATAGCTTCTTCCTCGGGCATAGGGTTCAATTGAAAGTATGTGTCAAGCTTTTGAACCCAAGCTCTTGCTGTAGACTTTCTTGAGCCATCATAATATGGTAACTCAAGTCTCCCTACTTTCTTTCGTAGCTCATAGCTCTGGTTCCTGTCATGTCCACGTGGCATATGTTTCATCCGCACATCCATATACTCCCTAAAGGTAATTGTAGCAGTAAAATCTGGCCCTCTGGCTTCCCAATCTCTCCTCAACTGGTCCTGTATATCAGTAATCTGGGGCTCTGGTACGAGTTGCTCTGGAGCTCTAGGAGGAAATGTAGGAATCATGGGCCTTGAACTCACTGTCCTAGCTCACTGGGGTGCATGACCAAAATTTTTCCCAACTTGTTCATCTCCATTATGTGTCCCATCTTGATCATTTCCATTCTGATTGTTACCATTCTGATTATTTCCTCCACCCATGTTAGCATTCAACCCCATTTGACGAGCCATCATCTACATCATAAGATCCAATCTCTGATTCTGTTCCTGTGCCCTTTGTTCTGCTACTCGCTGTCCCTGTACCAAGATCTCTAATAACTGTAAGAATCTTTCCTCTCCAAGCTCTGGACCGACATTCCCACCTCCACCTAATCTTGTATTCCTGTCATCTCGGTCACCCATATTGCTATCTTGATCAAAGAATACCTCCGCTGTGTCTGTATGACTAGATTCTATACCCCCCTGTACGGATGAACTAGACTATTTGCTTTGCAGGTCTAAACTCCTATTTTGTCTTGCTCTGGTATTATGAAAATTATAAGGCCCCTGTCACATGCTCAAACATAAATGCTCTGATTTTAGTGTTTTGACATTTCATCAAACACTTTCCCCTCTATCCGCCAGTTCCAAATTTCCTATAAGACCTCCACAGGATGGCAGGACTTATAGCTCCGATACCACTGTAATATCTTCCCCTGATTTGAACTTTGACTTGTAGAAATTTAACTTAAGGAATATTGTCAAACACTTTGTATGCAAACTCATAAAGCTGATTTTCTCAATAAATTGCTTTCCAATGAGTAGATTTATGAACAACTATGAAGTGACATTAAAATACATAATACACATCATAACATTTTCACAAACACTTGGCACACATTCAACAATATATTAAAAACCTGGTAACTCTTTCAATCTACTGATAAAGGGTGATTTTTAAATGTAGATGTGTACTTACAGCTGCCTTAAAGGCTGCAACAACTATTCAAACTTGTATTCAACAATTTTTATGCAAAGTATCAAAATTTGATAGAAGAAACCTAGAATTAGTTGCCGTAGTATTTTGCAGATGTAGTCGGCAGCCTTCCAAACTTCTAATCAACCAAAAAAACAAGTAAACATGATATCAACACTATTCACGCCATACTGTAGCAAAATACTGTTCATGCCAACTGTAGAAAAATATTGTTCATGCGGCACTATAGCAATAACTAACTTCAGATTTGCACCTCAAACCCTTGTAAATTTCTTTATGCGAACACCCCAAATGAAACCCAGTGTGTTTCCTGAAGTGAAAACACCATTGATCCTCTTGACTGTGTCTTCCAACAGTGAAGAAAATGCTAGCAAAGAGGGATTCCGTCCTCCAAGCCTGATAATTAGATATCCAACAACATAACATTAATCTTCATCCAAGCATACAAAAAAAAAGCTCTTCGATTTCTTTAATAGTGTTCTCACAAGAGCTCAATCCTTTGTTTTCTCAATGTGGGATAAAACATAACTCCCTTTATGTACCTTATGTCTCCAATGTGTTATAAAAATAAAGGGAACTCTTTTAATTTAAATATTTCCCACAAACTATAGTCTATGCATTAATAAAGTTAAATATTTAAATTTAACTTTATAAAATGGCTTTATCAATGCATAACAAATCTTATCAATGATAAATAAGTCTTCCTATCGATTTTAAACAATTACCATCGACATACCACTGTGACTTACTATAAATAGTAAGTATGCCCAAAGTTGCTTCAGAACCCCTCAGAAAGACCTGCAACTAAAACTGTCTAGGCCAAATGGCCTCTAAGCCCCTTTAATGTCCTAGTTAGCCTATGAGACTGTTGGAACTAGGATAATGACAACATCATGCTATGAATGCTAGAAAGGGGACATTACACCTTTGTTCATCTTCATGATCTATTCATACTTCTTTCAAGGTGGGTTCTAAGCATACAATCATGGAGGTTTTGATTTACATCTGTTAATGTTACGTTCAATCTTTCATATCAATATAATTGTTTGCATTTCAAATACAATTGCATACCTATTGAGTATCATAGCTTCATTGTTAGATTTAATTCTACTACTTGCTAGCATTCTCTATTTCAATTCAATTATTAATGTTGATTCCAAACTGGGGTTTGACCAAGGCAAACCCCTCATCAAAACAACAAAACTATATTTTTTGTAGATATAGGTGTGGAACAATGAATTGGAGAGTAGATTTAGATACCCTTTTCTTCAAACTTGGGAGATCTATGAACATAAATTTCATCAGAGCAATGCGCATCAAGTTTGATTCTTTGGGGTACAATTATGCCTTGGGGTAAGATTATGCCCTACCAATAGGGTTAAGGTCAACCTCCTTTCAAAAAGACAAAATATTTCTAGGTTTACTCTGTCTCGACATTTCTATTTTGGAACAAGTTGTAGATTTTCCAGAAACTAAATATAGGCATCAAAAATTAGCATTTTCCAAATTCAAGGTTAGTATTTGTCTTTTATCTATCTCAAGATTTAAGCATATACTCCACTCAAAATAGAAATAAGACCCTATTGAACCTCTTTTCACCATTTTCTCCATCACTTGATCCATTTCTGCATTGAAAACTTTCTTGTGTTTAATTAATTTGGATCATTCCTTTTGGAAATTAGAGTTGAGAAGAGGGACACCATTTTCTTTCTATTCATTAACAATTGAATGTTTGGAGAAATTAATTGTCTACCAACATTCTCCCTTAATTTCTACCATTAACAAATTTTACATCAGGAATACCCATTTTCTCTCAAAGATATTCAAAGTTATATTTTGGTAATACTTTAGTAAAAATATCTACCCATTGTTCTTTAGATTTTCATATTTCAATGTAGATTTCTCCATTGTTAAAGAATTCCTTGATGACGTGGTACCTTGTATCAATATGTTTTCTCCTTTTATGAAATGCATGCTTCTTAGATAATGCAATTTCTTATTTTTTATCACAAAGGATTAGTGTTGGTTCTTCTTGATTATGCTACAAATCTAACAAAACTAAATGCATCCATACTACTTGATATGCAGTTGTAGTGGTGGCTACATATTCTACTTCAGTTGATTGAATCATCACTATAGGTTACTTATTTGATGCCAATGATAAAACTCCTAATCCAAAGTGAAAGATACACCTAGAAGTACCCTTCCTGCAATCAAACAAAAAATACTATGTTTGGAATATAGGATTCCATATCTTATTGTTCTTGCAACATATATCAATATCCTTTTTCCAACTTGCCAATGAGAATTTTGTGGTGACTCCATGAACCTTGAGATCAAACTTACACCATAATTGATATATGACCTCATAGTTGTCATATACATTAAACTTCCAACAAGTCTTTTAAAAATAGTTGTATCAACATTCGAACCCCTTTCCTCCTTGTTATGTTTTGTTCCTATTGCAACTTGAGTTGATACTGGATTGAAATTTATCATTTTAAATCTGTTAAAAATGTCATTTATATACATGGATTGACAAATGAGGATTCAATTATCACATTGAATAACTTTAATGCCTAAGAAGCATCTCATCAAGCCCAAATCAGTCAGTTCAAATTCCTTCATCATTTCAAACTTGAAAATGTCTATTGATATATTTGCAGTGACTACAAAGTCATTGACATACAAACTCACAATCAAAGTATGACCTTTCTTATTAGTCTTTGCATACAATATCAGCTTAGTATTAATTCTATTGAATTGATTACTTATCATGTATGAATAAGTCATCTTATACCTAGCCCTAGGTGCTTGTTTCAAACCATAAAGTGCCTTGTTTAATTTATATACTTTTTTTAATGCCCACAAGCCTCATAAGCAAGGGGTTGTTCTATATGGACTTCTTCATCAAGAAAATCATTCAACAGGCTAATTTTACATTCATTTGGTATTGTATTTCAATAATTTTGTGTAGCTATTATTAAAATAGCTTTAATTGTATTAAGTCTAGCAATTCCAAAAAATGCTTCATTATAATAAACCCCATATTGTTGTGAAAATCCTTTAGCAACTAACCTTGCCTTATGTTTGATTATTTCATCTTTTGCATCAAATTTTGTTTTATAGACCCATTTGACTCTTATTCATTCTTTTCTTTTAGGTAAATTCATTAATTCTCATGTTTTATTTCTTTCAATAGTGTAAATTTCTTCATTCATTTCCTTGATCCATTTATCTCTTTTAATTGTTTCTTCAAAATATAATAGATCACAATAAAATAAAGAAAAAATTGAGCATATATCTATATTCTCTTTGCTTGTTGATATATCTCTTTTAAGCTTCTTGTTTTCTTACCTTTGTACCTTAGTCTTGAGGTTGTAGAATTAGATTTATCACTTATATTTGAAATTGGAGGGGTATGTGCAGGATCATGGTGTGCCAAAAAGTGGCAATATAAAAATGTGTAGTTTTGAAATATCGCAAACCATTTCAAAATATATTCCAACTTTTTTCCCATTGACCCTGATACTAAATGAAAAAAATTAATATCTTTATAAGGTCTACTATATTTTTTGATACCAAACTTATATAGTCAACTTTAAAAACATCCAAAAAATGTGCTTTTGGTTTATTTTTATGTAATTTTTACTTCAAACATGTAGTTGACAACTTTTTTTTAAACCAAAATTTGATGAAATGAAAAGGGTTTCTTAAGAATGTTCTTATCTTTCTATAAATGTAAGGTTTGTCAAATTATGAGTTTAGTAAGTAATTATTACTTATTTTCTAGTGGAGTTATGTATAAAGTGTTGACTCACACACTACTTGAAAAATAGCTATAACTTCTAAATGGTACAACAATTTTTAAATCCAAAAGATGCATCATATTCTATGTCTCTTCTACTATAAGGAGAAAAAATTAAAAATTGAATTTTTTGGAGTTTTGAATTAGTTAAGGTGGTCAGACATGAGAGTTTTTTTATTCCAAAAATACTAAATTTAAAAATTAATTAATTATTACTTATTTAGATTAAAAATACCCAAAAATATGTGTCACATCTAAGCATGAGTCTATTACTTATATCTAGAACATTATTGAAAAATATTATCTTTTGATTTTGATTAAGGTGGTCAGACATACGTCTACTTCTTATTTTTGTTTTAAAATATTTGTAATATTGCATCAAAATTCAAAATTTTGACCAATCAATTTTTAGTTTTTTGAGATAAGTCCTAGTAGTTTAGAAACTAGATTCAATTTTATAGAGATTCTTTTCTCTCAAATTTTTGATATAAAGTTAATAACAAGTAGAAAATTGCACGTCAAGTTGACATAACCCTAATTTTTTAATTTTTTATTGCCACTTAAGAGCATACTTTGGTTGGCCATGATCCTGCACATACCTAGAGGCGATGCTCCTTGCACAAAGTTCCTTGGTAAAGTATAAGGTGTTGTTTGAGTACATTGTTCCTTTTATTCATCTCACTTGCAATACTGGTTCTCCTCTTGTGACATTTTTTGTTATCATTTCCATTGAATGAATCTTCTTCTTCAAATTTAACATCCCTTCTAATGATCAATTTCTTTGAAATAGGGTTATACAATCTATAGATTTTGATTCTCTAGAGTAATCAATAAAGATTCATTTTTAACTTCTATCATTTGATTTCCTTTTCTAGCTCAGATGGTACCAATGAATATGAAACACATCCAAAAAATCTGAAATGGGCTACATTGTGTTTCTTACCATTCTATTCTTCCTACAAAATTGTGTTCTTAATAATTTTAATGCAAATTAAGTCCAAGATGTACAACAAATGCTATTGCTTCTAGCCAAAAATCATTGGATAGATTTTTGGCCTTCAACATGATCCTTGTCATTTTCATTATGGTTTTATTCTTCCTCTTTGCTATGCCATTTTGTTGTGCTATGTACCTTTTGGTAAACTGCTTCTCAATTCTATGACACTTGCAAAATTCTAGAAATTCATTAGAACTGAATTCACCACCTCTATTAGTTCATAATATCTTGATGTATATACACCTTTTTTTTTTCAGCCAATAATTTTAACTCCTTGAATTTTTCAAAAGCCCCATACTTTTGTCTGAGAAAGTATATCCAAGTCTTCCCTCTAAAATCATCAATAAATGTTAAGAAATACATACTTCCTCCAAAAGATGGAGTTTTTGAAGGTCCACATATATCAATGTGAAATAATTCAAATGGTACTCTTTCTATTTATGAACTTCCTAATGGAAAGCTTTCTCTATGTTGTTTTTCCAATATACAACTTTCACATGAACTTGGTGGTTGCACTATTCAAGGTAATTCTTACACCATAAGTTTCTTCTACATAACAAGTCCAAGTCATCAAAATGAAGATGATCATATCTCAGATGCCATAGAAATTATTGATGTGAGGATACTATCATGAAACTGACTTCTTCTATGCCTTGAATGTAATGAATTTGGAGAGGGAACATTCAATTTTGTGTCATGTTGACCCTTTCAATCAACATTCCTCTAGAATATCTATCCAAGATTGTATGAACATTTCTATCAAAGAATAATTTTAACCTTTTTACATTAATTGTCCAACACTCATGAGATGGTATTTTAATCTAGACATAAAATATACATTAGGAATAAACCTTTTTAATCCATTTTTGGTAAAGGTATTTATAACACCTTTTCCTATTAAAAGAGACTTTACTATCATTTCCCAACTTTACTTTAGATTTAATAGGATCATCCAAACTAGAAAAAAATATCTTTATTTATAGTCATATAGTATTGTGTCTACTGTCTAGGAATGATATATGACTACAACTTTCTAGATAAATATTTCAAGCTATGAATCAACTTCTTGAATTTTTATCTAATACATCTACGTAATTAGTGCCCTTCTTTTAATCTCTTTTTGTTTCTTTCTAAATTCACTAGGAAAATGATCAAATATCTTTCAATAAGAACATCAAATTTGATATTTATTAAACCTTGATGATGGATGCTAGAATGGACTTCTCCCATGTTCTCTCCTGAAACTCTAGATGGACTAACTTTTCCTTTCTTCTTTATTTAGACTTACATGTTCATCTATGCTTCTACCTCTTTCTCTTCCTTTGTAGTTTGATCTTCCTCTTCCTCTACCAAAATATCTATGTGATCTAAAAGCATCTCCAAGGAGGATTTTTTAATCCTCCTCATTCTAGATTCACGAGATAAAAGCAACCTCATTAAATCATTAATAGAGAACGTTATCAAATCCTTAGATTCTTCAATGGAAACAACAATGGCATCATTTTTTTAAGGCAAGTTCTACTAAGTAACTTTTAAAAAACCTTTTGATCGATCAAATCATCACCATATGATATAATCTTATTAAACACATTTAATACTTGATTTAGAAATTGATCAACAGGGTTTGAATCTTTCATACACAATTTTTCAAAATTATCACTTAAAGTTTACAATTTATCAACCTTAACTTTTGATGTCCCTTGATATGTTATTTCTAAAATATTCCATGCTATTTTAGAATTTTTATCTATAGAAACCTTAGGAAGTTCATCTAAAGATTGTTGAATTGAAAATAATGCTTTAGCATCCTTTTTCTATTATCTTGTAATTTATATTTTGCATCTTGTTATAATCTAGACTCATCTTGTGGTTCATTAAAAATCTTTTCAAAAATATCCCATATGCCTTGAGAATAAAACAATATTTTCATTTTTATAACCAAAACTCATAATTGTTACTAGAAAATATTTGAATTTGTGGTTGAGCTATACTACTCTCTAGTGCCATATTAATGCTCACAACTCCCAATTACAACCACAATTTAATAGATAAGGTGAGTATCTCCATATTCAAAGAGGTTTATATAAATAACTTATATAGTCTATGTAATTATATTTATTTTTTTGATATAATAGTTCCCACCCCAAGTGTGGAGGTAGCCACGAGTTATGGCGAATCATCTTCTTTTTTCTATTTTCTTTCGTTTCTTTGCTCATTTTTTATATTTAGAAAATATCTTTTATAATAATATATATTAGTTTTAAATGAATTCAAAAGAATGGTCAAATTGAACCCTAAGCAATTTATCAAATTTAATGAGAATTTATGTCCAAGGAATGCATTGAATAAAATGATTGTATTGAGTTGCTGATATGAATGAAGTGGGAAGATTTATATAGTTTATAAAGATGGATGAAAAATGTTATAAGATGGTATTTGTGTTTGATGATAAAGATTTCTTTTGAATTGTAAAATAAATTATAAACAATTATAATTCTGATTTTGAAATTATTTTAATCATTTCAATATGATATTTAGAGAATGTATTGTGTACATTGAGTTTGTGCTGACAGACTACGAGAATCTACTAAACACTACATTAAAATCTCTAAATTTTGGTGCTGTATAATGTGCTGAATTTTTCCTTGCATTGATAAACCACAAAGATCTATTCAAAAATTTTCTAAAATCTCTTAATTCTTGTCTTATATTATGTGTTTAATTTTTTAAATTGATGTATTTACTAATAAAGAAACTAAAAGAATAACTAGCATTGTGATTGAAAAAAAATCACGAGTAAATCATCGCTAATTAGACAAGGAAAAGACACATTTATGAGATGTGACACATACATAACATAATTCATAACAAAATATAAAAGAAAGGATATAGGAATAGAGTATTATTATGATAAATGATTTATTTATCACCTTGCATCAATTAAGAAATAATCTTAATTTAAAAAAAACTTAAACAAAACATATATCGATAAATAAATAAAGGGTGCATGTGCCAAAGTTCCTGTCTTCATGTTTTTATGGTTGACTGAAGTATTATTGCATGAAAAGAAAATTAAATTAGTTACAATTTTTACCAAAAACTTGTTGACGATAAAATTTTTCAACTACTTAAATCAAAAGATAAATTGTTGATTACTTAAATCAAAGTACCAAAATATGTAGTAAGTTTGAGGGGTAGTATTAATGGTATTAAAAAATTTGAGCTAAATTGTAAAATAGTAGCTAGTAAAACATAGTGTAAACTTTTCAAAAATAACATTTTACAATTGTCAAAAATAAACATCAATGTATGGAAAAAGAGGGGTAAACATTTATTAAGGCAAAAAGAAATACAACAACAAGAGCTCAACAAGGAGTTGTATCCTGAGCAACAAGTTCATCAAATTCTTGCACCATCTCAAAGGGAAGTTGCCCCCTATCCATAATATTCTAGCCCGAAGCATGACTAGAAGCCCATTTGGCTAAACAATCAAGAGCTCTATTCCATTCACAAGGAATAAAAGTAAACCTAATGAACTCAAAAGAGTTACAAAAAAGAAAAATTTGATTAACAATAGTAGCCAGCTGCCAACTAACATCTTTAAGCTCCTGTGAGAAAAGCAAGCTCACCACCACTTGGGAATCAGACTCACAAATAATCTTTCTCCATCCCCACAAGCAACATTGTTTCATAGCATATAAAATAGCCTAAGCCTCCATGAGATTGTTAGTGTAATAACCCTTATGTATTGAGAAAAAGAATTTAACATCACAATAACTACAACAAGCCACTCCCCTAATACCAGTAAGGCCTAGAGTCCCTTGGGAAGAACCATCTATGTTAATTTTTAGAACTCCATGGGGAGGAGGAGTCCAATGCCCATCCTAATTCACCTAAACTTTTCTCTAATTCCAAGGCTACTTGGACACTCTTGGAAACCTTTGATCTAAAAATCCATCCTAAAGATGAAATTTGAGGCAATTGCGTATAGCAAGATCAACTGGATACATACCCCCATCGAGCGCACACTTCACTTGAATAGTTTCTTGAAGAGAATATAATATCTTCCACCAAAGATGCATAACACCAAGATGAACATCTTGGAAGATTTGACCATTCCTCTCCAGCCATATATGCTAGAGCATGAATGATGGGCCAACAATCCAAGTAGCATGGAAAGGAGAAGACTTGGAGGGAGCACTACCCAAGAAAGCCCAAAACTCAGGAAAAGAGGAAGCATTCTTACAAGAGCAACCCCAAGCAATCTACCAAAGGTGCCATAATTGAGTAGAATAGGAGAAATGGAAGAACAGATGGGAGATAGAATCCTCCCCATTAGCACACAAAACATAATAAGAGGGGCCCTAAAATCCACATTCACAAAGATTATCCCATGTAAGAAAATGGTTGTGAGCCACTAGCCACATGAAAAATTGCACTTGGACCAAGAAACCTTATTCCAAACTTGCTTCCACCAAGGGACCTCAACATCCCCAAATAATTATCTAGTTATCTCCTAATACCAGTAGAGATATGATATTTACCAGACAAGGTACCTCCCCAAGCCAAAATATCTGGACCTCACAAAGAGGAACACTCTCTAGAGGCCAGAATCTGAGAAAAATCCTTATGATCCATGTTTGTGCCTCTAGGAGGCCAATCAGAAGAGTGTTTCCATCTGTAACCAAAAACAAGTCTCAATTGAAAAGGAGTCTTGTAATGAGCTACTTTATCCCATCCAGTGGTATGAAAAGAATCACAAAGAGTCTGAAGATGAGGGTACATGGATAATAAGGATGGGAATCCATCCCAAGCATTAGACCAAAACAAAGCATCAAAACCTATGTTACATATCCAGAACAAACCTCTCTTGACTAATACCACACCAATCTTTAGGGTATACTAGACCATTGAACCATGACCTTCAAGAGGAAGTGTAGAAATAGAGCAAGGATCAGCACCATGAAAATATTTATGGGTGATAATATGAGCCCAAAGTTGATGTTTTCTAGAGCACCATCACCAATAAAGCTTAGCAACCAATGCTTGACTACTCAAGAGAGTTGATCGAAGACCTAGAGCACCCTCCTTTTTAGGCCTATAGATAGTCTCCTAGCTAATCAAGCTCTATTTAGTGCTATGCAAATTACCACTCCAAATAAATTTTTGAGAAAGAGCATCGAACTCCTTGAGAAAGTAAATAGGAGAAGCCTAAACCATGCTTCTATAGGTAGGAAGAGCTTGGATAATAGATTGAAGAAGAGTAACCCAAGAAATAGTAGAAAGCCATCTATGAGATCAAAAATTTACCTTATCCTGAAGCTTGGTAATCAATTTTTTCTAGGAGAGATGTGGCTGTCTAGAAATAGCAATAGGGATTCCAAGATAAGTGAAAGGAAGCAACCCAATTTGAAATTGCAGGATACCAACAATCCTATGCTGAATAGAATCAGGAGTGTTAAAAAAGTAAATGGAAGATTTATGCTCATTAACGTTTTGGCCTGAAGCTGCTAAATAAATGTCTAGAGTATGTCAAAAGGCTTCAACTTCTTTGATCCTAGCAAGACCCGCAAGAGCAGAATCATTAACAAATTGAAGGTGGGAAAGATTAGGTAAACCATTACCCTACCACCACCCCTGAATAGAATTCTAGGACACCTGATACTTAATGAATTTTCCCAAGCCCTCAACCATGATGATGAATAGATATGGGGAGAGAGGTTCACCCTAGCGGAGGCCTCTAGAGGCACCAAATAGCTAAGAAGGTTGACCATTAAGAAGAATAGAAAAATAGATAGAAGTAACACAACTCATAAGAAATATATATAAAATAAGAAATAAAAAATATTTAACCAATAAGAAATATATATAAAATAAGAAATTAAAAACATTTGACTCTATATTTGAACTTCTTAAGATAGCTAGTAAAATATAGTGTAAACTTAAAGAAATAACATTTTACAAATTACAAAAATAAACATCAATATAAAACTAATTATAAATATATTTAAAATAAGAAATATAAAACATTTAACTCTATATTTGAACTTGGTAAGGAAAATAGATAGGGATAATTAATATTGATTAGACATTCATTTGTGAGGTGGAAGATAAAAATGATTGTTTAAAAAAAAAAGTTAATCCACTTGTCACAAATGTAGAAAAGATAAAGTTGTAACTAATGCATTCATTAATAGAGTTGTTAGAAAATTGAATTTTTCATTGCCTTTTTAAATCATGGGCCAATACAATTTTCAAAAAATTATATTTTCCAATTTCAAAAAACATGAAAATTAATATAGCTTTTACAAAAATTAGTATATCTTCATATTTTTAGATTTATGTAACTAATATGGAATCTAATGATTCCATTAGTTTCCTACCAAAGGCAGGAACTAATAAGAGGAGAGGGACAATACAATAATCTATTATGTACAAGAGGAGCTAGTCAACAAAAATTGCCTCCACCTATCTTGCTATATAGTATTTAGGGAGGGCTATAACCATTTAAGAGGAAACATAACAAGAATAATAGATAAAATAATACATATTTTTAAACAAAGAAAATACTATAGAGAAGGGTCACTTTATTCATCACTAGGACTAATAGATAGTTATTGTGTAAACATAGCCAATAAATCATATTAACCATAAACAACCTCATGAGATAATCATTGCTTTGGATAACTTTAGATAATGTTATTTTGACCAATCTCAAAGTAATAAAATAGAATAAGAGTTGGTTACTGTTGGAATAATCAAATATGGAAAGAGTACTTATGAGAGGGGGGGGGGGTGAATCATAAGTATCACACTTTAGCCAGTAAAACTCTTAACTGAAGGTAAATTGCATGCATGTAAATACATCAAGTAAACATGAAACTAAACACATGCATCAACAATTCATAACACTGAAATTTGGTAACCCAGAAACCCTCTAGAAATAAGAAGGTAAAACTGGGGTGGGGATGATACCCACAAAAATTACTACAACAATATTGTTCAACCACTTCTAATGGTCTGCCCTATTAAAGGCCTGCCCTGTTAAAGGCTTTACACTGTATCAATAGTGACTTGATTTAAAGATTTCAAACACTTAACATGAAGTGTCACCCTATTAAAGGATTTAATCACCTAATTAAAGGATCTACGAAATAGATGTTAAGCTAACCTATTACCATAGGATTTTCATTCTAATAAAATTGCTAGAAAGTATTAGGTATAATGAACCTAATAGATTACAATCCTTGATTGCTAAATGCAGGCACCTTTTCTGCTTTCTCTGATCTTGATCCTTTTGTGATCTGATAACCCTCGCTTTTGAAAATAGATTTCCTTGTGCACCCTTGTATGTCCACTCATATTTTTTACGATGAAATTTCATCTTCCTTATAAAGACCTTTGAGGATTTAGGGTTAGGTATGGATCTACGATCCATATTCAATCTCCATTTTCTACTTATTATTTGGATTTCTTCTATTGGTTGCATGCCTTTATCATTTTTCTTATTGGCTTCATGTAGATTGCATAGGAAAGATAAAAGATTCAATCTCATCATTAAATCCTTCGAGACTTACCTTATGTCGGCTGCAAAAACTATTTGCATCATAGTTTGTGCAATTACAAACTCTTATGCTGATATACTGAGTTACTCAGCTCCTAAAGTATTGTTGATACTCGGCACATGCTGTTTCCTGGATAGCTCGGCACCTAAACAAAATCGTATCACTTGGCACCTTATGTTACTCGGCACTTGTTAAAACTCAGTATCTGATCTTCACTCGGTATATGAAGATCACTTGGCACCTGAAGTCTTTCCTAACTCGACATTTTTTGTGGCTCAGCATGCATGGTGTACTCAGCTCCAATACAGAGTAGGTAAGTGTTATTGGAACTCAAGTGTCAAAAACCATTATGAGGTTAACAATCTCCCCCTTTGATATGAGTGACAAAAACACTTAATTGACCTTATAAATACATTTACTAATCTCAAAAATTTTGTAACTCCCCCTGAGTTGATTGTGCCTTATCTATATATCAAGCTCCTCCTTTGTATCTTTTCTCCCCAATTAATTCATCTCATAATATCTGTATATTGTGCCTTATCTGTATATCAACCTCCTCCTTTGTATCTTTTCTCCCCCATTAATTCATCTCATAATATCTATATCTCCCCCTATTATGTCTGTTTTCTCCCCCTTTTTGACACTTATGTCAAAGAATGTTTAAGGGTTAAGACCATATTTAGCCAAAAATGTGCGGTTAACCTCCATAATCATCCTAAGAGCTACATCCCAATTGTTCAAAGCAATTTCCAGTGACTTATGCTGGATGGCAGTCTTGGCAACAAGATGAATAAGTCCATTTGATGTAGAAAGATTTGGGTCTTTCTTGAGAACAGTTTCAGCATATACTTGCTCTTTATGGAGTATCTCTAAATGTGGGTAATTGAGGATTGGAGCTGTAGTAATTTGGCCTTGATAGTAGCCTCATCTACTATTAATACAGCTATTTCTTTGTGAGTGTGAAGCGATTGAGCAAAATGCTTCTCACTTTGAGCTGGATCATTTGGTAGTTGCATGCTTGAAATGTTTAAATTTCTTTCCAGGCTTAGTATCTTTTGGCTTGTTTCTTGTGTGAAGTATGAAAAATCACACAACTTTTTGTACAATGAGAATATATTCTCAAGTACCTTTTTCACTTTGTCAATAAGCTTTGCCAATTCAACTTGTGAAAGTGCAATTTGATTTGATGTTTTCTCATTCACTTTCCCCTGAAATTTTCTTTCTGACCATTCCATAAGTTTTGCATTTGTTTCTAGGTCTTCATTTGTCACCTGGTCAACAATATCTGTTAATTGCTCCATGATATGCTTTGACTCATCTGGTGATTGCAAACTGAAGGCATCCATAAAGATGTCCTTAATTTCATATAGTGTTTGCTTTTGTTTATACTCCTTCCTGAGTATTTCCTATCTTTTCCTCCTATTCAGTGCTTCTTGCACCTCATTGATTTGATCAATTTGGTTATTATTTTTTGAGTCATAGCCTAGTATGACTATCTCCTCATCTAATTTAGGGTCTCCATAGTGAAGTACCCTTGCAACTCTAGTAGTACTAGATGTTGGTACAGATATTTGCAATGGCTGTTGTGAAGGAGTTCCCGAGGTAGGCAAATCTATTAATGTTTATATTGCCTCCTGTTCTTTAGGGATTTTCACTATTTCCTCCTCCTTCTGTCTACCATGATCAATTATTGTAATTTGTGGAAGTGCACCTTGTGTTTGTGTTGTAGGATCAGATGTAATAGTCTGTCCTATTTGTTCTGTTCCTTTTTCTACAACTACACTTGGCTTCTATATTGCAACATCAACTATGCTTGTTGGCATTTGAAATTGACTACTAGTAGTTGTAGAGATGATAGAAGGTGGTTCTTGTGGATTCACCTTATCTTTGACTATATTTTCTACTAATTTTTGCAATTCATCTATATTGACCAATACTAGATCTGCACATAATATTGCTTGTTTTGTAGATTGGTCAAGAATTCTTTTAAGATCTTCTGCAGTTAATGGATTGATATTCTGACCAAAAGTATCAGGAACATCAGTAATAGTTACAGTGTCTGCAAGTGAGATGAATACTTGAGGAGGGATAGGGGGTGGCAATTGTGTGTCTGGCACACTTTGATCTGGTTGTTGCTCTTGCTCAGCTGTTCCCATTATATCCTATTTTTGTGTCTGTTCCTCCTCTCCATCTTTCTTTTCTTCTTCCTTCTTCTCTTCTCTTTTATTTTGTTCTTCTTCTTTCCTCTCTTCTTCTCTTTTCTTTTGTTCTTCTTCTTTCCTCTCTTCTTCTCTTTTCTTTTCTTCATCTTCTTTCCTTTTTCTCCTCTCCTCTATTGGTACAACAGCTTCTTCCTTGTATTCTTCTTCAAGAAAATCTTCAATATTTTTGTACAAGTTTTTCCATGATTTCATTATTCTTTGAACAATTTCTTCCATCCTATTTTGGAGTATGAAGAATGACCTATATTTAGGTGTAAACCTATTATTGTGCCTTTTGACTGCATTCTTTACTTGTTCCTTAGTCAAATCCGGCAATACACTTGCTAGGGTTGATTCCCTCATCTCCTTCTCCATTTTCAAATAGAAATGTCATCTGTCTTCTACAATTTTTGACAGTTCTTTTGGCAATTGTCCATCTAGTTCAAGTGGAGTGTACTTGAACTGTGCCATCATTCCATAAACTATTTCTTCTATCTTATTCTATTCTTCTTTAGTAAATTTATTGAAATAAACTTTATTTAAATTACTTAAGTCACCATTTCCAATCTTTTTACATAAGGTATCAACTGAAGAATGGCTTACCTTTTCAGATTGGTCTTCTTCATCAGTGTTAGGTTGAGCCATATATCTTCTTCTTTTCCTTGGCTCTTCCTATGTTTCCTTGATTTGTTCCTTCTTTGTAACTTCCTCTTTGGCCTTTTGAGTGGAGGCCCTTGTTGCTACTCATGTTGTTGGCTTTTGAGGTGATGGTGTGGTAGCTTTCTTTGATTTGGGCTTAGTTGGAGGTTGTTCTGTTGCCTTTCTCTTCTTTGGCTCAGCTTCAGTTGGTGCTTCCTTGGCTTCTTCTTCCTCTGCACCTTCCTCCTTATCTTCTCCAAGACCTTGAGTTAATTCTATTGGCCCTTGTTCTTGCTCATCTTCATCATCACTGTCATCTTCTTCTTCTTCTACTTCAACCTCAATTTCTTTACCAAATTTCTTCTTAATCTTCTTTAATAATTTGTCATTCTTCTTCAATGTGGAAGTAGTTTTTAATTCCATGTTTATCTTTGATATTACCACATCATAAGTGCCAAAATGTGGAGCACTTTTATCTATTTCTTCTGCCAATAATGCAGTTATTGCTGCAGATGCCTCATCAATATTAATTTCATCTCCAAATGGCCTTAGCCATCTTACCCTTGGTATTACTACTTGAATATAGGTAAAATCAATGTCAACTAAGAAACATATATCATTAGTATGTTTTTCCACTAAGGAAACTGGTATCCTTGATCTTTGCTTCATGGATTTCTTGAAATCCTCAAAATAGCTTGTCATCAAAGTATCAAAATTTTCTCCCATTTGTTCTATGTATTCATTGATTTGGGCAATGATGGTTCTATCATTCCTCCATGCTACTTTTCCAAAAGAAGGAAACTCATTCTAAACATAAAAGAATATGCAAACTAGGATTGCTCCAAATTTGCATTGAGTGCCCTTTGTTCTTCTTATGGCAGCTGGGTTTTCATTGATCTGTTGTAGTTGCAGTTCTGTAAGATCATAAGTATGATCTTTTTTCAGCAGTTTGTAGCCTACATCTACTGTAATACATGGTACACTATTGAGTCTACTGGATTGGTAGAATTTATGGGCGATGACTCTAACAACAAACTCAACTAGAGGATCCTATATGGTGTGAATTTTCATTCCTCTTTTGTTCCATTGGGCACCAGTGTTCTTTTCAATAACCTCCTTTGATTCACTTCTTAGGGTTTTGTACTGATCTAGGGTTGGGTACCCTGTTACTCTATGTATGATTTCTTTTGTCAATTTGATGGGAGTATCTTCTAACCACAAATTTCCACCATGAATTTTGCTCAGCACAAGTCTAACCCATTCTGTTTTGAATACGGTGGGAAAGCTTAAAACTCGGGTCAAACCCTTTCTTTCAACGATTTTGAATTCATCTTTCAAGACTCCATCTACACACAATTTCTAATAGGCTTGTCTTATTTCTATGTCTCCTAGGGTACCTATCTTACAGTTGTAAAATTTTCTTATGTCTTGGACCATTTCAACTTTTGGGGGAATTTGGGAGAGAGCTCCGGCTGGGTCGTTTTTGTAGGCAACTTCAAGAATGGGTCGAAAGTCAGGTTGCTTGACCTCATTTGAAACTAAAAGAACTTCAAATGTTTCTTTATCCTCAATTTTCTTCAAACTTGATACCATTCATGCAAACTAGGGTTTTCACAATAAAAATATACAAAATTGTGTAGCTCGGCACAAATGAAAATACCTCAAGATCGATGAAAAATGTGTTGAATGCAGTTGCAATCTGCTTGATACGCTGGATTCTTGATATGAAGTCACTTAGCTCTCTTTCTTCTTCTTTTCTTCTTGATCATGATGAGTAAAACTGATTGAAATTGTGACAATATACCCTATTTCCATCACATTAAATGCTCAACTGTCAACTCAGCTTCTATTCGAGTTAACCAACTTAGCATCAATTATCAGCTCGATCGCTGTTGGAAGCTCAACATCTGTTGGAGTTTAACTCGGTATCCAAAGACAACTCAGCAACAACATTTAGTTTTTGTCTTGACATCTTGTTTCATGTAGGTTTATACTTTGCTTAGCTTCTTTGTCTTGGGACTAATGTGTGATATAGCTTTGTATATCAGTCCTGTATACTTCTCATGCTTAGTTTGATGAAGTGTGATCACTTGACCCATTGGGTGAAGTGATCCCTCCACTTGATGTGTTGCACTCATATTTCTTTTTCCAAGTCTTGTTCATTTTCCCCCTTATATTTTTGAATCAATCTTTTGTTTTCCTTTGTTTTCTTCAGTCTTGGGTGCCTTTGATCTTGTAGGATAGTTTTTGCTGATATGACCAATTTTCAAACAATTGAAACATGTAGTTTGACTCAACCATCTATTGTAGTTTCCTCTGAAATGTGTTCTTATGCAGTTATGTGGTATACGTCCATATTCTTGACAATAATGACAACTATACCTGGTATTGTAATCCCAATGATAATGACTTTCATTCCCTTCTATTTTTGCTGGTTGATTTGATGTACACATAGGTTTCGATCTACATTCAAATGCCTTATGTCCATACTTTTTGCAATTATAAC
This sequence comes from Cupressus sempervirens, assembly GCA_028749045.1. Taxonomy (NCBI): domain Eukaryota; kingdom Viridiplantae; phylum Streptophyta; class Pinopsida; order Cupressales; family Cupressaceae; genus Cupressus; species Cupressus sempervirens. The sequence continues at coordinate 10,704,848 of CM053789.1, read as the reverse complement.
AATGTCCATCAAATCTCTGAGTCCTTGTGACACTGGATCTGCAATTTTGTGTCATATGTCCTTGCATGTTGCACTTGTGACAGAAACTTTTATTTTTGGGTGTGTTTGATTGATTGAATCTTCTACTCCTGCACACATTAGCTATATGCCCCTTCTTATTACAGTGATGACAAGTGGGTAGATTTTGGGAATTTCAGCAACTGTTCAAAATACTTGATGGCTTCACTTGACTTGTTGAGATTCTCTGCTACCTCTTTTTCTTTGTTCAATTCATTCTGCATTTGTTCATTCTATATCTTCAAACTAGAGATCTCAATATCTTTTACATTGAGTTCATGATGGGGTAAAAGCACAAACCTGTGTCACCTTTTATAAAGAAAAGTGATATCAGAATGTGACAGTTCAACATTAATGACAAAAAAAATGGTATTTGTGTTTAAAATATGAAGATGATGTAAATTGATGAAATGTGTAGAATTGTATGAATTTTATGCCTATAATTTTTATTATTTTTTTGACTAAGAATTTATTCATTTTATTTTATTTTGAAGTCCCTTTTTTAATTGTAAAAAATATAGGATGTAGTTCCCATCAAACAAGTATGTGCAAATCATCTTTTTTTGTTATGATTTGGAAATATTTTATAGATGACATGTATAGCTAGTGCACAAAAAAAGAAATAATTATTTTTGATGTATATTTTCTTTGTTATAAGTACTCGAGTTCGACCTTGTCAGAATCCAACAATTTTTTCCTCCCGTCAAAACTTCCCTATCAAATCTATACCTTCTTGAAAAAAAATTACATATTCATGAAGAGGATTCTCTCCTCTAGTGATAAATATATATTTTTTATTTTTTTGTTATGATTTACTATTTTTTTTCATTTTTTGAGAGAGCATCTTCTGAAATGTTGAAATATCGACTTATAATATTTTTAGATTATAACATATTATAACTAATCAAAACACTCAAAATTTTATATAATGATGATATTGAATCTGAAATCTATAAAAGGGTATTTTTAGTTTTTTTTTAAAAATTGAGTTTTGATAGAGAAATGAGATTTGACCAAAACAGGTTTTTGTATCACAAACGGTGACACAAATCTATGCTTTTACCCGATGAAGGTTCATCATTTGGGCAAGTGTATCCATCTGCATGTTTGAGATTCTTGTCAATTCAGTACATTTTTCTTCAAGTCTGTTTGCAAGATTTCTTTTGTCATTTTCCATAATCACTTTATCTTCAATTTCTCTTTTCTTGTGTTCAGTAATTTCACATATCATTATGGCCTGTGACTCATGTTCTATCTTGAGAGATCTTATCTCATCTGCTTGAACTTTATTTTTCTTCATCAATTCTGCTATTTTTGCATCAAACTCTTTAGTATCTTTGTTGAAAAATATGTTAGTGGTATCAATCTCCTTGTAGTGTATATCATTTTCAGCTATGGCTAGATCCTTCCTTTTTTTTAATGATTTTCTCAACTTGTTTCTAAATTCCTCCAAGCTATGCAGAGCAAGTTGCACATCTATCACCTGATTTTCAATGATCTTTCCAAGTTTGAAAGCTTCCATCTTTAGATCTTTTCCTCCAAGCTGTTAGGCTTTTCCTTGTGAGAACTTCGATTTTCTCTGATACCAATTGTTGGAATAATCAAATATGGAATGAGTACTTATGAGAGGGGGGGGGTGCGAATCATAAGTATCATACTTTAGCCAATAAAAATTTTAACTGAAGGTAAATTGCATGCATGTAAATACATCAAGTAAACATGAAACTAAACACATGCATCAACAACTCATAACATTGGAATTTGGTAACCCAGAAACCCTCCAGGAATAAGAAGGTAAAACTGGGGTGGGGATGATACCCATAAAAATTAGTGTAGCAATATTGTTCAACCACTTCTAATGGTCTGCCCTATTAAAGGCCTGCCCTGTTAAAGGCTTTACACTGTATCAATAGTGACTTGATTAAAGGATTTCAAACACTTAACATGAAGTGTCACCCTGTTAAAGGATTTAATCACCTAATTAAAGGATCTATGAAATAGATGTTAAGCTTGTATATTACCATAGGATTTTCATTCTAATACAATTGTTAGAAATTATTAGGTATAATGAACTTGATAGATTACAATCCTTGATTGCTGAATGCAGGCACCTTTTTTGCTTTCTCTAATCTTGATCCTTTTGTGATCTGATAACCCTCACTTCTGAAAATAGATTTCCTTGTGCACCCTTGTATGTCCACTCATATTTTTTACAATGAAATTTCATCTTCCTTATAAAGACATTTGAGGATTTAGGGTTAGGTATGGATCTACGATCCATATTCAATCTCTATTTTTTGCTTATTATTTGCATTTCTTCTATTGGTTGCATGCCTATATCATTTTTCTTATTGGCTGCATGTAGATTGCATAGAAAAGATAAAAGATTCGATCTCATCATTAAATCCTTCGAAATTTACCTTATGTCGGCTGCAAAAACTATTTGCATCATAGTTTGTTAAATTACAAACTCTTATGCTGATATACTGAGTTACTCAGCTCCTGAAGTATTGCTGATACTCATCACATGCTATTTCCTGGATAGCTCGACACCTAAAAAAAATTGTATCACTTGGTACCTTATGTTACTCGGCACTTGTTAACACTTGGTATCTGATCTTCACTCAGTATCTGATCTTCACTCAGTATATGAAGATCACTCAACACCTGAAGTCTTTCCTAACTCAGCATTTGTTGTGGCTCAGCATGCATGGTGTACTCGGCTCCAATACAGAGTAGGTAAGTGTTATTGGCACTCAAGTGTCAAAAACCATTATGAGGTTAACAGTTACATTCTTAAAATAAATGATGATGAATATGCTCCATTTTTTTAAACCTCTACAATTGAGTCATAGGAAAAGAGAGACAAGTATGAAAGGAGAGAAATCATATGCATACTCATATTGGTTTCAGAGGATCATTGCAAATGTAGTTGTACTTCCATAATAGTTGTTATGTTTTTTTTTTTTCAAATGGAAGTGACCTCTTATATATATATATATATATATATATATATAAAATAAGTGATTAAGAGATGTGTCCCTTCATGGGACACATCTATTCATTAATTAGATAATTAATATAATATAAAATTTAATCGTGTGTGTGTGTGTGTGTGTGTGTGTGTCCATAAATTGAAGTCATATAAAATAAATTAATATCTCATATATGACAAAAAAAACCACACACATGAACACACATATATATCTCATATATAATTATGTATAGGTTTTTCTAACTGAAGCTAGAAAACATCAACACTCCCTTTTAGCTATGGAGGATAATGTTGGAAATGATTGAAAAGCTCATGAACGAAGAGTAATGGAACTGGTAAAGAATGTTTTCAATCATTGTTTTGTCATTGATGTCAAACTTGCTACTTGTAGGAATGACAATTTCTTTAGTGATCCAAATACTATAAGTTGGTTGGTTGACAAGGAGGTGGCAATCAATAAGATGTAACTAGAGTACCTAGAGAAAGGTTAGAGTTATGATGTTGTAATGAAGTATACAGATCAGCTAAGCCATTGATGAAATAGTGTATTGATGACATACTCTAAGACATAGAGAATGGACACACTAAGACACATGATGAAAGGATTAACTAAAGTTCTAGTTAGTACCAAACAAATTCCTAGTTGAAGCCAAGCAAGTTCAATTTTAGTGTATGAAGATCAAGTGCCAAGTGATCTTCAGGTGTCAAGTAGTCTTCAAGTGCCAAGCAAGATACAGGTGCCGAGTGAAGATACATATGTCGAGAAAGATACAAGTGCCGAGTAACATAGAAGAAGCTGAGCATCAATAAATCAATAATGTTGAGTTACTACATTATTTTGAAAATTGAAGATTCACCAGATTTGACCTAACATGGTAGTTATCTAGAATTTTGTGAATCAGATAGAAGATAAGAATGATGAGTTGGTGGCACATAGCACTATGTAAAACATTTTTGGCGAATACAATTGGATACTAGATGAAGTTTCTAGATAAGAGCAAGATATGAGACAAATACATTGTATCCTACCTAATCTATTGAAACCCTAAAGTTGGAGAGGGAAAATTGAGCAGGAAAGGTATCCCAGATTTCTATTTAAGGAGTCATAAGATCACGAAGCAAAGAAGATGGTCAAGCATGAAAGCATGAAGTACTGAAGAAGGTGCTAAGGTGGAAGAGAGCACATATACTCTGCTTTCATAGGTGACCATAGATATGATTGCATTGGTATGATGAGTAAGAAGAATCAAGGTGACGAAGCTTGAGATGACAAGCTGTTAGAGTTGAAGTGATTAAAAGCCAACCAAAGGATTGAACTGAAGTGTAATTTGTAATCTGCAAGATATGTTGTAAGTTGTATCAGATCAAAAACCATTATTGTTACTCTCTACCAATTGTAACAGTTAGTATAAATCCTATGGACTTAGGTTGGTTTAATAGCCATGTTGTAAATCCTTTAACAGGGTGACATTCCAAGTGAATGTTCCAAAGTCCTTTGACCAGGCCCATTCCTAACAGTATGGTGAAATCCTCTAACAAGGTCACATTTAACACTGTGTTGTAGCCTTTAACAGGGCAGACCATTAGAAGTGGTTGAAATCAATTGTGCAATTATTTTGTGGGTATCATCCCCACTCCAGTTTTACCTTCTTATTCCTGGAGGGTTTTTGGGTTATCAAATTCTTAGTGTTATGGTGTGATACATGTTTACTTTTCATGATTGTTTAATGTTTAATTGCATGCATGATGATTTCAGTTATGTTTCATTAAGGATTTGTAGAAAAAGTTGCATTGGACATCATTGGACCTTGAATAATTGATTCATCCCCCCTCTCAGTTATTCCAAAAAATTATAACAGATAAACATACGATAGATATTACACCATTGGTAATATTAGAAATGAATTTTTTAAAGGATATATTTGATCAAAAGATATCCACCATTTTTTATTTATCACATTGGATATCAAGAGTATTGTTCTTTCATAAGATCATCTCATATCATGAGTATTAGTCTCCTAGAATATTGACATTCGATATTCACCAAGCTATCAAATTTTTTTGATATCACATCTAATATCATGAGTATTAGTCTCCTAAAATATCAATAATATTCACTAAATATTCTTTGAGTAATGGCTTTCCATAATATTGAGATGCAGGATATTCACTAAGTACTCTGAGTAATGGCCTTGTAGATCATCAAGTCATGTAATATTTACCAAGTACTTTGTGTAATGGCCTTTGAAAATATCAACTTGTGTGATATTCAACAAGTACTTCATGTAATGGCCTCATAGAGTATCAATTTGCATAACATTCACCATGGACTCAAAAAATTGTTTATGAGGTATGTGCACACACATTCTCAAATTTCTTACCATAAAAACATCCACAATGCAAAGTATAATCTATAATGATCTATATATGCATTGTAAGATATTCATAATAGTAGAAATTAAGTTAGTTTAAGATCATTGCCTTTCAATAACTTATGCATATATAAGCGATAATCGTTTGGAATTCGTCACTTCCTCATGATGTACAAAGGGGTAGGCCCATTAAAATCATATACTCATACATAAAGACTTTTAAACTCCTTCTAAATATCAATCATTTCAACTCCTTGTCCAATGATGCTTTTGGTGGAGTTTCAAACTCCATTTGAATATAAAATTATTCTCTTTGAAGAAACATCTTCATCCATCAATCTTATGACTGCAAAAATCAAGACCTACTTCCTTCTTAATTTGTCCTTGTTATCATGTTATATATATTTTTCAATTCTCCTTCCATGGTTATGAATGGTAGGATATTAGTTAATTCTCCCTCATATAGGTGCTATAAGCATACATTTCATCTTTGTCCCATTTTCATTGTGAATGATGATTGGATAAGTTTTGACAGTTAGATCCACCTCCTTATGCTATACCTTTTCGACATTATTTATTCCCACATTAGGTTGTGAGTTGTTAAGTAAGCTCTAAGAATACTATCTTATCTATTGGGTACCTGGGAAGTTTGTATGGCTCCATGGACAATCTTTGAAATTGAATATATGAAAAGGTGGGGAATTATATGAACCATGTACTATAATCTTCTACCAACATCATTGCACCAACTAACAATGTCATATGTAGTCTATTTTGAAAATTTCTTACTATGCACATGGAAAAGGCATCATTAACCCTTACATATTTATCTCTTGAATATAATTATAGTTGAGGGTAGCACAATTTAACTTTTATATGTTGAGTTTTTCTCCTTATCAATCATTTGCATCTCAACCCATCATAATTCATCCTACATGCCAAGATATAGATGACATAAGAACTCATGTAGAATTTTCTTATGTGCTCTAGATTTATCAATTTGTCATTCAGGTCATTACTTATAAGCTCAACTCAATCTATCTTGTCACCTTATTTTGCCACCTACTCAACAAAATACCACATCCAAGATTCAAATATGTAGGAATGAGGTATACCAAAAAAATGACTATGAGTCATGATGACCTTGCTATACTCCCACTACAAGTCAAACCATACTAGTTCCTTAGGGATCTTGAAAAAATGTGACCTATTATTTTTCAACCATCTCTTGTTGATTATCTCTTCGCAAAACTAGATTCTAGAGGTGTAGATTCTAAGCACCTACTCCTATGTTTTTGTGACCATCCTTGGGTGAGAAGGAATCCCAAATGATTTAGATATAGATATCAGAGAAAAATCCATGAGAATATTTTATTCAGAATCCTTGACTATTTTATAGAACTATAGTGTTTGACACATTCCATGTCAACTCTAGATGCTGAAATAAAATAGTGAAGCCAACTACAACAACATTTCTAGTAGTTAGGTGTGTAGGATGATGATCATTGTATCCTAATATTCTCTAATTGAATTCTATCAAATCAAGGTTGCCAATTCTTGTATTTCAAATTTCATCCTAGTTCAACATGATTTTGGATTTGCAGAAGAATCCTCTACTTTCATTATTTATCAACTATCTGGATGTCTCCGTTGCTCCTAGGGCTTCCAAGGGTTTTGGCATGCTTCTTTCCTCCAAACTAGAAAATCTTCACACCTTAGAATACACAAAAAAGAAGAGATAATTCCTATGAAAAATAAAAGTTTTGGAATTTCATCAAGATTTCCCATTCTTCTCTTCGGAATTCACTTTTCTAGATTTTCTCAAGAAACATACAATTTTTTACAACTCACTAAAAAGTTCCTTTTTGATGAAATTGAAAATTTCTGTCATGAATTCTGAGAATTTTTTTTTCTCTCTCCTTAATAATTTCAAAAAATTCTTCAAAAATCTTCCTTCCAAACCCTTATGATTTTGCTCTTTCTCTGCTCTTCAAATTTTTATGTGAGAATGAATGAATGAATGAGTTTCTTATATCATCTTTCACAAAAGCTACCTCTAAAGTTGTAGGATAATATTAGGTAATTGTTTTACTTAGCCACCAAAATTCTCATTTCTTTGTGCCAATTGCTACTTTTCTCCTTGTTTTAAAAAAGTTTCCAATTTAATGCATTCAGCTTCATGATGAAGCTAAGTCATAATTCATCCACTTTTGACTTTTTTGGAAATTTATTAATTAAATATCAATTAAAAATCAATATTTAATTAATTTTCATGTTTTAATACAAAAACTCAAATTTTCTTTCAACTTTTCTCAATTAAATATTTTTTGGATTATTTGTAAAAATATAGTCAAATAAAATATTAATTAATATTTATTATTCCACGTAGATACAAAATGATTCACACAAAAGTTCACCTTGATAAAAAAAAATTTAAATCTAACTTTTTCATCATGGACTTTTCAAACTTTTTTCCTTTCTCAATTTGGATAGATTTCTTTTCAAATTCTCCAGTTTTGAATTTTTTTCTAAATTTTCCAAAAAAAAAAGATTTTTTTTTTCTTTTCACACTTTTGAGATTTATGGCATGACTTTGGATTCTCATCCTCCACAATTTTTTGATTTTCTCAAATTTTTTAATTTTTTACTTTTCTAAAACTTTTCTCATTTGGATTCCAAATTTCTAGCGATATCTTGGATTTTCATGTTTTCCAAGGTTTTGTGATTTTTCAAATGTTCCTAGATTTGTTAATTTTCTTGACTTTTTCCATGGCAATTCCACAAAAAAAATTTGAAGTTTTGTTTCCAACACTTGTATTTTTTCAAAATTTTCAAAAAAATTCCAATCTTTCCACTTTGATTTCACAAAGTTTGTATGGGATCACAGATTATTTCCAAGTGAGGCAATTTTCTTGATCATGGAAAAAATACACTTTGAGAAGGTGGGAAAGTGAAAATTGAGAGGTCCTGTGGATTTACTCCATGGGAAAATCAATCCACCAAAGTATGAAAATACTATTCCACAAAAGTAGGAAAGTGCATCTTAGAAGGGGTCGTGGGCTTAGAGGATTTCTTCATTGTAGGTAGACATGTGCTCCAGAAACTTTGGAGATCACACATTTAGTGAGGTCATGGAATTCATTGACCACCTCTTTCCATGGGTAGCATTGATGTGTGCTCTACATTCCACTGGCTCTACAGTATTGCCTCCACGGTGGATATGAGTGGGACTTTTCCCAAAACTTTTGTTCCATTCATTCGTTATGGCTTGTGCAATGATTTGATATGGATAATTTTCTTCAACGTACCATCTTCTATGAAATACTACCAATATTTCAATCGAAAAACCTTCTCACACCTCCATAGGAGCCATGCATCTCCTTAGGGACCATGTATCTCCTTCATTCTAGTGACAAAGGCTTTGGTCAATTCATGGGGATCCCTTTTTTTTTTCTGATGAATAGTCCTTTTCTATTAATAAATTACACTAAGAAAACAATTCACAAAAAAGGGGCTAGGGGATACAAGATCACCCTGTGAAAGAGTTCACACAGTCAAAGCTAGACTTAAAAACATGGCCTCAGTCGAAAACATCAACTTTTCATTAAAAAAAAAAGAATAAACAACCTTAGGTTGCCAAGGTAGTGCTAGTTGAGGGCGAAGCATCATCTTTATCAGGAAATCCTCACATATCAGTGGGATTGTGGGGTGGACTGGGAACATTCCAACCATCATCAATAGCAGCAGGATCAGGGGCAGCCTCCACATCCTTAACCTCTGGCTACGGAGGAGAAATCACCAAAGCTAGGCGAGAAAATTTCCCAGATTGCACCTATCGAGGCCCAGGAGGAGGAACTAGGGACCATAAAGAACCACCGCGGGGTGGGCAAGTAGAGCGGCACCTCCATTCACCATCACCATCATTGGGAGAGCGGTGGCGGGAGGCTTGGGAGTGTGGCATGTGCGAGTGGTGGCCAGAGGACTAGCGGCAAGAATGGAAGCCACAAGGCATAGAGGCATCAACCGAGACATTTGGAGGAACTCTAGCAATGGTGCAAGGAGCATTGCCCCAATGATTTAACAATTCCTATAAGTGAGCAACTTCTAGGGCAACTTTATTAGCTTTCACCTGGATCTGCAAAATCACATTGTTACAAATGCATCGCTTAGTGTACATAGCAATGTTAACATCCAAAAAACTAAGTGAACAGAACAACATTCCTATCTTTCCACAGAGAAAACAAAATTTTCATCTTGAAGGTATGCCAAATTTGAGTGAATTTCTGAGGAATTCTAGGGGAATCACCCAATAGGATCATGTACCATGAAAATGATCTGGGCCTAAAAGGCTTGAAAAAATCATGAATCCAGTGCCAATAATATTGAGCATGCTTACAAAACCAAAAAATATGCAAAATGGACTCAGGTTGACCATAGAAAGAGCATCTAGGATCAGGAACCCCAATGTGCTTGAACTGAGACCCTAGGGGAAGACCTTGGAAGGAAAGGCACCAAGTAAAGTAGGAAATCTTGGATTCTGTAATAGCACTCCAAATGGTGTCAAAACATTTTCTCCATTGAGAAAGTGAAGATTGCAAATGCCACCACTAGTTAAGCATGTCAACCATCAGAAGATGGGGCGAGAGCCATCTGTAACCCATATTGGGCTTATAATTGACAAATGGAGTGGTAGGATACCACTTCCAATCATGCCACCAAGGCTAAACAGATTGAATCCCCACCTTATGAACTAGGTGCACAGGGATGGAAGACAACATAAGGTCAAAAGTCTGTTGATTTGTATTGACAAGGCGGTACTGAACTTGCATATCTTCCCATGACCTGAAACTCATGGTGACTCTTGAAAAGAGATCCTTAGGAGTTCGGATGCCACGTTTGAAAAAATGCAAAGCACTGGCACCTTGAATCTTGGCGAGAGGAGTACCTTGAATTGCAAATAGGCAAGACCACCAAATGTTCTATTGATTCAAGGAGAGCCCATTGCAAAACTCATCTCTAGCCCAATAAAGCCACAGCTTAAGAGCTTCCCAGGCTTTCTAGATATTCTTAAGAACAAATGAGCCCTGAATGGCCACTGGTTGATGCATGATGAGAAGGGTTTGAAAACCAATCCCCTTCCATGTAGGCCTGTTAACAAGGAAGCCAAAAGAAATGTAGTGCCTTACCAGAATCTTCCAGGCTTCATCCCCAAAAATAGCTCAAATAATCCATTTTGTACAAAGAGAAAGGTCCTATTTTCGAGTGGAAAGTAGGCCAAGACTACCAAAATCCCTTGGGAGACAACAAAAATCCCAAGAAACTCTATGAAAACCATGATGGTCAGATCCAGAAGCCCAAAGAAAATCTCTAAGAAAATGTTCCATCTTGAGATAGGAAGCTTTGGAGGGTGCCCAACAGGAAGAATAGTACACATGAGTGGCGGCCAAAATCTTAGAAGAAATTTGAATTTTACCAGCAAGAGAAAGTGACTTGGTGATCCAATAGTCAAGCTTTTTGCTAATCTTTGCAAGCACAACATTCCAAAGCTCCACAAGAGAGTCCTAGAAGGAAAAGGGAATGCCAAGAAAGTAGAAGTTTTCCCCATGAGTAACTCATTTCCACTGGAACTAGCTAAGCCAAGGTGGAGATAGAAAAAAAGACTGGCAGTAGCAGAGCATTTTATGCCATTGGATGGCAGAGCCAGAGGCTTGACAAAAGGTGTCCAGAAAATTTAAAGAATTTTTGATGATTTCTTCATCCTCAAGAAGTGTAAGAAAGGAATCATCAACAAACTGACCATTGACTAACTAGGAGGAAGATTCAGGCAAGGAAATGCCATGAACCAGCCCTAAAGACACAGAATGAGCTAGCAAATAGCCAAAACCTTTAGTAGCAAGGATATAAAGCACTGGAGTTGGAGGGCAACCTATTCAATACAAATTCATATTGTGTCTCCTTGTCCCATCACCACAATGTACCATAATTTGGATGGTACATTTTCAACTCAGTGAATTGTTATAGCTATAGTCTTACATTCACATACACAAAACTATTTCACTCCCCTGAAAATGCATAATTGGGAAACAAGGGGATTAAGACCAAAGCCACAAGATGACATAAGAGGAAACACAAGAGCAGTGCAAAGATGGGGTCTTAGGCATGGGTGATGGGTGACGTTCAGTTACAACAAGATCTATCATTTTCCTTTCTTTTTTCACAACTAGCCAACTCGACAACAAGGGATAAAAAAAATTATTTAATTTTCTATTTTGATCACACCTTATAAGATATATTAGTTATCGATCTTTTTGTTCACTTAGATAGATTTTGTTTCTTATGTATGAGTACTAATGGGAATGTGCCTAGCTATGTTTTCTATTAGTTTTTTTTATTGCTTTAATTTTCTTGTTAATATTTTGTTTGAATTTTTTAATTTTTTTTAAGTTTTTAATTTTAATTGTCCTATCAATTTGGTAGGAACTATGCCAATTTGGTAGGAACTATGTTGTGGTGTAGCCCTTATTTATGAAGTTTATAAAAGAAGTGAAATATTAAATACAAATAATACAAAATTATAATATGAGAATGAATTTCTAACAATGAAATAAATCAATTATTTTTTGTAGGTGATGAAAGTTTGAAATCAAAATGAGCAAGCAATGTTTTATGTAGTAGAGAGCATTTAGTTCTATCATTTGACATGTTTGATTTTCTTTAGATATTTTCAAGAAAGTGTTGGTTTTAGGTAGCTTGGACAACTATTTGTCCATATGTGATTAATTGGTAAATAATTGTTAGAGTTATGAAAAATATTTTTAAATTAATTTACTCCTTCTAGAAGCCACTAATAACTTATTGATTAGGTTGTTTTAAACAAGAAGCAACTAGAAACTTCTTGGTTAGATTGTTTTGATCAAGGAACAACTAGAAACCTCTTGGTTAAGTAGTATAAAAGGGGGTCAAGGGAGGCATCTAGAGGATAGAACAAAACAAAGAACACAAGGAGTTATAGAAGCATTTGCAGTGTTAGAAAATGACTTTGCAATGATAGAAAACACTCTTGTAGTGTTAGTAAGGGTGTAGTGATAGTGTTGGGATAGCAGTGAGGAATATCAGTAGGAGAAATTAGGAGGTTGTCTAAATTCCGCCAGTAAGAGGCAAGGAATTTTGTATCTCTTGATTTGCTAAAGTTAATATATTTTCCATCTGCAGAACTGGTTTTCCCTTAGGTGCTTTCCTAGGGACTATTTGTCAAAAATATTATGTTCTTTGTGTTCTAATTTTTTTTCATATTTTATTGGTGAAGTTGTAGTTGTGTTATTTTTTGATATCAGCTGTGAATTTTTTTTTAGTAGTTTAATTATGATAGGAGATCAATAATTAGTAGCTACAATAGTGTTAATTTTCACATGGTATTAGAGCAATGTGAAGGGTAGAAGAGTTTTTCCCTAGGAAAAAAATGAAGGGTTTATATAACCTAGTGTGATCTCTTCAAAATTATTATTACTTTAATACCTTGAGATGGCTTCAATTGGTTTGAGAGATTAGTACAAATTGGATGGTGCCTTGAATTTTGGTGTCTGGAAGGCTAGAATTTCTTTATTCTTAGAAGAGAATGGTATGAAGGATTATGCTACTAGTGTTCTAGTTGTACCAATAGATGTGAAACAACTTGAAACATATAAGAAGGATGATGCCAAGGCAAAGAGGATTATCCTTAATGGTGTCAATGATCATATTGTTCCACATATCTTAGAGCTAGACACAATAAATAAGATGTGGGATGCCATTTTGAATCTGTACCAAAATGCTACCACTAGCAAGAAGATGATTCTCAGAGAGAAGCTAAAGAATACCCGAATGAACTAGGGAGAAGATGTTACAAGTTACCTCACTAGGCTTAGACTCATCAAGGATGACTTAGTAGCTATTGGAGATAGACCTAGTGATGAAAAGCTAGTGAGAATAGCCCTCAATGGGTTTTCTAAACAATGGAGTGTCTTTGTTTAAGATGTCAATGGATGAGTTACCTTACTAAGTTGGGATCAACTATTGATTGATTTTACTTGGGAGGAGTTTGGACTAAGTCTTGTCAATGAGGCCAACAAGAGTCAGAAAAGTGAGGTGGAACAAGAAAATGTTTCCCTAGTAGGGCAAGGGAACAAAAAGAAGGGATCTAACAAAGGATCAAATTCACAAAGTGAGAAGAAGAAGTAGGACCTTTCTAAGGTCAAGTGCTTTGGATTTCACAAGTATGGTCACTATGTCATTGATTTCCTAGAAAGGAAGAAGGCAAAGAAGCAAGTGGTAGCTTCAACAAGTATAGAAGAAATCTTGAATAGACTAGAAGCTAAGTTTGAACTTATAGCTTGCATGGTGAGCTTAACCTCATAGACTATCTAGTATATAGATAGTGGGGCATTATTTCATATGACATGAGTTAGAGAGTACTTCTCTAGTTGTAAGGAGGAGACCACCAATATCTAGATTTTTATGAAAAAATTGTACAAACTCAACCCAGTTGGAAAAGGGACTGTTAAGTTTCAGAGGGAGAATGGAAATATAATTCTAGTTCATGATGTGTTGCATGTGCTAGGCTTATGTATGAATTTTATTTTTGTATCTATTTTTCATGATAGGGGGTATAATGTATTCTTTAGAGGGACACATTTGTTGATTAAGCACAAGGATAAAAAATCACCCATAACTATTGGAGTTAGGAGTGGTCGCCTTTGTAGGTTTCAATTTGATACTCCTAAGGCAGTCATGAGTAGTTGCAATCCTAGAGATCTTGGAGAGCTATGGCATAGGAGGATTGACCATACTCATCATGGAGCACTCAAATTATTTTGTGAGATGGTGATAGGTATTCCAGAGGTGAGCATAGAGCATGATGATGTATGTAAAGGATGCGTGTTGGGGAAGTTTACGAAAGCATCTTTTCTAAGGAGTGACACTAGATCTAAAGGTGTTCTTGATCTAGTACATTCAGATATTTGTGGATCAATGTCAATAAAATCTCCTAGTGAATATGAGTATTATGTGACTATTATCAATGATTTCTCTAGGAAGACTTGGATATACTTCTTGAAGACCAAGGATGAGGTTTTAAGCCAGTGCCAAGAGTTTAAGGCTCTAGTGGATAATTTGATAGGAAAGAAGACAAAGGTTCTTCGATCAGACAAAGGAGGAAAGTACAAAGGAAAAAATTTCTAGGAGTTTTATACCAACGAAGGAATCAAGAGAGAGTAGATTGTTCCTTATAATCCATAGTAGAATGGAGTTGCTAAGAGGAAGAACCATTCTATACCAGAGGTGGTAAGATCTATGCTACATGACCAGGACATGCCCCGCTACTTATGGGTAGAAATGTGTAGTACATCAGTCACATTAAGAATAGGGTTCTACAAAATGTACTAGGGAGGATGACACCAAAGGAAGGTTTAATAGGAAAGACGCCTGATATTAGCCATTTCAAAATATTTTGGAGTTTGGCATATTGTCATATTCCAAGTGATACATGTACCAAGTTAGATCAGACTATAGAGAGGGGGTACTTTGTTGGGTACAGTGAAACCTCAAAGGCATGTAGGATTTTTATCCCTGAAACAAAAAGAGTTACTGCCAG
This sequence comes from Cupressus sempervirens, assembly GCA_028749045.1. Lineage (NCBI taxonomy): Eukaryota > Viridiplantae > Streptophyta > Pinopsida > Cupressales > Cupressaceae > Cupressus > Cupressus sempervirens. The sequence goes on along the minus strand of CM053789.1, from coordinate 10,689,796 downwards.
ACATGATGTTAAGTTCATATAGGACATGGCATTTAAAAGTCTAGATATTTTCTAGCAGATGATCAGAGTGAGCAGCCAACAGAAGCTCCAAGACCTAGTCAAGGGCAATAAAGCACATGTATAATTACTAGTTCAAGTGTAGGCTCAGGTGGTGAAGATTCATAGAGCATGGACAACAAGTGCAACAAGAAATGCATCTAGAAGACTTAGAGGTTAATATTTCATCCCCTACCATTGGCAGCAGGAACCATGAGGTTCAAGAGACACAAAGGGATACTTAGAAGTTTGTGGGAGCTCCTAGGAAGAGTACTAGATAGTGGAGACAACCAACCAAGTTCAATAACTATGTGACATTAGTTAGTCAGTTGGTAGATAGTGAGTTGTCCAACTATCAGGAGGCTGCAAAGCAATAGGTATGGTGAGATGCTATGGTTGAGGAGTATTCCTCAAAAATGAAAAATGATATGGGTATGTACAGGATCATGGTGTGCCAAAAACTAGTGATGTGAAAAACATGTAGTTTCGAAATGTCTAAAAGCATTTCGAAATGCATTTTGACTTTCACCCCACCCATCTTGGTAGCAAACCAAAAATGTAATATCTTGCCTGATTAGGTATCTAATTTTAGAACATGTATCTGATTTGAGAATGGATATCCGATTTGAGAATGAGTGTTTGATTTGGGAATGGGTATCTGATGTACATTCCCAAATTATGGCACCAAATTCAGATGTAAAGTGAGTGGGGACCAATTAATATATATAGTTACTAAAATTTATTATATATAGTTATTACTTATTATATATATATATATATATATATATATATATATATATTACTAACCTAAGTTAATAAACTGTTTGATGATGTATGTTCCTAGGGGTCCCCCTAGGGACATACATGTGTTCCAATGAGTTCAAATGGGTCATGGGATACCCTAATTATATATCATATATATTACTATATATTATATATATTACTATATATTATATATATTAGTAACCTAACTTAAAAAACTATATGATGATATATGTTCCTGTGGGTCTCACTAGGGACATACATGTGTTCCAATGAGTCCAAATGGGTCATGGGATAACCTATAACCCATTTTGACCCATTATATGACAACATATCTTCCTAAAGGTCAAAGGATGCCTAGGGACATATATCTTGTGTTTTAATGGGTACAAAGGGGTTATAGAGTATCCTATGACTCCTTTCCACTTAATACATGATAACATATGTTCTTAGGGGTTATAGGACCCTTATAGACATATATGTTGTGTTCTAATGGGTTGAAAGGGTTAATATAGTACCCTATGACCCTTTCAAGCCATTATGAAAACATATGTTCCTAGGGGTCATAGAACCCCTAGGAACATATGTTGTCATGTAATGGGCCGAAAGGGGCCATAGGGTATATGATGAACCCTTTTGACCCATTAGAACACAACATGTATGGCCTTAGGGTATTAATACCCCTAAGAACACATGTTATCATATAATGGGTCAAAAGCTGACCAATTGGAGCAAAACACACATGGTGATAAGGGTCTTAGGACCCCTACCAACATATGTTCTTGTGTAATGTGTCAAAAGGGTTCATAGAATACCCTAGGACCCTTTTCTACCCATTGGAATATAAGAGGTATGTCCCTACGGGTCATAGAATACCCTATTACCCCTTTCTATCTATTGGAAAACAACATATATGTCCCTAGGGGCCCTAGGATCCCTTGGAACATAAATTGTCATGTATTTGATTGAAATGGGTCATAGGTTATCCTATGAACCCTTTCCACCCATTTCAACACAACATGCTTGTCCCTTGATTTATTAAGACTCAAAAGAACATATTTTTTGATGTAAAGGGTCGAAATGGGTCATAGGATATTATTTAACACAATTCAACCCATTGGAACACAACATGTATGTCCTTAGGGGTCCTACAAACCCTATGAATGTATTTTGTCATGTAATAGGTCAGAATGTGCAATGACATGCACTATGACCCCTTTTTACCCATTATAACACATCATGTATGTCCCTATAGGACCTAGGTCACCTAGGAACATATGTTGATAGGGTCCTATAAGCCCTAGGAAATTATATCATGTATTCAAATGAGTCGAAAGGGCTCATCGAGTACCCCATGACCCCTTTTAATACATTATATGAAAATATATGTTCATAAGGGTCCTGAAAACTCTACGAACATAAATCATATGTTTAAATGGGTTGAAAGGTGTCATACGGTAACCTATGACCTATTTTGACCCATTAAATGACAACATATGTCTCTAGGGGTCCTAGGACCCCTAGGGACATATTATAATCATTTATATGGGTCAAAAGGGGTCACAAGATAAACTATGACCCCTTTGGACACATTTCATTACAACAGATGTCTCTATGAGTCATAGGATCCCTAGGGAAATATTATAATCATTTATAACGGTCTAAGGGGATAGAGAATAACTAATGACCCCTTTCGACATATTTTATTACAACATATGTCTCTAAGGGTCATAGGACCCATAGGAACATCTTACAATAGTTTCTACAATTTAAAAGGGGTCATTATATAACCTATAACCCCTTTCGACACATTTCATTACAATATATGCCTTTAGGAGTCTCAGGACACCTAAGGACATATTATAATCATTTATATGGGCTGAAAGGGGTCATAGGATAACTTGTGACCCCTTTCGACACATTTCATTACAACATATATATCTAAGGGTCCCAAGATCCCTAGGGACATATTATAATCATTTATGTGTGTCAAAAAGGGTCATAAGATAGCATATGATCCCTTTCGACAGAATTCATGAAAACATATGTCTCTAGGGGTCCCAAGAACCTAGGAACATATTATAATCATTTATATGGGTCAAAAGGGGTCATAGGATAACCTATGACACCTTTCAACATATCTTATGACAACATATGTCTCTAAGGGTCCCAAGATCCCTAGAGGCATATTAGAATCATTCATATGGGTCAAAAATTTCAACACATTTCATTACAACATATGTCTCTAGGGGTCCCAAGACCCCTAGGGACATATTATAATCATTTATATGGCTCAAAAAGGGTCATAGGATAACATATGACTCCTTTCGATACATTTCAATACAACATATGTCTCTAGGGTTCCTAGGAACCCTAGGGACATATTATAATTGTTTATATGTTTTAAAAGGAGTCATAGGATAACCTATGACCCCTTTCAACACATTTCATGACAACATGTGTCTCTAGGAGTCCCAAGACACTAAGAACATATTATAGCCATTTATATTGGTTGAAGGGGCCATAGAATGACCTATAATGCCTTTTGTCACATTTCATTACAACATATGTCCCTAGGCATCCTAAAACCCCCAAGGACATATTATGATCATTTATATGGGTCAAAAGGGGTCATAGGATAACCTATGACCCATTTTAAAACATGTCATGACAACATATTTTAAAACATGTCATGACAACATATGTCTCTAGGGGACCTAGGACACCTAGGAACATAACAGAATTGTTTATATTGGTCAAAAAGGATTTCATTACAACATATGTCTCTAAGGGTTGCAGGACCCCTAGGGACATATTATAATCATTTATATAGGGCAAAATAGGCCATAGGATGTCCTATGACCACTTTCAACACATTTCATTACAACATATGTCACTAGGGGTCTTAAGACCCCTAGGGACATATTATAATTTTTTATATGGGTCAAAAGGAATCATAGGATAACTTATGACCACTTTGAACACATTTCATTACGACATATGTCTCTAGGGTTCCTAGGACCCCTATGCACATATTATAATCATTTATATGGGTCGAAAGGAGACATATGATAACCTTATGACCTCTTTCAACATGTTTCATGACAACATATGTCCCTAGGGGTCCCAGGTCCCCTAGGGACATATTATAATCATTTATATGGGTTAAAGGGGGTCATAGGATAATCTATGACCCCTTTTGACACATTTCATGACAACATATGTCTCTAGGGGCTCGAGGACCCCTAGGTACATATTATAATCATATATATTGGTAAAAAAGGTCATAGGATAACCTATGACCTCTTTCAACATATATTATTAGAATGTGTCTCTAGGAGTCATAGGACCCCTAGGGACATATTATAATTATTTTTATGGTTTGAAAGGTATCATAGGCTAACCTATGATGACTTTCGACACATTTCATTACAACATGTCTTTAGGGGTCCTAGGACCCCTAGTGACATATTATAATTGTTTATATTGGTTGAAAGGGACCATAGGATAGCTTATGACCCCTTTCAACACATTCCATTACAACACGTCTTTGGGAGTCCAAGGACACCTAGGGACATATAATAATCATTTATATGGGTTGAAATGGGTCATAGAATTACCTTTGACCACTTTCAACACATTTCATGATAGCATTTGTCTCTAGGGGTGCCAAGACCCCTAGGGACATATTAGAATCATTTTTATGGGTTAAAAGGGGTCATAGGATAACCTATGACCTCTTTGACATATTTCATTATAACATATGTGTCTTGGGGTCATGGGACCCCTAGGAATATATTATAATCATTTCTATGGTTTGAAAAGGGTCATAGGATAACCTATGACCCCTTTCAACACATTTCATTACAACATATGTCTCTAGGGGTCTTAGGACCCCAAGGAACATATCATAATCATTTATATGGGTTGAAAGGAGTCATATGATAGCCTTATGATCCCTTTCAACATGTTTTATGATAACATATGTCCCTAGGGGTCCTAGGACTCCTAGGAATATATTATAATCATTTATATGGGTTGAAATGAGCCATTGGATAATCTATTACTTCTTTTGACACATTTCATTACAAGATATGTTTTTAGGGGTCTTAGGACCCCTATGGTCATATTATAATAATTTATATGGATCAAAAGTGGTGATAGGAAAACTTATGACCCCTTTCAAAATATTTCATTACAATGTATGTCTTTAGGGGTCCTAAATCATTTATATGGGTGAAAATGGGTCATAGGATAACCTATGACCCTTTCTAACACGTTTCATGAAAACATAATGTCTCTAGAGGTCCAAGGACCCAAAGAACATATTATAATCATTTGAATGTGTCAAAAGGAGTCATAAGATAAACTATGACCCCTTTTGACACATTTCATTACAACATATGTCTCTAGGGGCCCCAAGACCCCTAGGGACATTTTATAATCATTTATATGGGTGAAAAGGGGTCATAGGATAACCTATGATCCTTTTTGACACATTTCATTACAACATATGTCTCTAGGGGTTGTAGGAACACTAAGGAAATATTATAATCATTTAAATTAGTCGAAATGGGTCATAGAATAACTTATGACCTCTTTTGACATATTTCATTACAATATATGTCTCTAGGAGTTATAAAACCCCTAGAGACATAGTACAATCATTTATATGGGTTGAAAGGTGTCATTGGATAAACTATGACCCCTTTTGACACATTTCATGTAAAAATATGTCGCTAGGGGTCAGAGGACACCCAAGGACATATTAGAATAGTATATATGGATCTGTTGGTGTATATACATATTTACTATTTATGCTTGCTTAAGTTTACTTAGGTTAATGCATTATTTTATTATTTTTTATTATTTTATTATTTTATTTTGTGAGACACTTAGGAGTTTGCACACCTTTTTGAGTTATCATGTTGAAAACACAGAGGTACACAACTCTATTTCAATACATGGTGTCTACAACATTGGAGTTTGTATCATTCACTAAGTTGTCATGCAGAAAACAAAGTTATTTGCACTCCCTTTTTATAACATGTTGTCTACAACATTGATTTGCATCTTATACCCTTGTAGACTTATCCTCTCATTAGCATACTTACTTTTGTGCTTAATGGAGGATAATCTTTATCTAGTGGAAATCTACCTAGTTGTATGACTTATCATGTAGCTAATTCCGAGGGCATTCTAGATGTATCTTAGAGGCCTTTATATATAGGCACTCCTAGTGTACTCTCATTGAATATTGAATGAATATATCATCATTTTGATCATACTCTCTCTTTCTAGTCTACAGTTGTGCTTGTGTTTTAGTTCTTAGTTCTTAGGTGAATTTTTCCCAAAGGGAAATTCTTACATGGTATTAGGGCTTGGAGATTTTCTCATCAGATACCCATTCAAGACCATTGTTACTTCAACACCTCAGCTCAAATCTAGAGTACTACAAAAATTGGGAGTGTTTAGAGCTAGATCTGACCTTGCCATTGCATCTAGAATGTTGATTCGATAAAGATCAACTATAAATTTGGCCAGCTTAGCCCAAAGTTGATCATAAGGCCAAAAAAAAATTGCGAATCGACACTTACAGGCGCCAATTTGTAGTTTGGGTATGCTCATTTATAGATTTAATTAATTAATTCAGATCTGCATTTTTAATTCTCTGCAATTTTATTTTTTGAATTTTATTTTTAGAAATATTTTTTCCCCTCTAGGTAAGTAGTAGAGAATATTCTCCTGGCATCAGAGAATATTTTGAGGAATCTTACTTCATCGACAGGCATATTCACTACTTGTAGCTCGACTTAATAAATCCAACACCTATAACTACAAATCAGTGGATCCTTTCACACTGGCCTTTCCACTTTTGTTTGTTATCTTGTAGGCTACATGTTTTATATTGCAAGCAGGCTCCCCACACATCCCATGTGGGATTAAAGGTAGGAAGCTCGGTGGCCATTTTAAAAATCTATGGCCGACATAAAAATTCTGGTTGACACTTGATTTCTCCAACCATAGTGCTTGAATGACTCTGGTGAGGTTTAGTAGATTCTATTGATTGCAAATTAAATTTTGGCCGCATTTTCCCCCGCACACACTGCAACAAACTCGAACTAATTTGAAGATTCTGATTGTCACTTTCTTCATTTTCTAATGTCACTGAATCTCATTTTCCTAGCCCCATCATCATTGTTCTGGGGGCTATTTTTTTCAAACATGTTTGCCACATCTGCTATAGTAGAGACACACATCGAACACCGCTCAACACAATGTAACCTATTCTATGTCGAATACATGGATCTACCCTGCCACACAGGCTCCTTACTTGCATCACATGGCTTGTCGAAACCACTACATACCCACCTAGAACTACCATGTCTACCATGTGGAATCTAGATTTTTTTTCTACCATGCAAGATCTAACGTCAGTACTATTGGCCATGTCATCAAAAATCATCAACTGATGACACACCAGTAATGTTAACAGCCACCTAGACCTGACACATAGGCATCTGTACTACCACGTGTCATGTTCATACCATATGGATAGCATAGTCACCCTACCACATCAGCCCAAATGCTAATTTTTTGCTGTTATTAGCCAATAACTAGGTTAAATTTGATTGCCATTTGACCATTAAAACTAGGCCTCTTATAACTACTACAATGACAATTTGACAGTCAAATTTAAGCTAGCAATTTTTTGGCCAGACCCCTCTCTAGATTGGTCTTTGATTTGGAAACCTGACTTTTCGAGACCATAACTTGATCATCTGGACTTTGATTTAGTAGTATTTTTTTTGAAATTGGGCAGAATTTTCTAAATTTTCTAGTGGTGGTGTTCTTTTCTAGTTTTGGTGCAAAGATTTTTTAGAAATTGCATTTTTTGTGATTGTACCTACTTAATCCTATATTTTTCAACTTTAAATGCTTTGTACGGGCACATCTGTTCACCTTTTCATGTTCTATGTTTTTTGAAAGTGCATATTTTTCATCTACTTTCTAGATCTAAAATTAGATTCTATGGTTGTGTGAACCAAAATCTCACTTTCATAATTAGGGCTTTTTTTGCATTGTACTACTTTGATTACTTTTCAAAATTGTTGTATATTAGAGCTACAATGCTTAGTGACAGATTTGGGCCTCAAAAAGTAGTTGTTAAAGAAAAATCAAAAAGTCCACTTTGTTCATTTTGATAAGTGGCCCATTGTACACACACTACTTATAAAGTGGCAAAAGCATCATTTTTGCGAGGTCTTTTGATTGAGTGAAAAGGTGGGGTGTGTACTATATTCTCGTGTCTCTCTCTTTTGTGCTCTTTTCATTTTTCTACATCATGGGTTCATTTAAATGTCACCCTCTAACTTCATGCAATTATTCTACATTTGAAGATATTGCATGGAGTAGATTAATGGAAAAAGGTTGTAGTCTTTAAGTTGATGGTACAATTATGAAACCTACTGATGCTAAAGAACTCATTGAATCCAAAAAAAAAAGACCAACAAGCTTTAGGAATTATCAGGAGTTGTGTACATAGAAATCTCTTCTTTCACATTGCTAGTTGTACGGAATCCAAACTAGCTTGGGATAAACTTGAATCATTGTATGGTAAGGTGGATGAAGAAAAGGGATTTTAGATTGAGGATGATCTACTTCTCTTAGATCCAAAGAACTTAGACATAATTCAAAATTACATCACTTCTTAAAGATTGTGGAAATCCTATGAAGGATGAAAAGATGATTCATCACATCCTAAAGAGGCTACCCTCATAGTATGCTTTCTTTGCTTCGAGTTTTAATACTCACAGGTTAACCATGGGAATTGCTTACCAAAAGCCTTCATTTGATGCATTTTTAGAGATGTTTATTGTTGAAAAATATCACTTGATGGATTGAGGACTTCTCATGACATCAAAGACCAAAGCCTTGGTGGCTAGTGATGAGAATCAATCAAGTCAAGGAGGGAAAATTCTAGCAACAAGAAGAAGAAGTAGAAATCACAATCTAAGACACAACAGTGCTCCTCACAACAAAGAAATTCTTCATCCAACAAGAAGGGAAGTAATGAAAACAAGGACAAACATTTTTGTGCATATTGTAAAAATCCAAATCATGATGAGCATCATTGTAAGACTAAAAGAATTGATGGGCTAGAAAATCTACTCAGGAAGAACGAGATTCAAGTGCCAGGTACTTCCAAGGATTCAAATCTAACCTCTTCAAAGGGAAATGGGCAAGCACTTATGGAAAACTCAAATTATTCTTTAGAATGGATACTTGACTTAGGTGCCTCCTATCACATGGGTTTTTCAAAGGGAGACTTTTCTTCATTGAAGTAGTCAAAGGTACCACATATCTTAGTGGGAGATGATACTAAAATAGAAGCTAAATGAAAAGGACATGTGGAAATGGACAATGGAGAATTCAACTATGTTCTCTATGTTCCTAACCTTAGCTCCAATCTCCTCTCAGTTTACAAAATCACTCACCTTGGAGATGGTCAGAAAGTTGAGTTCCTTCTAGATTTAGTGATGTTGTGTAGTCTAAGAGATGATTCATTGGTTGTAGTGGTGAAAGTCAATGACGACAAGAGGCTTTATTCCTTCTCCCACTTTGTACCTAAGTCTCCTTCTCAAGCCTTGTTAAGTCACTCACATTCACAAACTACATTATGGCATGAGTGGTTTGGTCATCTTGCCTTCCACCATCTTCAACAACTTTGCTTCAAACACATGGTCAAATTTCTACCTAAAATCAACTTTTCTAAGGGAGAGCATTCATCATGTTTAGTGGATATGTAGCTCAAGGAGAAGTATGATAAAGGGAAGTGTTCTAGTGTACTAGTTTTTCTTCAGTTGGTTCACATGGTTTTAGTAGGACCTTTTGTAGTGACTTTAGTCAGCCAAGGCTACTAATTCCTTACTTTTGTTGATGAATTTTCACGATTCACTTGGGTCTACTTCCTTCATCACAAGAATGAAGTGGTTCATAAGCTTCAAGCCTTCAATATTCATGCTGAACACAAATTTAGGGAAGCCTTCAAGGTTCTATAGGTGGAAAATGAGAATATATATGTTGATAGAAGACTTAGGGACTTTCATAAACTTGAGGGAATTGATCTTCAAAATCCACCAACATTCAAGCTGTATAAGATAGATGTTTCTGCACCAAGGATTAGGACTCTCAAATCCATGGTAAGTTGCATGATAAAAGCTAGGTCTCTTGATCCTACATTTGAAGTTGAAGCCATCAACAATGCTACTCACATACTTAATAGGTCTCTTCATAATGCCTTAGATGGTAAGACTCTTTTTGAGGCATGGTACGACATAAAACTAGTTGTGGGTCACTTCAGAGTCTTTAGTTGTCTAGCATGGGCAAACCTATCTTCTAGGGGTTGTAAGGTACTAGCACCTAGGCCTTGTACCTTCATCAATTATGAAGAAAATGCAAAGACATATAGACATATGGATTCAAAAACTCATGAGATCTTTGTGGAGAAGGATGTTCACTTTGAGGAAAGTTCACCTAGCTTATCCTTTAATCCTCTCCACACGTCATAGATAATGGAAACTGATAGTGACACTAGTTATAGTGCTTCAACAGATTCAAACACGTGGGGTTCTAATGATAGTTAGTGAGAGGTTAGATCATCAATATAGTCCACATGCTTATATTGCCATAGTCAAAGGTCTAGCCAAGTAGGGTATGTGTTGTCTTCTAGCCCCAGTTTTAGTTGATGACTACGTGCTAGACATTCTAGGTTTGTTCTTAGAGTCACACCTCAAAGATTTGGGAGACAACCTTGAGGACTTATATCTTCTCATTGATGACGATGATCCTTCTATAGTTGTTGCAAGTACTCACTCTGACCCTCATGTCCATTCTCTACATGATCAATCTTTATAGGTTGGCATGATTGTGGATCCTTATGAATAGTAGTTGTCATAGGTCTCTTTGTCAATTGAGGAGACAACTAGCTCGTTGGAACAAGTTCAATAGACATCCTTGCCAAATCTCCATTCATTATTTTCAGCATAGTTGAAAGGGGCAACCATCAACATCAGCATAGGGATACTTGAGTAGGTTTCAAGACCACCATACATCTTTAGGATTGTACCTTTTCCATTATTTCTTTAAAGGGGAGGAACATCATTCTGCTCTATTGGACTAGCTTCTTCCATAGAGTGGCTTTTTCTGATAGGCATTCTTCATTTGGGGAGGGGACTACCTTGTCTCTCTTCCTCTTCTTTCTTATGGGGGGGAATTTTTCCTCTTATGAGGCTTAGTTCTTCTCATTCTTCACTTTTATATAAACTAGATGTATGTTGTAATGAGGAGGAGGGATTTTCCCATGAGGTATTCCATGTTTTTCCACTTTATGAGAGATTGCATTTCATTATATACAAGGGTACCTAACATGGCCTAATAGCCAGGACCCATCTTGCATTTCATCCTAGTTTTCATAAGCTTAAGGGCATTATCCTAAGTTGCACTTAAGGGGGGGTGTTGGTGTAAATACGTATTTACTATTTACACTTAGTTAAGTTTACTTAGGTTAATGTATTATTTTATTATTTTATTTTGTGAGACACTTAGGAGTTTTAACACCTTTTTGAGTTTTCATGTTGACAACATAGAAGTATGCAACTCTATTTCAGCACATGGTGTCTACAAGACTAGAGTTTGCATCATTCACTAAGTTGTCATGTAGACAACACAGTTATTCATACTCCCTTTTTAGCACATGTTGTCTACAACACTTATTTGCATGTTACAAACTTGTAGGCTTATCCTCTCATCACTACACTTACTAACGTGCTTAATGAAGGATAATCCATATCTAGTGGACATGTGCCTGGTTATATAACTTATCATGTAGCTAATTTTGAGGCATTCTAGATTTATCTTAGAGGCCTTTACATATAGTCACTCCTAGTGTAATCTCAATGCAATTTGAATGAATATATAATCATTTTCATTATACTCTCTCTTTTTTCTCTACAATTGTGCTTGTGTTTGAGTTCTTAGTTCTTGGGTGAATTTTTTCCTAAGAAAAATCCTTACAGGTATGAAGGGGTCATAGGATAACCTATGAACCCTTTTAACATATTTTATTACAACATATATCTCTAGGGGTCATAGGACTCCTAGGGACATATTATAATAATTTGGATGGGACAAAAGGGGTCATAGGATAACCTATGACATCTTTCAACATAATTCATGAGAAAATATGTCTCTAGGTGTCGTACAAACCTAGGAACATACTATAATCATTTATATGGCTCAAAAGGGGACATAGGATAATCTGTAAGCACTTTCAACATGATTCATTACAACATATGTCTCTAGGGGTCCTAGGACCCATATAAACATATTATAATCATTTATATGCTTCAAAAGGTGTCATAAAATGACCTATGACCTGTTTTGACACAATTCATGACAACGTATGTCTCTAAGGGTCCCAGTAATCTAGGAACATATTATAATCATTTATATGGGATAAAGGGGTCATATGATAACCTATGAACTGTTTTGACACATCTTATGACAACATATGTCTCTAGGGATCCCATCACCCCTAGCGACATACTAGAATTGTTTATATGGGTCGAAAGAGGTCATAAGATAACTTATGACCCCTTTCAACACATTTCATTATAACATATTTCTCTAGGGGTCCCAAGACCCCTAGGGACCCCATAGTGACATATTATAATCATTTATATGGTTCATAAGGGATAGGATAACCTATGACCCATTTTGACACATTTCAAGAAAACATGTCTCTAGGGGTCTGAGGACACCTAGGAACATATTATAATCACAATATGGGTCAAAAGGGGTCATAGGTTATCTTATGACCCTTTTGACACATTTGATGACAACATGTGTCTCTATGGGTCCTAGGACCCTAGAAACTTATCATAGTCATTTATATGGGTTGAAAAGGCCCATAGGATGAACTATGGCCCCTTTTGACACATTTCATGACAACATATGTCTCTAGGGGTCCTAGGACACCTAAGGGCATATTAAAATCACATATATGGGTCAAAAGGGGTCATAGATTCAACATGTTTCATTACAACATATGTCTCTAGGGGTCGCAAGACCCATATGAACACATTATAATTATTTATATTAGTTGAAATGGACCATACAATGTACTATAACCCCTTTCAACTCATTTCATTACAAAATATGTCTCTAGGGGTCCTAAGACACTTAGGGACATATTATAGTTGTTTATATGAGTCGAAAAGGGTCATATGATAACTTATGACCCTTTTTGACAGATTTCATTACAACATATGTCTCTAAGGGTCCTAGTACCCCTAGGGACATATTATAATCATTTATATGGCTCAAGAGGAGTCATAAGACAACCTTATGACCCCTTTTGACATGTTTAACGAAAACATATGTCCCTAGGGGTCCCAAGTCCCCTATGAAAATATTATAATCATTTATATGGGTTGAAAGGTGTCATAGGATAACCTATGACCACTTCCAATGCATTTTATGACAATATATGTCTCTAGGGGTCCTAGTACCCATAGGGACATATTATGATCATTTATATGGGTCGAAAGTTGTCATACGATAACCTATGAACCCTTTTGACATATTTCATTACAACATATTTCTCTAAGGGTCATAGCACCTATAGTGATATATTATAATCATTTTTATGGTTTGAAAGGGGTCATAGTATAACTTCTGACCCATTTCGACACATTTCATTACAACATATGTCCCTAGGGGTCCTAGGACACTTAGGGACATATTATAATTGTTTATATGGGTTGGAAGGGGTCATAGGATAAATTATGACATCCTTCAACACATTTCATTACAACATATGTCTGTAGGGGTCCTAGGACCCCTATAGACATATTATAGTCATTTATATGGGTTGGAAGGGGTCATAGGATAACCTTTGAGCCCTTTTGACACATTTAATGACAACATATGTCAATAAGGGTCCCAAGACACCTAGGGAGATATTAGAATCATTTATATGAGTCGAAAGGGGTCATAGGACTCCTTGAAACATCTCATAATCATTTCTATGATTTACAATGGGTCATAGTATAACTTATGACGCATTTTGACACATTTCATTACAACATATGTCACTAGGGGTCTCAAGACCCCTAGGGACATATTAGGTTAAAAGGAGTCATATGATAATGTTATGACCCCTTTCAACATATTTCATGACAACATATGTCCATCGGGATCCTAGGACTTCTAGGAACATATTATAATCATTTATATGGGTTGAAAGTTATCATGGGATAACTTATGATCCCTTTTGACACATTTTTTTTATAGGAGTCTTAAGACCCCTAGATATTATAATCATTTATATGGGTCAAAAGGGGTCATAGGAAAACCTATGACCCCTTTTGACACATTTCATTATAACATATGTAACTAAGAATTTGAAGACCCCTACTGACATATTATAATCATTTATATGCATCAAAAGGGGTCATAGGATAACTTATGACCCCTTTAAACACATTTCATAACAACATATGTCTCTAGGGGTGCCAAGACCATAGGAATATATTATAACCACTTATATTGGTCGAAAGGGGTCATATGATAACCTATGATCCTTTTTGACACATTTCATTACAACATATGTCTCTAGGGGTCTTAGGACCCCTAAAGACATATTGGGTTGAAAGGAGTCAAATTTTAACCTTATGACCCTTTCGACATATTTCATGACAACATATGTCCCTAGGGCTCCTAGGACTCCAAGGAACATGTTATAATTATTTATATGGGTTAAAAGGGTTCATGGGATAACATATGACCCCTTTTGACACATTTCATTATAACATATGCTTCTATGGGTCACAAGACCCCTAGAGAAATATTATAATGATTTATATAGGTCGAAAGGGGTCATAAGAAAACTTGTGACCCCTTTCGACACATTTCATTATTACATTTATCTTTAGGGGTCCTAGGAAATGTAGTGACATATTATAATTGTTTATATAGGTCAAAAGGAGTCATAGTATAACTTATGACTCATTTTGACACATTTCATGACCACATATGTCTCTAGGGGTGCCAGGACCTTACGAACATATTATAATGATTTATATGGGTCAAAAGTGGTCATAGTATAATCTATGACACCTTTCAACACATTTCATAACATTATATGTCTCTAGAGGTCCCAAGAACACCAGGGACATATTAGAATTGTTTGTATAGGTCGAAAGGGGTCATAGGATAACTTATGACCTCTTTCGATACATTTCATTAGAACATATGTCTCTACGGGTCCTTAAAGCTCTAGGGATATTATAATCATTTATATGGGTTGAAAGGGATTATAAGATAACCTATGACCCCTTTCAATACATTTCATGACAACATATGTTTCTAGGGGTCCTAGGACCCCTAGGGACATACTATAATCATTTATTAGGGTCAAAATGGGCCATAGGATGTTCTATGACCTCTTTTGTCACATTTTATTACAATATATGTCTTTAGGGGTCCTAGGACCCCTAGGGACATATTATAATTATTTATATGAGTCAAAATGGGTCATAGAATAACCTATGACTCCTTTCAACATATTTCATTACAACATATGTCTCTAGGGGTCTCAAGACCACTACAGACATATTATAATCATTTATATGGGCCGAACTGGACCATATAATGTACTATGACTCCTTTTGACACATTTCATTACAACATGTCTCTAGGGATCCTAGGACCTCTAGAGACATTATAATTTTTTATAAGGGTCAAAAAGGGTCATAGGATAACTTATAACCTTTTTTAACACATTTCATTATCACATATGTCTGTAGGGGTCTTAGAACCCATAAGGACATACTATAATCATTTATATGGCTCAAAAGAAGTCATAAGACGTCCTTATGACCCCTTTTGACATGTTTTATGATAAGATATGTTCGTAGGTGTCCCAAGTCCCCTAGGGACATATTATAATAATTTATATGGGTCGAAAGGGGTCATAGGATAGCCTATGACCTCTTCTAATGTATTTCATGAAAACAGATGTCTCTAGGGATCCCAATTCTCCTAGGAAAATATTATAATTGTTTATATGGGTCGAAAGGGGTCATAGGATAGCCTATCACCCCTTTCGACATATTTTGTTACAAAATATTTCTCTAGGGGTCAGAGGACCTCTAGTGACATATTATATTCATTTCTATGGTTTGAAATGGGTCCTAGTATAACTTATGATGCCTTTCAACACATTTCATTACAAGATTTGTCTCTAGGAGTTCTACCACCCCTAGGGACATATTATAATTGTTTATATGGGTCAAAAGAGGTCATAAGATAACTTATGACACCCTTCAACACATTTCATGACAACATGTCTCTAGGGGTTCTAGGAAACCTAGAGACATATTATAATCATTTATATGGGTTGAAAGGGTTCATAAGATGAACTTTGACAATTTTTGACACATTTAATGACAAACAATGTCTCTAAGGGTCCCATGACCCCTAGGGAAATATTAGAATCATTTATATAGGTCAAAAGGGGTCATAGGACCCCTTGGGACATATTATAATCATTTCTATAGTTTGCAATGGCTTATAGTATAACCTATGATCTCTTTTGACACATTTCATTACAACATATGTCGGTAGGGGTCTTATAACCCCTAGGGACATATTGGGTTGAAAGGAGTCATATGATAACCTTATAACCCCTTTCGACATATCTCATAACAATATATATCCCTAGGGATCCTAGGACTCCTATGAACATATCATAATCATTTATATGGGTTGAACGGGAACGTGGGATAACCTATGACCCTTTTTGACACATTTTTTTTAAGGGGTCCTAGGGCCCCTAGGGACATATTATAATCATTTATGTGGGTCGAATGGGGTCATAGGAAAACTTATGACCCTTTTCAACACATTTCATTATCACATATGTCTCTAGGCATCCTAGGACCCCTAATGACATATTAAAATCATTTATATGGGTCAAAATGGGTCACAGGATAACTTTTGACCCCTTTCAACATATTTCATGACAACATATGTCTTTAAGGGTGTCAAGACCATAGGAAAAAATTATAACCACTTATATTGGTCAAAAGTTGTAATAGGATAATTTATGACCCCTTTTAACACATTTCATTACAACATATGTCTCTAGGGGTCTTAGGACCTGTATGGACATAATGGGTCGAAAGAAGTCATATTATAACCTTATGACCCCTTTTGACATATTTCATGACAATGTATGTCCCTAGGGGTCTTAGGACTCCTACAACATATTATAATCATTTAAATGGGTCAAAAGGGGTCATTGGATAACTTATGACCCCTTTTGACACATTTCATTACAACATATGTTTATAAGTGTCCCAGGACCCCTAAGGACATATTATAATCATTTATATGGGTCGAAAGGGATTTCGACACATTTCATTACTAGATGTCTCTAAAGGTCCTAGGATCCGAGGACATATTATAATCATATATATTGGTCAAAAGGGGTCATTGGATAACTTATGATCCCTTTTCACACATTTCTTGACAACATGTCTCTAGGGGTGCTAGGACCTTACGAACATACTATAATTATTTATATGGGTTGAAAGTGGTCATAGAGTAATCTATGACCCTTTTTGACACATCTCATGACAATATATGTCTCTAGGGGCCCCAAGAACCCTAGAGACATATTAGCATTGTTTATATAGGTTGAAAGAGGTCATAGGATAACTTATGACCCCTTTTGACACATTTCATTATAACATATGTCTCTATGGGTCCTTAGAGCCCTAGGGACATATTATAATCATTTAGATGGATTTATCCTATGACCCCTTTCGACACATTTCATGATAACATATGTCTTTAAGGGTCCTAGGACCCCTAAGGACATATTATAATCATTTATATGGGTCAAAATAGGTCATAGGATGTTCTATGACCCCTATCAATACATTTTATTATAATATATGCATGTAGGGGTCCTAGGACCCCTAGGGACATATTATAAATATTTATATGGATCGAAAGAGGTCATAGGATAACCTAGAACTCCTTTTGACATATTTCATTACAACATATGTCTCTAGGGGTCACAGGACCCTTACAAACATATTATAATCATTCATATTGGTCAAACTAGACCATAGAATGTACTATGACCCCTTTTAACACATTTCATTACAACATGTCTCTAAGTGTCCTATGACCCCTAGGGACATATTATAATTATTTATATGGGTTGAAAAGAATCTTAGGATAACCTATGACCCTTTTTGACACATTTCATTACAACATGTGTCTGTAGGGGTCCTCGGATCCCTAAAGACATAGGACAACTTTATGACCCTTTTTGACATGTTTCATGACAATATATGTCCTTAGGGGTCCCAGATCCCCTAGTGACATATTATAATCATTTATATGGGTTGAAAGGGGTCATAAGATAACCTATGACCCCTTTCGATGCATTTCATGACAATATATGTCTCTAGGGGTCCCTGTACCCCTAGGGACATATTATAATTGTTTATATGGGTTGACCCCTTTCGATGCATTTCATGACAATATATGTCTCTAGGGGTCCCTGTACCCCTAGGGACATATTATAATTGTTTATATGGGTCGAAAGGGGTCATAGGATAACCTATAACCCCTTTCAACATATTTTGTTACAACATATTTCTCTAAGGGGCATAGGCCACCTAATGACATATTATAATCATTTCTTTGGTTTGAAAGGGGTCATAGTATAACTTATGACCCCTTTCAACACATTTCATTACAACATATGTCTCTAAGGTTCATAGGACCCATAGGGACATATTATAATTGTTTATATGAGTCGAAAGGGGTCATAGGATAACTTATGACATCCTTCAACACATTTTATTACAACATATGCCTCTAGGGGACATATTATAATAATTTATATAGGTTGAAAGGGGACATAGGATAACCTTTGACCCATTTCAACACATTTAATGACAACATATGTCGCTACGGGTCCTAGGAACCTTAGGGACATATTAGAATATTTATATACATCGAAGGGGGTGATAGGATCTCTTGGAAAATATTATTATTATTTGTATGGTTTGCAATGGGTCATAGTATAATCTATAACCCCTTTTGACACATTTCATTACAACATATGTCACCAATGATCTTAGAACCCCTAGGGACATATTTAGTTGAAAGAAGTCATATGATAACCTTATGACCCATTTCAATATATTTCATGACAGCATATGTCCCTAGGGATCCTAGAATTCTTACGAACATATTATAATCATCTATATGGGTCAAAAGGAATCATGAATTAACCTATGACACTTTTTGACACATTTTTATTTTTAAGGGTTGTAGGACCCCTAGTGACATATTATAATCATTTATATGGATCGAAAGTGGTCATAGGAAAACCTATGACCCCTTTTGACACATTTCATTATAACATGTGTCTAGGCGTCTTAGGACTTGTAGTGACATATTATAATAATTTATATGGGTTAAAAGGGGTCACAGGATAACTTATGACCCCTTTCGACACATTTAATGAGAACATATGTCTCTAGGAGTTCTAGGACCATAGGAACATATTATAATCACTTATATTGGTCAAAAGAGGTCATAGGATAATATATGATCCCTTTTGACACATTTCATTACAACATATGTCTCTAGGGGTGTTAGGACCCCTAGAGACATATTGGGTCAAAAGGGGTCATATTATACCCTTATGACCCCTTTTGACATACTTCATGACAACATATGTCACTAGAGTACCTAGGACTCCTAAGAACATATTGTAATCATTTATATAGGTTGAAAGAGGTCATGGGATAACATATGACTCCTTTTGACACATTTCATTACAACATATGTTTTTAATGGGTCTTAGGACTACTAGGGATATATTATAATCATTTATATGGGTCGAAACAGGTCATAGGAAGACCCATGACACCTTTTGACACATTTCATTATTACATATGTCTGTAGGGGTGCCAAGATCCCAAAGGATATATTATAATCATTATATAGGTCAAAAGGGGACATAGGATAACTT
Organism: Cupressus sempervirens; assembly: GCA_028749045.1. NCBI lineage: Eukaryota > Viridiplantae > Streptophyta > Pinopsida > Cupressales > Cupressaceae > Cupressus > Cupressus sempervirens. Next base: position 10,669,872 of record CM053789.1, on the reverse strand, counting down.
ATGACTCCTTTCAACACATTTCATGATAACATATGTCTCTAGAGGTGCCAAGACCTTAAGAACATATTATAATCATTTATATGGGAAAAAAGTGGTCATAGGATAATCTGTGACCCCTTTCAACACATCTCATGACAATATATGTCTCTAGGGGTCCTAGGAACCCTAGAGACATATTAGAATTGTTTATATATGTCAAAAAGGATCATAGGACAACTTATGACTCCTTTCGACATATTTCATCACCACATATGTCTCTACAGGTCCCTAGACCCCTAGGGACATATTATAATAATTTATATAGGTTGAAAGGGTTCAATGGATAACCTATGACCCCTTTCAACACATTTCATGAGAACATATGTCTCTACGGGTCCTAAGACCATTAAGGACATATTATAATCATTTATATGGGTCAAAGTGGCCTATAAGATGTTCTATGACCCCTCTCAACACATTTTATTACAATACATCTCTCTAGGGGTCCTAGGACCTCTAGAGACATTATAATTATTTATATCAGTCAAAAGGGGTCATAGGATGACCTATGCCCCCTTTTGACATATTTCATTACAACATATGTCTTTAGGGGTTGTAGGACTCTTACAGACATATTATAATCATTTATATGGGTTGAATTGGACCATACAATGTACTACGACACCTTTCGGCACATTTCACTACAACATATGTCTCTAGGGGCCCTAGGACCCCTAGCAACATAATATAATTATTTATATGGGTCAAAAAGTTTCATAGGACAACTTATGACCCTTTTTGACACATTTCATTACAATATATGTCCCTAGGGGTCCTAGGACCCCTAGGGACAGATTATAATCATTTATATGACTCAAAAGGAGTCATAGGATAACCTTATGAACCCTTTTGACATTTTGCATGACAACATATGTCCCTAAGGGTCTCAAGTCTCCTAGGGACATATTATAATTATTTATACGAGTCAAAAAGGGTCATAGGATAACCCATGACCTCTTTTGATGCATTTCATCAAAACATATGTCTCTAGGGGTTCTATTATCGCTAAGCACATGTTATAATAATTTATATAGGTCAAAAGGGGTCATAGGATAACATATGACCCCTTTCGACATATTTTGTTACAACATATCTCTCTAGTGGTCATACAACCCTAGTGACATATTATAATCATTTCTATGGTTTGAAAAGGGTCATAGTATAAATTATGATTTCGTTTGATACATTTCATTATAACATATGTCGTTGGGGGTCCTAGGACGCCTAGGGACAAATTGTAATTATTTTTATGGGTCGAAAGGGGTTATAAGATAACTTATGACATCATTCAAGACATTTCATTACAACATATGTCTCTAGGGGTCCTAGGACCCCTAGGGACATATTATAATCATTTATATGGGTAGAAAGGGGTCATAGGATAACCTTTGATCCCTTTCGACACATTTAATTACAACATATCTCTCTAGGGGTCCCAAGGCCCCTAGGGACATATTAGAATCATTTATATGGGTCAAAAGGGGTCATAAGACCCCTTTGGACATATTATAATCATTTATATGGTTTGCAATGGGTCATATTATAACCTATAACCCCTTTTGACACATTTCATTACAACATATGTCGCTAGGGGTCTTAGGACCACAGTGACATATTGGGTTGAAAGTAGTCATATGATAACCTTATGACCCCTTTTGACATATTTCATGACAAAATATTTCCCTAGTGATCTTAGAACTCATAGAAACATATTATAATTATTTATATGGGTCGAAAGGGATAATTGGATAACCTATGACCCCTTTTGACACATTTTATTTCTAAGGGTTCCAAGACCCCCAGGGACATATTATAATCATTTATATGAGTCAAAAGGGATCATAGGAAAGCCTCTGGACCCTTTCGACACATTTCATTATAACATATGTCTCTAGGTGTTCTAGGACCCCTAGTGACATATTATAATCATTTATATGGGTCAAAAGGGGTGACAAGATAAGTTATGACCCCTTTCGACATAGTTCATGACAACATATGTCCCTACGAGTGCTATGACCATAGGAACATTTTATAATCACTTATATTGGTCGAAAAGGGTCATGGGGTAACCTATGACCCCTTTTGACACATTTCATTACAACAAATGTCTCTTGGGGTCTTAGGACCCATAGGAACATATTGGGTCGAAAGGAGTCATATTACAACCTTATGACCCCTTCTAGCATATTTCATGACAACATATGTTTCTAGGAATCCTAGGCCTCTTAGGAACATATTATAATCACTTATGTGGGTTGAAAGGGGTCATGGGATAGCTTATGACCCGTTTTGATATATTTCATTACAACATATGTTTCTACGGGTCCTAGGATCCATAGCGACATATTATCATCATTTATATGGGTCAAAAGAGGTCATAGGAAAACCTATAATCCCTTTCAACACATTTCATTACTACATATGTCACTAGGGGTTGTAGTACCCCTAGGGATATATTATAATAATTTATATTGGTGAAAAGGGGTCATATCATAACTTATGACCCCTTTTGACATATTTCAGGACAACATATGTCTTTAGGGGTGCCAGGACCTTAGGAACATATTATAATCATTTATGTGGGTCAAAAAGTGGTTATAAGATAATCTATGACCCCTTTCAACACATATCATGACAATATATGTCTCTAGGGGTCCCATGAACCCTAGGGACATAGTAGAATTGTTTATATAGGTCAAAAGTGGTGAGAGGAGAACTTATGGCCCCTTTTGACACATTCCATTACAACTTATGTCTCTACGGGTCCCTAGACCCCTAGGGACATTATAATCATTTACATGGTTCAAAATGGCCCATAGGATGTTCTATGACCCCTTTCAACACATTTTATTACAATATATATCTCTAGGGGTCCTACGACCCCTAGGGACATATTATAATTATTTATATGGGTTGAAAGGAGTCATAGGATAATTTATGACCCCTTTTAACATATTTCCTTATGACATATGTCTCTAGGGGTCCTAAGACCCCTAAGAATATTATAATTGTTTATATGAGTCAAAATGAGTCATAGGATAACCTTATGATCCATTTCGACATGTTTCATTACAACATATGTCCCTAGGGGTCTTAGGACTCCTAGGAACATATTATAATCATTTATATGGTTTGAAAGTGGCGATAAGAAAACCTATGACCTCTTTTGACATATTTTATTACAACATATGTATCTATGGGTCCCAGGACCCATAGGGACATATTATAATCATTTATATGGGTAAGAAGGGGTCATAGAATAACCTATGACCCTTTTTGACAGATTTCATAAAAACATGTCTTTAGGAGTCTTAGGATCCTTGGAACATATTATAATCCTTTATATGGGTTGGACACATCTCATGACAACATATATCTCTAGGGCTCCTAGGACCCCTAGATACATATAATAATCATTAATATTGATTAAAAGAGGTCATAGGATAACCTGTGACCCCTTTCAACACATTTAATTATAACATGTCTCTAGGGGTCCAAGGACCCATAGGGACATATTATAATCTTTTATATGTATTGAAAGCGCCCATAGGATAACCTATGAATCCTTTTGACACATTTCTTTACAACATATGTCTCTAAGGGTACCTAGACCCATAGGGACATTTTATAATCATTTAAATGGTTTGAAAGGGGTCATAGGATAACCTATGACCCCTTTCAACATATTTCATTACAACATATGTCGCTAGGGGTCCTAAAACTCTTAGGGACATATTCTAATCATTTATATGGGTTGAAAGAGGTCACAGGATAACTTATGATCTCTTTTGACATAATTTATTATAACATATGTATCTAGGGGTACTAGGACCCCTAAGGATATATTTTAATCATTTATATGTGTCAAAAGGGGTCATAGGATAACCTATGACCCCTTTTGACACATTTTAATGACAACATATGTCTCCAGGTGTCCTATGACTCCAAAAGACATATTATAATCATTTATATGGGTCCAAAGGGGTAGGACCACATATGGAAAATATATTATGTGTTTGAATGGGTTGAATGGGATTATAAATTTTTCTATGACCCCTTTTGACTCATTAAATAAGAAAATACATTCCTAGGGTTCCTAGAAATATATATTATGTGTACAAATGAGTTGAAAGGGGTAATAGTGTATCTTATGACCCCTAAACACACTTAATGTCATCAAATGGGTCAAAAAGGGTCATAGGATATTCTAAGGCCATTTTGAGTCATTACATCACATCCTTTATGTTGTTAGTGGTCCTAGGAACCATAAGTACACATATTTTGATTGAATGGGTTAAAGAGTGTCAAAAGGTACCCTATGAACCCTTTTGATTGTTTGGAACCATTATATGTATTTTTTTGATGTAAATATGTATTTACTATTTACATCTACTTAAGTTTACTTAGGTTAATGCATTATTTTTATATTTATTTATTAGTCACCTAAGAGTATGCGTACATTTGTGAGTTGTCATGTTGATAATAGAGGGATTAATACACTAATTAAGCACATGGTGTCTACAACATCTATACTTGAGATACACCTTTTCATTCTTTTCCTCTCATCTACAATGATGGGTAAGACTAGTGCTTAGCTGTCATGCTTATCTTTTCTCATGGCTCTTTCTAGAGACATTCTAGGTGCTTCTTGAGAGGCATTTATATATAGGCACTCCTAGTGTGTTTGAATAGACAATACAGAGCAATGTAGTAGGACGTACTCTAATATATTGATCATACTCCTTTTTTGTCTACAGTTATGCTTGTGGTCAAGTTCTACGATCTTGGGTGAATATTTTCCTAAGAAAAATTCTTACATGGTATCAGAGCTCTTGGAGAATCTCTCTACACATAGCCATTCGAGACCATCTTCTTGCTTCAGTACCTTAGCCTAAATCCAGAGTGTCACTAGATTTGGGAGCATTTGGAGCTAGATCTAACCTTGTCATTGCATCTAGAACATTGATTTGGTGAAATTTGACTACAATTCCACCTATCCTAGGCATAATCAAAATTGGGGCAATTTTTTTTTGCAAACCGGCACCCGAAAGACTAATTTGCAAAATTGGTATGATCATTTCAAATCTATACATTTGATTTTTAGATTTGCATTTTTTTCATCTACATCTCTATTTTTTTTTGGATTTGTATTATTTTCTACAAATTTTTTGGCCATTAGACCATAGGAGAGATTTTTTTAGGTGAAGATTAGTGCTTGCTGGTGCAAATCAGATATTTACATCACATTCAGAAGGTTAGAAAACTCCCAAATTGGATTTTGTTTCATCCAAATTGGACATTTAAGGGGAAATCTAGAGCCATTTGAATTTTGGATTCGTAATGGTGGCAATTTAGAAAAAAATAACATCAATAGTAATTTTCGAACAATAATATCTCCCTCATATGGACTCCTTTTTGTGAGTAATTTTTTTGTTTTGGGGTAGAATTTTATGATCTACACATTAGTGTAGGTAGTTTGAGATCTCTATTCCTGAATTTTTCTACAACTCACAAATCCTAATTTTTGCAACTTCAAATACTTAGTATGGGCTCATTTGGACACATAATCAGGTTCCATTATTTTTGAAAGCGTATTTTTTTCTACTTTCTTGATCTACAATTAGATTATAAGATTGTGTGGATAGAAATATCACTTTCAACATTAGGGCCTTTTCTACATTATATTGCTTTCCAGAATTGTTGTGTATCTGAGCTACAATTATTAGTTCTAGATTTAGGGCTCAAGAGGCAATTGTAATAGGTAAAATCAAAAGTCCATCTTGTTCATTTTGACAAGTGTCCTATTATACATGCACCACCTATAAAGCACTAAATCTCACATTGGGGAGGTTCTTTGATTTGTTTTACATCTTTGGGGGTTACATTGATCAGTCCATCATGGAAGAAGAAGATTTAATTATCTTGACACCAAAAATCTATCGAGAATGGAGTCAATTGGTTATCTCATATCTTAGACACCTATAAAGCACTATATCTCACATTAGGGTGGGGTGATTCTTTGATTCATTTTGCATCTTTGGGGGTTACATTGATTAGTCCATCATGGAAGAGGAAGATTTAATTATCTTGACACCAAAAAACTATTAAGAATGGAGTCAATTGGTTATCCCATATCTTAGACAGCATAATGCACTACCATATGTAAGAGGATGTTTATATGATGCAGACACATGTTCCATCCTTTGTTGTGCACTCTTTCTCTATATGGATATGGAGGTTATGGATTCACTTGATGACTTGTAGTTAAAAGATTTATATGATATTTTGATCCATCTTTGGGAGATGTATGGAGATCCTCACATTCCTCCTTTTCCAAAAAGATCTTTTACCACCACTTGCAGCTACATCCTCTCTAGATGAGATCACACCACTAGATGCTCCAATTGCATCTACTAGTCCTATTTCAACCACAAATGCTGTAGATTTAGTGTAGTAGGAACTTTCATGTCTTCCTACTTTACCTTCATGTGATGACTTCCTTCTGGAAATTGCAAATTTGTTTGTGGAGTCTCACGTTGAAGATGTGGGAGACATCACCGATGATAGTCATCTTCTCTCTGAGGAAAATTCTTCATCTATTGCTACAGTGAACAATTCATTTACTTCAACATAGTAGGGTACACTTTGTCTTCTAGTTATAGCCTCAAGTGATGACTTCTTGATTGAAATTTCAAGTTTTTTCATGGATTCACACATAGATGATTTGGGAGACTTCTTTGATGATATATCAATTCTCTTTGATGAGAACAATCCTTCTACAGTTGTTGTGAGGGATCACTCTGACCCTCATGTCCATTCTATACATAATCAAATTTTACATGATGATGTGATTATGGATCCTTATGTACACCAGGTGTAGGAGGTTTCTCTATCATTTGAAGAGATTTTTGGTTCTTTGAAATAGGTTCTACATGCTTCCTTACTAGATTTGCACTTCTTCTCACTAGTTTTGGAAGGAGCCATCATCAGTATTTACACAGGGACACTTGAGCATGTTTTAGAGACACTGTTCATCATTAAGATTCTTTCCAAACATAGCAGAAGCATCTCACCAGTACCTCTACCACTATTTCTTCTAAAGGGGAGGAACATCATTCAATGGTCATGGATCAACTTCTACATTGGAGAATTTCTCACTGATCAACACACTACCTTTAGGGGAGTACTACGTTGTCTCCTTCTTCTCCTTTTTGAGGGGGACTTTTTTCTCTTAAGGGGTTTTGTCCTTCTCCCATTTCTCTTGTATATACTTGATGTATGCTCTAAGGTGGGGGGGGGAAGGGTGTAGTCTTGATTAAGTTCCATCGATCCATGCATCCCTTTTCATCTCTCTTTTGGGGGAGGGTTTTTCCCATGAGATTTTCCCTCTTTCTCTATTTTATGAGAGATTTCATTTTATTATGTACATGGGTACCTAACATGGCCTAGTAGCCGGGGCCCATCGTGCATTTTATCCTAGTTTTCCTAAGCTTAAGGGCATTCTCCTAAGTTTCACTTGTGGGGGGGTGGGTGTTGGTGTAAATACATATTTACTATTTACACTTCCTTAAGTTTACTTAGGTTAATGCATTATTTTAATATTTATTTATTAGTCACCTAGGAGTATGCACACTTGTGAGTTTTTGTGTTGACAACATAGGCGTTTGCATCTCTTTTATGCACATAGTGTCTACAACATAGGAGTTAGCACACTAATTAAGCACATGGTGTCTACAAAATCTCTACTTGAGATACACCTTGTCATTCTTATCCTCTCATCTAGAATGATGGATAAGATGTGTTCTTAGTTGTCATGCTTATCTTATCTCCTGGCTCTTTCTATAGACATTCTAGGTGCTTCCTGAGAGGCCTTTATATACAGACATTCCTAGTGTGTTTGAATAGACAATATAGAGCTATGTATGAGGACATACTCTGATATATTGATCATACTCCTTTTTAGTCTACAATTGTGCTTATGTTTGAGTTCTATGATCTTGGGTAAATATTTCTCTAAGAAAAATTCTTACATAGTATTAGAGCTATACACATTCTTATAATGTTTAAGGGACCTAAAACCTTTGAAAAACATGTATATTAAGAATCATAAAAAAGGGTCATACTATTATTAAAAAAATTAAAAAATTAAATAAAATTATTTTTAAAAGGATATCTGATTTGAGAATGGGTATTCAATTTGGGAATGGATACCTAATTTGGGAATGGGTACCTGATTAGGCTTAGTTTTCCTTTGGATGCCAACCCTCTATAGTCAACACCAAAATTTTCTCAAAAACATATTTTTCATGTGTTTTGGTACAATTCTGACATCGATGATGTAGCTAACGACTTTTTTTTCATCCAAATTTGATGAAACAAAAAGAGTTTCTTAGAATGTTCTCAACTTTCCATTGATATAATGTCTTCCAAATTATGAGTTAACTAAGTAATTATTACTTTTTTTCTAATGGAGTTAGCTACAAAGTGTTGATTGGTATACTGATTGTAAAATAGCTATAACTTTCAAATCGTATAAGATTTGTGAAATTCAAAAGATGTGTCACATTCTATGCTTTGACTAGTATAAGAAAAATAAAATAGAATTTTGAATTTTTTTTGAACTAGTTAAGGTGGTCAAACAAGAGAGTTTTGTAATTCTGAAAAATAGTATAGTAGAAAATTCATAATTAATTATTTATTTGAAACAAAAATTCTCAAAAATATACGTCACATCCAGGCATGAGTCTACTTTTTATATCTATAATTATATTTATTATCATCTGATTTTGATTAAAGTGGTCAGACATACACCTATATTTTATTTTTGTCCCTAAATTTTTTGTAGTACTGTATTAAAATCCAAACTTTTGATCAATCAAATATTTTTTTCTCTAGATAATGCCTAAAAATTTAGAAACTAGATTCAATTTCCTATAGATTATTTTCTTACAACTTTCTGATATAAAGTCCAAAACCACTTTAAAATTATGTGTCAAGTTGACATAACCTTGATTTGTTGGTTTTTCACTACCACTTAAGGCCATAGTTTGGTTTACCATGATCCTGCACATACCCATATGTGGGAGGTGGTTCCTAGACCAATAGATAGGGTAGTTGTTGGGTCATGTTGGATCCATAAGATGAAGCATGGTGTAGATGTTAGCATTAAGAAATGCAAGGCAAGATTCATGGTCAAGTTGTTCTCTCAGAAGGAGGGAATAGACTATAAGGATTTTCTCAAGTGGCCAAGTATGCTTCTATATGAGTTGTGATCTTGTAGGTAGTATAGATGAGTTGGAAGATCCATCCAATGGATGTTAAGACATCATTCCTTGATGGTGAGTTAAAGGAGGAGGTATACATAGAGCAACGAGAAGGCTTTGTAATACACACAAAGAGACCTACGTGTGAAGATTGAAGAAAGCATTATATGAACTCAAGTAGGCTCCCAGAGTGTGGTATGAGCACATTGACACATATTTATAAGAAATGGGCTTTGTGAGAGTGAAGCGAATGCTAACCTCTACTACTTGGTGGTTGGTGATGAGATCCCCATTCTTATTCTTTGTGTGGATGAATTGTTTCTTATAGGTTCACTAGAGCTCATAGAAGACTACAAGAGGGACCTTGCAAAAGAGTTTGAGATGAAGGAATTAGGACTTATGCACTAGTTTCTAGGCATGGAGGTGTGGTAGATAGATGGAGATATTTTTCTTAGTCAAGAGAAATATTGCATTGAAATCTTGAAGACATTTGGGATGGAGGATTGAAAAGCCATGTCTACACCCATGATCACGAATTCGAGGAAGGTAGATAAATCTAAGAAGAAGGATGTAGATCCCACCTTATACTGAAAATTGATTGGTTTTCTTATGTATTTGGTCAACACTAGCTCAGATATAGCATTTGCAATAAACTCTCGTAGTCAATTCATGGTTGAACCAAAGAAAATGCATTAGACAACAACCAAACATGTATTGTGTTACTTGAATAGTATGGTTGTGTATGGGATCATATATGTTCAAAGCGAATGTATTAGGGTTGATGGGCTATACTGATGTAGATTGGGAAAGAAGTACAATGGACAAAAGGAGCACTTCAAGGTGTTGTTTCAATTTGGGATCAAGAGTCGTATCTTGGTTCAGTAGGAAGTAGAAATTTGTGGCTTTGAGTTTAGCAAAACTAGAGTACATATCAACTACCATGGTGACATGTGTATCTATATGGCTTCAAAAATTGTTACTATCCTTGTTTGGTCAGAAGGTTGAGACTACTATGATACACTATGACAATCAAACTTGTATCAAGTTTTCTAAGAATCCAATGTTTCATGATAGGTCCAAACATATAGACATCAGATATCACCTCATCAGAGATTGTGTACAATAGGGGGTTGTTTAGCTATAGTACATACCTACAGAGGAGTGGGTAGCAAACATTTTGATTAAGGCACTGGGGAAGGCTAAATTCATCTTCTTCAGAGATAACTTAGGTGTCATGCATAAAAACTACCTCACTAAGTGGGAGTGTTAGTTTTAGGTAGCTTGGGCAATTGTTCATCCACATGTACTTAATTAGAAAATAATTGTTAATTAATTGACTCCTTCTAGAAGCCACTAGTAACTTATTGGTTAGGTTTTTTTAATTAAGAAGCAACTAGAAACTTCTTGGTTAGGAAGCATCTAGAAATATCTTGGTTAGGTTATCTTGATCAAGAAGCAGCTAGAAACCTCTTTGTTAAGTAGTATAAAAGGGGGTCAAGGGAGGCATTTGGAGGATAGAATAGAACAAAGGACACAAGGAGTCGTAAAGCATTTGCAGTGTTAGCAAATGAGTTTGTAGTGATAGAAAATAGTCTTGAAGTGTTAGCAAGGGTGTAGTGATAGCATTGGGATAGCAGTGGGGAATATTAGTAGGAGAAATTAGGAGGCTATCTAAATTTTGCTAGTCAGAGGCAAGGAATTTTGTATTTCTTTATTTGTTGAAGTTAATATATTTTCTATTTGCACAATTCGTTTTCCCTTTGGGGTTTTTTCCAGGGATGATTTGTCCAAAAATATTGTGTTCTTTGTGTTCTAAATTTCTTTCTATATTTTATTTGTGAAGTTGTAGTTATGTTATTTGTCACTATTAGCTATGAATTTTTTTTCAATAGTTTACAATAGGAGATTAATAATTAGTGGCTACAATAGTATTAATTTTCACAAAAAGAACTTAATGAAAGAATTTCAAGTTATTTTGGTGGAAATAATCAGTTTACAACTCATACATAGAATGGGATACAATGGAGAATAATTGGGAAAAAAATATGAAGGGAATGAGAAATTCTATTGAGGAAAAGTTGAAACAAAAATACAAAATCCTTTGCTATATCATTAATGGAAACATTAATACAAATTTTTAAAGTTGCAAGCAAAAAGTTTTGAAGAATGCATAGCTATTATTCTAACAAGAAATTATATATAAAGATTGGAATGCATAGAAATAGATTGAGGGTGGAATTATGGATTAAAAGGGAAAATAATTACAGGTATGATAGATAAATAGTTCTAAGTATAGATATTGGTTTATGAAAGATGATGAAAATCATGGAAATTGTGAGGGCACAATCTATAATTTGGGAAGGACATCTAAGGATAATGAGCTTTTCCAAAATTGTAGGGTGAGCTTTTCCAAAATTGTAAGTTGAGATTTTGAAGCATTGATGTACTATTTGAAATAGATAAGAGAGACATCATTAAGAAGGAGAAGACCACAGATGCCAGTGCTAATTAAGAGTATTCACCATTGGGAGATTGGGAGAAAGCCATTTATATCCTAAGCTTGGCTTGTAATAGGTAAAGGGTGTTGCAGTATACCATTTCCAGTCTTTCCACCAAGGTCAAATCGACGAAATTTCCACCTTGTGAATTAAATGATCTAGAATTGCTGGAATTGTTGAGAGAAGAAGATCAGAAGTCTATCAATCTGAACAAGCAAGATTCAACTAGACTTTCATATCCTTCCATGATATCAGACTCATAGAGACCCTTGGAAAAGAGGTCATTAGGAGTATTGATATCACATTTGAAAAATGAAGAGCACTAGTAGCTTGAGTCTTGGCCAAAGGAACACCTTGAATGGAAAATAATGAGGACCACCAAAGGTTTTTCTAATTTAGAGAGAGTCCGTAAAAAACCCATCACCAAACCAGTGAAGCCAAGGCTTGAAAACTTCCCAATATTTCCATATGATCTTAATAAAAAAAGAGCACTCAATATAGATAAGTTCCCACATGATGAGAAGAGTTTGAAAGCCAATCCCCTTCCATGTAGGCCTATTAACTAGAAATTGAAAAGTGATGCAGTGTTGAACCAATACTTTCCAAGCTTCATTACTAGTGAAAGAATGAATAATCCACTTAGCACAAAGTGCAAGACCTTTTTTTTTATGTGAAAAGAAGGCCAAGATCTCCTGACTATTTGGGGATACAACAAAAATTCTAGGCCACTCTATGAAAGCCATATTGATCAAAACTAGAAGCCCAAAGGAAGTCATGGAGAAAACATTCTAAAATAAGGTAAGAGGCTTTGGAAGGAGCCCAACACGAGGAGCAATAAACATGAGTAGCTACTAGGACCTTCAAGAAAATATGGAACTTCCCTACAAGAGAAAGGGGTTTAGTAAGCCAATAGTCAAGCTTTTTTTCAATTTTCGTTAGCACAACATTCCACAAGTCCACCGGAGAAGCTTTAAATGCAAAGGGGATGCCCAAAAAATAGAAAATCTCCCTATGAGTGACCCATTTCCACTCGAATTGAGCAAGCCAAGGAAAATTTGTAAGAAAAGATTGCCTATAATAGAGCATCTTGTGCCAATGAATAGATGAACTAGAAGCTTGACAACAGGTGTCCATGAATTGCAAGGCATTAGGGATGTTCTCCTCATCCTCTAGAAGAGTGAGAAATGAATCATCAAAAAAGTGCCCATTGATAAGTTGGGAAGAAGACTTGGGAAAATAAATTCCATGAACCAAACCTGAGGAAATAGTGTGGGCTAGTAAATAACCATACCCTTCAGTAGCAGGAACATACAAAACTAGAGCCAATGGGAAACCCTGTCGGATAGATTGAAAGAGTCCAAAGGCTTCAAATCGAGAACTATTAATGGTAATAAAAGCATTAGCATCTCTGAAGAGCATCTCCATAGACTGAAGAAAGTTAGGGCCAAAACCTAAGGCCTGAAGCATAACCAAAATGAAGGGTCATTCAATTTGATCATAAGCTTTGGCAAAATCAATTTTCAAAAATAAATTTTTTTGATTGGATTTGTTACCCCATCCCATGGCTTCCCAAAAAACAATGATGTTGTTAGGAATAAACAAGCTAGACTTAATAAAACTAGTTTTCTCTAGCCACACAATTAAAGGAAGGAGATGTCTAATCTTAAGAGATAACTCCTTACCAATGATCTTGTATGGCACATTAAGTAAGGTGATAGGCTGCTAGTTATAGATATTGTTAAGATCACCAACTTGAGATATGAATTTAATGTTTCCTTTGTTAATAATGGCTCCTAGGTGTAATAACCTAAAAATGGTCATCTAGACTATGAGCCCCCTTTTTAGCATTTTTGCATAATTTATCTAATGCTTATCCTTGATTAAATATTTTGATTTTATCCTATAGTTCGACCACTTTATGCTAAGTTCATATCTAAGTAAAAGAACATGCCCCCCTTTAATTAAGTAAAAATCCCCACTTCCCACTTATCCTAAGTGTGCACGTATAAGTCATTATTCCTATTTTAGAAATAAAATAAAAGACATTTTTGTCTAAACATGGATGCACAATTTTCTAGGTGGGAGGAATCTTCTATTTTTAAAATAACGTTAATTCTCCTCCACAGATTTCAAACCCTCTCAAAAGTCAACCATTAATTGTGATTGGTTGAGATGCTTGTGCACATGGATCAATCAAGATATAGTTTCCTCCCTTGATTATTCCTCTTTTTCCTCTTAATCTCTACTGTGCATTTTTCTTTAGCAGGGAGGGCTCTCTGCACTTTCAAAAATCTTAGTCTCTCATGCTATTGTTATGCTGTAGTTTTTCTTGGTGATTTTGAAGACTTAGAGCAATCTTAATTTTTTCCATTTTACCTTAGCTCTCTTTCTACTTACATTATGGCATACTTTTTTGCTTAGTTTCATTTATGCTTTAGCTTAGTTCTCTTTGTTAGCTTGTATTTCATTTGGAATACTTGCATTTGCATTGCATTTTATTCTAGATTCTTGGATATTAACACTCTTGCATCTACTATTTGAATATCTTGTTCTATAGTGCACCTTGCAAGGGTTACATAGTTTGGTTCATTTGAGAGCCACCATCTCATAGCCTTTTCACATCAGAGATAGAGAGCTATAAGCTGCTTCTTGAGATGCCCTCTTTCATGAATATAATCAAGAATAATGGTTAATAGAAGTCTGACAATTTCATACGCACATTAGGCTCTTAGGATGATAAGCTTCTAGATAGACTTTGTGCAAGTCTTGACCAATAAACTCCCAAAGGTGTTTGTAAAATCCACAAGGAAACCCATCACACCTTGGGGACTTATGAGAAGTTGCTCATAGAAATCCTGTTGTTCAATCACTAGACAGTTTGGACTAATAGAAATACACTTTATGAGGGCTTCCTCATGAGCAATCAAATTACTCTGTGAAGTGAAAATAATTGTATAATGATGCACAAAAGCTTGTAGGATGTTAGGGAGATTGGAGAGAATAGTACTATCCAATTTAATCTTTTTAATCCCAAATTTGGTATGACGGGCTCGGTGATCCCACAATAATGGGTTCCACTTTTTGACCAATTTTGACACTAAAATCAATATTTTTGCAACAAGCATCATGTTCAAGTGACTATTACTCCAAAACTATAAATAATTTCAAGATGACATAAACTAGTGATTTTGAGTTCTTTGTTCCTACTTTGTAACCATATTTTTTAATCTTAAAAAAAAAAAATATTTATGTCAATTTTTTTATCTCCTCCAAAAAGTGGTACATAATAAAATTCAATATTTTAAAAAGTGACAGTTCGTTTGACACACATAACTTTTTGTCTAGAAATGATAATGAAGTAATTCTTTTGGTGTTGGATTTGTAATATCAATATCCAGTGTCTGCATTTGGTTTGATTTATTTTTGTTGAATATTGTATAGTTTATGAAGTTTTCAAATGATATGAACCGTAATTCAGACATACGTTCCGTTTGACACAGATAATTTGAAGTCAATTTATCATAAACCATTTTTTTTTTTTTTGAATAGAAAGGTATCTCAATAAGCCAGTGCCTCCATATTTTTCAAAAAAATTTGACCTAATTTACTAATTTTTCCGAGGTGTCAAAGTTGGTTGATGTTCAATCGGTAATGAACCTATAATGAGTTAAACTTATATTTGAAAGTCTTAATGATTAAATAATGTAATAAAATTATAGTCGTTGGAAAGCTTGCTTCGAGTAGCACATTTTGGAATTTTTTATTTTACAGTAGGAGATCATTCTCCTGCAATTATGGCAATCAAAAGAGCAAAAAAAAAAAAGAAAAGAAAAAAAGGTTAAAATTTTTGTGATTTTGCATGTTCGTGCGAACATGGCGTTCGCGCGAACACGTTTACCATGTTCGCGTGAACATATGTTAGCGCGAACATGCAAATCATGTTTGCACAAACATATATATCACATATGTTCGCGCGAACATAATAAAAAAAAAAGTTCACGCGAACATATGGTAAACTCAATTTCTCATTTTGCAAATTTTTTCATTTTTGTTCGTCCCACTAAAGTGGAACCCATTATTGTGGGTTCACCCGGCTCTAAGAGCCTAAGAGAACTCTTTAGAAGCTTTATCAACAACCTCCAACAAATAGAGGTGAGATTTAATTTGGGCCCCCCAAGAAGCATAGTTATCCACAATCTATTTATCATGATGAATCTTGGCAAGCTAGATTTGTAAATCAACAAGAAACTAGTTAAGGGTAAGAGCTTGAAAAGCCTTCCCGAGGGCATTGGTATTGGCTTCATAAGACCTTTTTTTTTATGAAAATCACCAACTACCTCTCATAGATGTGAAAAAATCTAGTGGTTCTAGTAACATAATCATTCCACCATTGACTGCAACCCATTTGAGAGTGGGGACATGGTTCTAAATTCCAGATGCATAGGATGTGAGCAATAGTGTAAAAATGCTTCAACACCAATGTGTTGATTAAAAATTGCATTCTGACAACTCGATAGATAGTTGGTTGCCAAAAAATGGAAAAATAAATGGGAAAGTTGTCTAATAACATCACATCTAATAGAGGAATAATAAGAAACTCTTGATCCTTAGGAAAGGCAAAAAGAGATTGTGCAGTAATCATAGCACAATCAAGACATTTTACTATGGTGTCAGAGTCAACTCAAAAATTGGACCAAGTGTACCAGACCTCACTTTGTTGGTAGTGGTTTGTAGTGGGATCCTAAGGGCCCAACTTATTATGGATATAATACCAAACTCCCCTTTTCCCAGCTATCCAGCAGAAAGGCAAGATGCTTCCTTTGTCAGAAGCCAACTCAACCATATTAAACTCTTCGCATATCACCCAAGTAGCTCAAGGAAAATTATCAGTCATCCAGTGCCAATGTTGAGATCTTTCCACAACATCATTGGAAGCATAAGAATTAACTATACCAAACTAATGATTATTGATAGAAATTAAAATCTAAATAATTATGTGCATGGGGTTAGAACAATACAAAATAATAACAGAATGAAGACAAGGTGACAGGAGAGTAAGTACACCACCTCTGTCAGTTTTGTGTTGAGAAGAAAATATAATGTCATCCAACCAAATGATATGACATGCAGAAGAAAGCATGAAACCAAAGATTTCAACCTCTTGCATGCAAAGAAAATCTAAATTGACAAGTCTATCATGGGTATCCCTGACATAGTACTTTCGAGAGAGATTGTGAGACCTCATGTATTCCATGATAAAAAAATTCATGAAAGCTCTTCCATGTCTTCTTTGTTCTCAAGAGAGGAGAAGAAATTTTATAAAAAAGTAGAAACTTAGGTAAATCTAGAAGGAAACTCTCCTAGAATGATAGCCTACCACTTCTCTTCTAGTTTCTCAATATGTCTGGGAGGACTGTGAGAATGTCGCACATTCTGTGTTAGAATGGAGGACGTGGCAAGTAGAGTGTGAACCACTATAGTAGTGGTAACCCTCACAGCCACCTTGATCCCTTGTGAAACAACATAGTGTGAAACCTATGAATCAATAGGATTTGACTTTGGTGAAACCATCATTGACCTTGCAATAGTTGAGGCTTGTGCTCCTATCTGTCTAGGAGGAACATAAGATGCAATAGTATACATCTTATTGGGAGTCGAGGAAGTCTTTCCTTTGTGCCCAATAGTGGTATATTCCTCCTTTTGTTTTCCTTCCACTGGTTTAACAAGAGCATCGACCTTGGGTAGCATTTTAATCCTAGGTACTACAAAAGGGAAATCCTTGATTTTGTGTTTTGCCAATGGACACCTGTAATAGGTGTTGGGCAAGTTCAAATAGAGCACCTTCTATGAGAAGGTGTGGGAACCGACCTAAATCTCTATAGAATCCTTGAGATCCTTCGAGAGATCAATCTTAACGCAAACACATTTCTGAGGGCGAGTACTGAAGAACTTCTCATGTTCCTTAGTAACAACTTTACCAAGAGTGTTGGCAATGGAATCAATAAACGATCAACAAGGCAAGGCTAGACCGGGGAACTCAACCCAAATAGGCACCATAAGATTTTTTTCATCAAAAACTATAAAGTCTTGTGACCATCTTTGGAACATAAGAAAGGAGGAATGAACCAACCAAGGGCTATTCCCAAAAAACTACATCAGCGTGCGATAGGTTAGCAAAGTGAAATAAATAAAATATTTAGTAAGGTTTTGCATAACATCATGAAAAAATTCATAAGGAGTCCAGCTCTTTGTAACCATTCTTAAAGCATGGTTTCAGGAGGAGTCCTACCCACAAAATTCCCTATTAACATATGCTGTTCTAACCATTCACATACAAAATCAGATTCTCATAGAGTAAGGATAATATCAGGATTACTTTGTGGAAGACCTTCAAGATGAGCTACGAGGACATTTGTTGAATGGAGGCACCATGGCTTTCCAAAGTAGCAGTGCTACCAACATTAACTACTAGATCACACTAATCGAGGCCATTATAAACTAACCCCAAAAATTCTTGCACTAAATGTGATTTGATAGATGGAGAACATAGAAGGAAAGCTTAAACAGAGAGCCATACACAAGGAAATGCAAGAGATGCATGAAACCCTGGCAAAAACAAAATTCACCTATAAATAAAGAAGATTCTCTGTATTTAATTTGAAAACACCGACCAACAAATTTCATTAACAATAAAAAATCATTTTCCTATGATTGCTAGAATTGAATATTGATTTAAGGTAAGAGCGAAAATTAAAAGAGGGTATTGGACATCGGTTATCATTTACTTTTCTTTTTTGGATGACAATACAATACTCTTAGATTATTGCTGTAGCTAAAATTCTAATATACAGATTCAATTAGAATATGTATCATTCTCCCTAAACACTAATTAAAGAACTCACAGCAACAAAGTCTTCAGCCTGTATTAAAGTTCCCTTTCCGCCCACCTGTTTGTTTTCTCCCCGAACTCACAACGAAGCTTCATTGATGACATGAATGAAATAACCTAATAAATCAAATGGCAGCAGTAGCAACTGTATTCAGGTCGACATCTGTAGCCATAGAAAGTTTCTTTTTTCAAATGAAAACCTTTACAATAAATTCCCCACAATGCTTAAATAAAAAAGTCAAACATATTTCTTTTACAGATTCAGAAAATACAACGAATTTTTTCAAAAGATTGAAAAATTTACAGGGAGGATAATCGTATCCTATTATGAAACTGCATAATTGAAAAATACCACGAAAGCATTTTTTCCACAAAAGCGGAACTTTTTCCAACTATAAACGAAACATAAATAGTATTCAGTTAACTTCTTACAATGAACAATCGGGTTAAGGTTTACACTCATTTGTCATTGTTGGCCATGTGGGGAAAATTTTAAACATTAAATTGAATATATATATATATATATATCATGCAAGCATTGACACTATTCAGAAAGCAAAGAATCTAGTAGCCACCAAATGGCCTTCAAGCACAAAGTAAATGTTAAGTAGTGAAGTTCTGTCGAGTTTCCCTAATGGAGCTTTATGGATTAGTAGCCAGAAAACCCACCCATCCAGCCACACTGAGGAGCCCAAAGTAACAGAGTTGACATCCAACATGAAGTAACGAGATGGACCAGAAGAGAACCAGAAGAGAAGAACAAGGATCAATTAATCTAACAACTCTTGAACATGCTAGCGAGTTCTTGTACAACCAATAGAAATGGAAAAAGCCACCCGTTTTACATTATTCAGGTTTCTACACCTTCATCTACCACGTGACATTTACAGGAGCTCCTGACGTTCTGCAGCAATGCCTGTACAAATGCCCTCGAACCTTAATCTTAGCGCCTCCTCTTGTCTCGTAACATCCACAGACCGTCTGGGAATTTGTAGATAATTAAACATGGAAGATAAATTTCCAAATTTTAAATCCTGTGTTAATTGTTAAAGTAAGTTAAATTACTTTTCCATTAGTATGATCGACAGAGATGTTTCCAGAAACACTCATTTAACATGCTGTCGAAATGGAAGTTTCAAGATAATGTCCTCCACGGTCCACATTAAATACTTCAATTAACTACATTCATTGTAATTATTATCTGCTTGGTTATAAATAGAAATCTCGAGCTTCATAGTGGCAAGCTGTCAAGTTTGTGATATAATAAAAGATATAGAGGAGAAACTCATTAAGAGAGCTCTAAGATTGCATTACTAATTCATCTAATATGTAGAAAAATACATAATAAAGTCTAAGTGCACTGTTTATCAAAGATAGATGCATTATTAATGGTGGATGGTGAAGTGTACAACTGGGAAGTTAGATGAATGAAGGGCTGGTCAGCTGTTTGTTTGTCTGTGCTGACAACTTTGTCAACATCGGTGTGATTGATTGATGCCTCCTAACATCCCTTCATAAATTAGTTATGCCAATTATTGATTTATGCCTCCTAACATCCCTCCATAAATTAGTTATACCAATTGTTTTCAGATATCCCCCCATAAACTAGAAGCCATGGGTCCTGACCTAAGGCCTTGTTAGCTACCCAATTACAATCACTTATGAAATACTTATTTTGTTTTCCTTGCATCACAATCACTTCAAATTTTATGGTTCACCCCTAATTAGTGCAATTCTAAAGTGGCTTCAAGCTCACCACGAACTCTACAAACATCACACAAATGGTTTACAAGCCAAGCACTCATTGGTTCTAATCATTATGGGGAAACTATCATCTCTTTGGAGCTTTCTCATTTTGTACCTACATGAAAACTGATTATTGAGTCCATAGAAAGTAATCCATCTACCGAGATACATGGGTACCCAACCACTATACTCACTAGTTTTATAAGATTTCTTTTTAGATACATGTCTCATCAATATGTCAAACCAAACTCTAGGTTGTTGAGTACAACTGATAATGCACCCCTCACAACTAATTAGGTATAATACACAATTTAGTTTCACCTATTAACAAATGTGATTAACACTCAAACACTTGCCTATAATACACTACCTATTTATGACTTCTTGCACATTGTTTGGGATTGGCCTTTTTTCAACAACCACACAAATACTATCATTAACTTCTCATAATTTAAATAATACTTTCTTGAGGGATATCTCAACAATATTCTTTTACATGACCTCTTAATGACAATGACATAGCCTTCATGTTTAGATAGACACATTTTCTCACTGCCAATCTACACATCAATCTCCAAATAGAATAAACATCTGAAAAAGATTGGTGCACCATGACAACAATTTTTAACACACCATCTCACCACCCATTTAAATTCTCTCCACTTGAGACAATCACAATAGACTCCTACAATTAATAGACTCCTACAATGATTGTATTCTCCACTTTGAACAATGAGCATAATAACAAAAACTAATCTCTCAGTGCACACAAATTCCATCTGAAGCACTCTTACTTCAAGGAACTTCCACATTCTTTGACTGAAAATCTCTTTATTACTGTTATATCATTCATCTAGTTATACTTAGCACAACCAACTACTCATCATGTGCTAGTTTCCAACTTAGTAATTTGATAATTTTTCTTTGTAGATCTACTAATACTAAATGTAATAGAGGACAGTTCCAAATTCCATTGTCTATAAACAAGGAATTGTTCCTTGCTGGGCTATGATGTCTCAGCCTCAACAAAATTTCAACACACTATTATGATGAAATAATTCTATTGTAAAGTAAAATTGATATGCTTCCATTGGCTCTGATACCATGATATAACACAAGATATAGAGGAGAAACTCATAGAAGAGCTCTAAGTTTGCATCACTTATTCATCCAATATATAAAGGAATAGATAATAAAGTCTAACTACATTATTGATCAAAGTTAGATACATTATTAATGGTGGATGGTGAAGTGCATAGCTGGGCAGTTGGGCAAATGAGCAGTTGGTCAGCTGTTTGCCCGTGCTAACAACTTTGTCAACATTAGCATTATTGATTTATGCTTCCAATAGTTTGGAGTAATCTTCTCTCTATTTTATTTATGCTCTTTAGAAGGTGTTGAATCATGTTTTGAGAAAAGGTTGGTTGATTGAAAAGTGTGTTGGAAGTGAAAGAGTTTTGAAAGGGGGGGTGAATCAGAACTCTGTATGTTTAACTTAAAAATTACTGATTTCAACTCTTTAACCATATATATCAGAATGAAATATTGCTGAAAATTGAAACATTCACTATGAACATAAAGAAAATGTCAACTCACAAAATATTGAGACACAGATTTTGTCGAGTGAGAAACCCTCAAAATTCCTCAAACAAGATTCATCATAGGGAGAAAAACCACTCCGTGAAGATATTATCTTCATTTCTTCAAATTCCTTTATAATCAGCAGAAAGTACTGCACAAGGTGTTCAACCCTTTCTCTATCTTGCTATTTTGTTACAGTCTCATATACACATACACATACAAACATATACGTTGCATCTATACATGTATACAAGCTTATAATATAGCTTTCGAACACAACTTCCTTTCAGAACATTTACAAATCTTTATCTATTTCTTTCAATGCTTTTTCACACTTCTCAAATTTACAAATGATCTCTATAAATAGATATAAATTTCAAATTTGTTCAGTTACATGGAATCAACTGAACTAGTTAGGGTTGTTAAGAAACCCCCTTTTAAAAATGTTGTTTGAAAAACCAACTAGAATTAGTTAAAAATTGAATTTGTCCTTCCCTTATAAAATTGTCAGCCATATCTTTCTTTTTATTCAAAACTATACATATAGAATTCTAGGTTTAATGCCCAAAAAAAATCATTTAGCCTTCAAGAGAACTCTCATTTTCTTTCTAAATAGTGACTTTCAAAACTTCATCCTGTTATGGGATTTTATGCAATTTGTCTTAATAAATCTTTATTTTAGAAACAGTTTCGAAGAAGAAAGATCTCCTTAAAGTCATAACATATATTTGCTTTAATTTCATTTGAATTTCATCTTTTCAAACAACTGTCTACCTTTTCAAAAAATTATTTAGGGTTTTAAAAAAATGCCCTAACAGAATTGCCATATGAATCTTAGCAAAACTTGATAGTAGTAAACAAAAAAATAGCCTTCATTTTCATTAAACAAACTGTCTCCTTCAAGAAATATTTTTCTTAAAAACAAAACTGAGACTTTCCTTCTAAAGTTTCTTTCGAAACGCTTACTGTTTTAAAAAAAAATGCTTGACTGTGTTGTTTTCCCCAAATTTTAGGACTGAACAGATTCCTTTATGACTAGTCCCCTTTTTTAAAAATTCTTTGAAAATCTCTAAAACTTTTTAGATTTCACAAAAAATTTCTCAAAGAAAAACTGAAACAAGAATAACTAACTTTTTATTCCTTTTTATTTCCTTTTCTTTTTAAAAAATAAAATTAGTGAACTGCAACTATATTGTGACATACCTGAAGTCACTTGATTCAATACCTTCATCATTTCAAAATTCTCTTTCTTGAAGATACCTATTTCTCTTTAAGAGTGTCTTTTCCCTTTTTAAAATGAACCCATTGTTCATCTCTCAAGCATGCATCAGAAAGAAGACAAATGAGTATGAAAATTGGTAAAATAAAAATTATAGTATGAAGACCTATTTAAAAAACCTTTCTCAAAACTATTCCATGATCATTATAACACCTTGTTTCCAAAAAAAATTGCATGCTGTAGACCCAAAACAAAGATCTATTCATATAAATCCAGAACTTTGTAGAGAATGCTGAAACCGTTCACAAAAAGATTTTTAAGAAGCCACAAAGAAAAATCACATTTTACAGTTGTTTCAATTCTACCACAAGGATCAAACACTTAGGAATATCTTGCAGGAAATATTAAATATTCTATCATTTTAGTTAGTTTATGATCTCATATGCTACTGCTTTATTTGCCACATTTACAAAACTATCTCATGTCATATGTCAAGTTTTTTACACCTTTTATTTTGATAACTTTAAAAGCATTTGGCCAACTTCCAAAAGTCAACATGGTCAACAATCTCCCCCATTTTTTGATGAAAATTTTTTCACCATCTTATATATATAAGGTGAGAGAAAAAAATCAACTTATTCATACAAGATATCATCTCATATATATATAAGGTGACGTTGAAAATCAACTTATACATACACAATATCATCTCATATATACAAGGTGATTTTGTAGAAATTTCAGCCTATATATATATATAAAAGATAATGAACACAAAAAAATGTTGATCCAAGAATCATCAAATATTAGAAACCATATTTGAATCAAAAGAACCAAAGAATGTAAGAAAGAAACCAAATCTATGAAACCAAAACTAAGAATGTTGAACCAAATCAATGCTAACCAAAAACCAAATTTGTGAAACCAAAACTGAGAATGCTAAACCAAATCAATGCTGACTAGAAACCAAATCTGTGAAATCAATGTGATAAATGTGATGATTACTCCCCCAAATTTTTTGTGTCAAAAAATTTGACCATCTTCTTTTCATGAATTCTTGCTATGAAAGGAGCAGAAACCTAACACAAAAATGATATTGGAAGAGTTTTATGCCAACAGTGATTGAGAGAAGACACCCAATTGTATTCTTAATAGTTCAAACTATTCTCTTGGTAGAGCTTTTGTAAAAATGGCTACCACCTGTCCTTGAGTAGGCACATGAATCAATTTGAATTCATTATTTGGAACTTTATCTCTCAAGAAATGAAGTTTAATGGCTACATGTTTTGTACAAGAGTGCATAATTGGATTTTTTCTCAATTGGATAGCACTCATATTATCACACATTATTGAAATAGGTTTTGAAACTTGAATTCCAAAATTAGATAACTGATAATCCATCCAAATTAAATGAGTACAACAAGCTATAGTAGCAACATATTCAGATTCACAAGTGGATAAAATTACAGAATCCTATTTCTTACTATGCCAAGCAACCAAACAAGAAAGAAAGCCACACCACTGGTGCTCTTTTTATCATCAGATCCACCTTAATCTGCATCAGTATAACTAATAAGTGTAAAATTGGTACTATGAGGATACCATAAACCAAAATCAAGAGTGCCTTGAATGTATTTCAATATTCCATGCATTGCATTTAGATGAGACTGTTTTGGATCAGATTGAAATCTTGATACCATACACACTACCTGCGTTACATTATGTCTAGATGTAGTTAAATATTGCAAAATTCCAATCATGGACCTATAAAGAGTCTGACTAAAAAAAGGTGAGTCATCATTTTTTATTAGTTTGTAACCAGTTTCCATAGGAGTGTTGATAGATTTGCATTCAGCCATATTAATTTTCCTCAACATTTCTTTGGCATATTTAATTTGATAAAGAAATAATCCATGTTCAAGCTGTGAGACTTGCAAACCAAGGAAAAATGTGAGCACACCTAACATTGACATTTCAAACTCAGATTCCATGATTTTTGAAAAAAAAAATTTGAGTCATCATTAGTAGACCCAAAAATGATATCATCCACATAAATTTCAACTACCAAAATATCATCATTTATTAATTTGATATACAAGGTGTTGTCTACCTTTCCATGAGAAAATCCATTTGAAGTTAAATGTTTATCCAACCTAGAATACCAAGCCCTAGGAGCTTGTTTTAAGTCATTCAAAGCCTTTTTAGTCGATAAACATAATTAGGTTTGTCAGAAGATTCAAAAACTTATGGTTGTCCCATATAAACTTCCTCTTCAAGATACCCATTTAAGAAAGCTGTTTTAGCATCCATATGATAAATAGTAAATTTTTTATGGCTAGCATATGCAAGAAAGATTTTGATTGATTCCATCCTTGCAACTAGTGCAAAGGTTTCATCAAAATCAATTCCTTCTTGCTAAACATACCCTTTGCAAACATATCTAGCTTTATTTCTAACCACTTTTCCTTCTTCATTCAATTTGTTACAAAAAATCCACTTTCCACCTATAACATTTTTATCATTAGGTCTGGGAACAAGTTCCCAAGTCTTGTTTTTCTCTATTTGATTTATTTCTTCCTACATAGCATTTTGCCAACAAGAATGTGATAAAGCTTCAGCAACACTTTTCGGTTCAAAATCTGATATTAAGAGAAAATGTTCTGCAATGTTTACTTGTTCACTTAATTTGGCTTTTCTTCTAGTTAAAATTCCATTCTCTACATCTCCAGTAGCTTGAGACTCGGGATGCCTCTTAGCTATTATTCTAGAAGAATTTTTTATTTTCAAACTAGCACTAGTTATGTTAGGACTTGAGCAGATTTCTAGTTCAGTTTCATCAACAAGTTCATTTTCATCAGCAAGTTCAATTTTGTCATTTTCAGGATGTTCATCATGTACAGTTTCTATTTATTAAAAAGATGAATCTTCATGATCTTCTTTATCATTACAACACATAGAATTTTTATCAAATATGACATTTATAGCTTCTACAACTTTGTTCATCCTTTTATTATAGCATTTATAAGCTTTGTTGTGCGTGGAGTAACCAAGAAAGATTCCTTCATCAGATCTTGAATTAAAGTTTTCTAGAGAATCATCATTCTTTTTGATAAAACATTTGCAATCATAAACCTTAAAATTTTTGACATTTGTTGTTTTTCCATTCCACAATTCATATGGAGAATAAGCTATTCTAACTCTGATTTGTGCTCTGTTAAGAATGTAAACAATTGTATGAACAACTTCTTTCTAGAATTTATTGCTTCATTTAGCAGCCATTTCTTTTACAGTTCTATTCTTTCTTTCTACAACACCATTTTTCTATGGTCTTCTAGTAGTAGAGTATTGTCTTTTTATGCCATGCTTTTCACAATACTCAATAAATTCTTGAGAGGTGAATTCTCCTCCCCTATCTGATCTTAAACATTTTAGTTTTAAATCAGTCTCTCTTTGTACCATTTTTTTGAATATTTTGAAATGTTCAAAGGCTTCTTATTTATATTTCAAAAATGTTACCCAAACCATCCTTGAATAATCATCTATGAATAGCATGAAATATTTTTCACTATTTAGTGAGGTTGTTTTAGTTGGACCACACAAATCATTATGCACTAATTCAAGTGGTCTATTTGATGAGTATTCTTTCATTTTAAAAGAGACTCTCGTCTATTTTCCCTTAACACACTCTTTACAAATACTTGTTGTTTTGGTTATCTATGGTAGTCCTGTAACCTTTTTGTTTTTGCTGATTCTAACAAGATTATCAAAGATTAAATGTCCTAGTCTTCTATGCCATAGCCAATTTTCTTCTACTTGACTCAATAGACAAGTATTAACCAATGAAGTTTCTTGAACAATTGAGTCTATTAGGTTATAAATATTACCTCTCATTCTTAACCCACTAGCAATAAATCTATCCTTTCCATTTTTAATATAACATCCTTTTGCATTAAAGGAAATAGAGTATCCACTATCACAAATCTGACTTACACTTAACAGATTATGTTTTAAACCTTCAAAAAAATACACATCATGAATTGGTGTATCCTTGTTTAGAATTATTGAGCCTTTTCCTATTATATAGGCTCCTAAATTATCACCAAATCACACAAACCCTCCATCAAAATTTTCTAGGGAATTATAAATTTTCTTTTACATCTAGTCATATGGTGTGAACAACCACTATCCAATACCCATGTTGCACGTTTTTGAGAAAATAGAGTTGTTTCAACAATTAAGGACTTTTTAGATGTCCTAACTTGCTTCCAAATTTGTTTTGGTCTCAAATTCAATTTACATTGATTTGCATAATGATCATAGTGAAAGCATTTAAAACACCTAACAAACTTTCTTTTTCTTTGACTAGTATTATTTTCACAAAAGATAGCATTGTGCCCAAAAATATTGCAATTAAAACAAAAACCATTGAACAAGAACTTTGTTTTCTGACTAGTAGATTCTTCAGATGAAATTTGCAAGACATTCAAATTTTTATCCTTTTCTTCAATCAAGAGTTTTTGATTTTCTATAATCAAATTTGCTTCCTTTAACTCTTCTTGAAGTGTAGTGCCTCTCCCGTTTGACTTCTGTAAGTCATCCTGATGGATGAAACCTTGCTAATCTTTTGTTGTGATGGGATCATGATTGTGACCCTCGGTGGTCTACACCATTGAGGTGTTTGGATTTATGTTTTTTTTATCGGTTGCTTTGATTATGCTTTTGACTGATCTTTGAGATTATGATGTGATTTTTGGTTCACTGAGGTTTGTGCTAGTGGTTACCAGGATTGATGTGGTATCAGGAGGTTGTTCTGTGATTACCCTGAGATGTGTGTAGAGATTGCACTATGTTCTATTACCATGCTACACTGGACTAGGTTCTTGTAGCAGTGGTTAGTCATGTTTATGACTGTGTTTTTCTTATGTGTTTTAAATAACTTTTTAATGCAGAGTAATCAATCTTTATTAAATGCATTAATGATTAGAAATGGATTGTTCATGTGGGATTATTTGGTTATGTGCTATGGACATTTACCCTATTATATTTTTGATTAGAGAGATATTTGTTACTCATGTTATGTTTACATTTGAGATGACCTGAGGGTCAGATGTTACACTTTGATTTCAATATCATAGATATTAGACTACTATGCTATTCAGTTAATCATATTGCATGATGATGCCATTTTGAGATGACAGTGTGTTTTATGATGATATCTGGCTATCTGGTATTTGGACATACCTCCGATTTTGCTATATGATGGATTTAATGCTATGGTTATTTACTTCATTCCTGCGTTGTTATGCTTTATGCGAACGTGAGTGATGTAAATAAATTATTTTAATATAATTAAATAAATGGTTAAATTAGGTGATTTAATGCATTTATTTCCTCGGCTATGTTATTATATGCAATTGCACTTGATCATGTTGTTTAGTGTGCAAGATGTATATCCCTGGCAGTGACACATGGAGTTAGTGATTTAGCCATTCATATTTTATCAATGTCATCCTAGTATGGTCGACGTATCCTTAATTAAAGTATTTAAATTAAACCTTTCGGTGATTATTAAATCCAAACTCATCTGCATTATGTGATTAAACTAGTAAGCGTGTCTGTGCATTTAGAGGTTTGCATTTTCGTGAAAGTTATTAAGGAGATTTATGTGTTTTTGAGTTTTCAGGCTTTTTAATTGATTTATTTTAATTTCTGGCAGCTTTGCCATAGATGAATTCCTATTTATAGGAATAGCCTATTTTCATTTGGGTCGATTTGGGGTTAACTAGGTTGGCTGGTTATTTGCCCTAATCAATTATTCACCGGAAAAGTGAATAAGTATCCAAAGAGGAATTTAATTCCTTACTTTTAACTTTTGAATTGGAAAGTTGGAGAGAAAAACCCAAAATCCTCTTCATAAGGATTTATTGTTTTGTTCGTTGTGGGAGCTACGAGCGTGGGATCGTCGCGAGGTTGGGCTCATTGGATCCATCTCGGGGAAACCTTGGATTGTCACAATTTTTAGCTACTTCTGCGAGATATTTATTTTATGGTTTAGATTCCCGTTTTTCCCTTTTGGCTATGAGGTAGGGCTTTCCTGTTTTATTGTTTGCGCTCTATTTCTGCTTCTATTTTTTGTAGCCGTTTGTTAGGAGGCTGAGAACTAGTGTTTCCCTCTGTTTTTGTATGCTAGTTCTACCTGGTTGGGCGGGTATGAACATTTCCCTATTTTTTGGGATGAGGGTTTGGGATTTTATGCCGTTATGCTGACCGTTTTTGCATATAGTGTTCGATTCCATTTATTTTTGGATTTTTGAAGTTTTTGAACCCAAAGGTCAAATGGGTTTTAATTTTGGAATTTTTTTAAAATTTGGGGTTTTTACCTCATTTTGCGTGCCGCCCTATTTTCTCGAGTTTTCTTGGCACAATGTGGGTTGTGGACTTGGATGATCTATTTGGATATCAGTCAAACCACTTTTGCACTTTTATGTTGCATTGGGATGCATGTTGCATCCGTACTCCCGATGTTGTGTTCGGTTGAGTGATTTTATACCTGTTATGGTTTTTTTTAGACTTTTTCTTTTGTTTCGTGAACGCTAGGATTCATATAGAATCCATACTCTCGGATTGAGGCTGACTGAGTAAGTTCATGAATTTTGGTCATGTTACGTCATTGGGATTCGTGTAGAATCCATACTCTCAGATTGAGGCTGGTTGATTGATTTTATGATGTATGGTTTTATTGGCTTTGGGATTCATGTAGAATC
Organism: Cupressus sempervirens; assembly: GCA_028749045.1. Classification (NCBI taxonomy): domain Eukaryota; kingdom Viridiplantae; phylum Streptophyta; class Pinopsida; order Cupressales; family Cupressaceae; genus Cupressus; species Cupressus sempervirens. Next base: position 10,639,873 of record CM053789.1, on the reverse strand, counting down.
CATCCTCTTGAGTTGCTTTCGGTTGGGTGTTTTGTTTTGCATTGTGTTTTCATTCCTATCCTTGTGTTATGATCTTCATGCTGGTGGTGGGCCACACACGAGTACGTACATGTACATTTGTTGGGTGATTTGCGAGGCCCAATCTTCCGTGGATCTGCCAGAAGTTATAATCATTGGGGTTGGGATGGGAGTATGCATGCCCATGGGCACTTGTCGTAGGATGAGCATGGGTAGGGTAGGGTAGCATATGGAGGGGGCTTCTACCTCGCAGCCTCGTGACCTTAGTCCCATAGGGTTGGCGGAGGATAAGAACTTTTAAATAAGTGATAACTAAATAAAATGTGTGACTGGTAATAAAACTTAAGATAATAAAATGGTACTTTTGTGTATTGGCCTTCCATTGAGGGAGTTGAGCTACGCAGTGTATTGGCCTTCCGTTGAGGGAGTTGAGCTACACAGATCCGAGCTTGGGCTTTTCGATGCCTAGCGACTCTCCATGATGTCAGCCCCTACTTACTAGCCTTTTGAGTGTCTGACCAGGACCTGTACTCCTTGCATTGTCTTAGGTTCTTGGTTTCAACCATCATACTGTCTGGCGTGAGTGTTAGCCATGGATGTTGTGCTTTATGTGTGTTTGTGATTGGATCATTATCTCCATCAGCATGGCAGGTGTGGACCTATGGGTCCCATGTGGTTGGGAGGCATAGCTACCTTCACCACTGCTAGGGATCAATGTACAGAGATGGTCTTGTCCTAGTGTAACCGTTGCTAGATCTTTTCACTTGATACTTCGGGTTTCGAAGTAGGCTTTCTTGTGATTTACACTTTCTTTGAGATGCTTGTATATCATGTTTAGATGATGTTATTTTATTTGACGCATTCCCTTATTATGATGTTTAGCATATGATTAGATGCTATGAATTGTCGTATTAGCATCTATGTTGCTTATTGTTGTTTAGCATGTGATAGGTATGTTGTCTATTGTAGGATTATCTTATGCTTTACTACTAGCATGTTAGATTTCCTTATACTTTTGTTGGTAGCATGTTTAGTAGTGATGTCCCTATTACGACAGTACCGATGATCTAGTCGGTGGCTTGGGATGTTATGCGCAGGGGATGGCTAGGACTCACGATGGTCTTATGATGCTATTGACGCTTGGGAGGAACCACGCACCTAGTTTGGTTGTTTAGTTCACTGCGATGTTTATTTCAGTGCGTTCCTTGCTGCTATAGTTTAGATGGATAGATGTTCTTCTTTCTGTATTGTTCTTGCACTCGAGTGTTCATTCCTTGAGCCTTTGTGGATTTGGTACTCCCTCAAGTGGAGGTTCTTTGGTCTATTCTTCGCCTTTCTGAGTTCTAGAAGTGTCTTTGTTTTCTATGGGTGACATTTGTTCAGCATGGTGCGACACTTTAAAAAGTATCGCATGCCCATGCAAACTATGTCGTACGACACTGTAAAGTATCGCATGCCTTCTTGAGAAATGTCGTACGACACTAGAAGAGTGTCACACACCTTCTTGAGAAATGTTGTACGATGCTGAAAAGTGTCGCATGCCTTCTTGAGATATGTCGTATGACACTGGAAGAGTGTCGCACGCCTTAAGGAGAAGTGTCACCCTCCCTTAGTAAAAAATGTTGCACTATTTTTGTGAAAAACCTGCACATGCCATCAGCGAGCACTTTTCTTCATGATTCGATATTTTTGAGAGTGGTTTTGGATACCCTTTTGGGCGTTCTTCAACCCTATGATGTTGCATTTTGTATTCTGGTGGTTTTCGTTCAATGCAATTTTTCGTGTTCTATTGTTGTCTCTTGGGGTTTAAAATATATAGTTTAAGTATAAGTTGACATATATTTAATTCCTTATACTTAATATATATTTTAATATATGCGACGAATCTTTTGAGATAGGTTTCAGACCTCTCGGAGACAAGTTAAAGATTCTAGGAAATTTCAGGGCTTCAAAAATCTAGACTTAGCCAATTTTTAGGGCTTCAGGATTTCAGGCTTAGCCAAATTTCAGGTTTTGCATTTTACCCTAGCTTGGTGTTTTGTTGATGAGTGGTTGTTTCTTGTGCCCTCATCAAGTGCATTGTCATTGTTGGCTTTGTTTGTGTGTGTCAGTTTGGTAGTGGCGTTTGGAGATTTGTTGGTTGTCGGGATGGTGGTGAAGTCTTCCATTGTGATCTTTGTGATCCCTGTATGATGTTGTCATGTGCATTCATACTTGTAAAAAAAAAATCTTGGCTTGATTTGAATCCTTGTTTCCAAGGATCTCAGAGCGGGGCATTACATGAAGTTTTTGATTTTCAATTTCATGATTGGCAATTAACCTTTTTAATCTTTTAAGTTCTTGCAAGATTTCAACAGTTCTTCTTCAAGATCTAATTCTATATCTAAATTAGATAAGGATTCAGATTCATTGGGTTTAGATTTAGGGGTATGAACTATTTCAGCAACGAATAGTCTTTCCCTTCTTCATCAACATCACTGGATTCATCATTTGAATCCTCTTTTGATAGAATATTTTTCCTTTTATAGTCTTTGAATCTTTTGTTTTGATTCCAAGGCTTCTTTTTATTAAAATTTCTCAGTTTTCTCATCACAATCTTCAAGTTTGACATTTGGACATTTTGCAATGAAGTATCCTAAATATCCACAGCCGAAGCATTTAGGTTTGCCTTTATATTTCTTTCTCATTTTTCTAACCAGTAATATTTATAAAGCATCTGTTAGATCTGAATCACTCTCATCATGTTTTTCAATCTTAAAGGCTAATTCTTTTGACGAGGAACTAGCTTGATTGCTAATCCTCATTTCGTATGTAGTTAATGTTCCTTGAAGTTGATGTTGGGTCATTTTTGAGAAGCTTTTCTTTTCTTCTAATGTAGATATTTTAGTTTCAAATTTAGGTAATATTGACCTAACAACTTTTGAAACTACATCATGTTCTTCTATCTCTTCACCTAGACCCTTTCTAGCATTCACTACTTCATCAACTCTTAAGAAGTATGCAGCAATGGTTTCATCTTCATTCATTTTCAGATTGTCAAACTATCTTTTAAGAGTTATCAATTTAGACTCTTTTACTTTTTCATCTCCTTGATATATTGTTTCAAGTTTGACCCATATATCATTAGTTGACTTGCAATAAACAACTTTAGGAAAAACAACTTTGGAGAGACCACAAAGAAGGGCATATCTTGCCTTCTTATCCAGTTCAAATTTAAGTTTTTCTTTTGCATTAGTAGGGATTGTTGTTGGGATAGTATATTTTATTTTTACAACATCTCACATTCTTACATCTAAACAATGTATAAAGGCTTCCATCAACACTTTCCAAAAAACATAATCATTTCCATCAAACAATGGAGCCCTATTAAGGGAAGCTCCTTCAGATTGTGTCATGACTTCCAATTAATATCCCTGGAACAATTCCTAAAAGGAATCCTACACTCCGATACCACTTGTTGGAAGTGAAAGAGTTCTGAGAGGGGGGCGGGGGGGTGGGTTGAATCAGAACTCTGTATATTTAAATTAAAAATTACTGATTTCAACTCTTTAACCATATATATCAGAATGAAATATTGCTAAAAATTGAAACATTCACTATGAACATAAAGAAAATGCTAATTCACAAAATATTGAGACAGAGATTTTATCGAGTGGGAAACCCTCAAAATTCCTCAAATGAGATTCGTCATAGGGAGAAAAACCACTCTGTGAAGCTGTTATCTTTATTGCTTCAAATTCCTTTACAATTAACAAAAAGTACTACTCAAGGTGTTCAAACATTTCTGTGTCTTGTTGTTCTTTTACAGTCTCATATACACATACACATACAAATGTATATGTTGCATCTATACATGCATACAAGCTTACAATATAGCTTTTGAACACAACTTCCTTTCATAAAATTTACAAATCTTTATTTGTTTCTTTCAATTCTTTTTCACACTTCTCAAATTTACAAATGATCTCTATAAATAGAGATAAATTTTGAATTTGTTCAATTCTATGGAATCAACTAAACCAGTTAGGGTTGTTAAGAAACCCCCTTTTGAAAATGTTGTTTGAAAGACCAACTGTAATTAGTTAAAACTTGAATTTGTCTTTCCCTTATAAAATTGTTTGCCATATCTTTCTTTTTATTCAAAAGTATACATATAGAATTATGAGTTTAATACCCAAAAAAATCATTTAGCCTTCAAGAGAACTCTCATTTTCTTTCTGAACAGTGACTTTCGAAACTTCATCTTGTTCTAGGATTTCATGCAATTTGTCTTAATAAATCTTCATTTTAGAAATAGTTTCTAAGAAGAAAGATCTCCTTAAAGTCATAACATATATTTGCTTTAATTTCATTTGAATTTCATCTTTTCAAACAACTGTCTACTTTTTCAAAAAATCATTTAGGGTTTTAAAAAAATGCCTAATAGAATTGCCATATGAATCTTAGCAAAACCTGATAGTAGTAAACAAAAAAATAGCCTTCATTTTTATTAAACAAACTATCTCCTTCAAGAAATCTTTTTCTTAAAAACAAAACTAAGACTTTCCTTCTAAAGTTTCTTTCGTAACCCTTACTATTTTAAAAAAAAATGCTTGACTATGTCATTTTTGTCAAATTTTAGGATTGAAAAAATTGCTTTATGATCTAGTCCCTTTTTTAAAAAATTCTTTGAAAATCTATAAAACATTTTAGATTTCTCAAAAATTTTCTCAAAGAAAAACTGAAACAAGAATAACTAACTTTTTATTCCTTTTTATTTCCTTTGCTTTAAAAAAAAAAAATTAGCGAACTGTAACTATATTGTGACATACCTGAAATCACATGATTCAATACATTAATCATTTTGAAATTCTCTTGCTTGAAGATACCTCTTTCTCTTTAAGAGCATCTTTTCCCTTTTTAAAATGAACCCATTGTTCATCTCTTGAGCATGCACATGAAAGAAGACAAATGAGTATGATAACTAGTAAAATAAAAATCATAGTATGAAGACCTATTTAAAAACCTTCCTTGAAACTTGTTCCATGATCGTTATAACACCTTGTTTCGAAGAAAAAAAATTGCATGCCACAGAGAAAAAACAAAGATCTATTCATACAAATCCAAAACTTTGTAGAGAAAGAAAATATCTCGTTGTCAAAGAAATATGCTGAAACCTTTCACAAAAACATTTTCAAGCACCCACAAGGAAAATCACATTTTACAATTATTTCAATTCCACCACAAGGATTAAACACTTGGCAATATCTTGCAGGGAATATTAAATATTCCATCCTTTTAGTTAGTTTATGATCTCATATGTTGTCACTTTATTTGCCATGTTTACAAAAATGTCTCATGTCATATGTCAAGTTTTTACCACCTTTTATTTTGATAACTTTAAAAGCATTTTTCCAACTTTGAAAAGTCATCGTGGTCAACAATGTGTTGGAGAACAATAGTGCATTTTTTGTATGTGAAAAAGTAATGTTGGAGAGAATTCAAGAAGCTTTTTGGAGAAAATTTTGTAAGCTATTTTAATTGTCCACTAGAGAGTTTCTGGAGAAATTGTGGGGTAACTTTAACAACCTAAAGTGATTGAGAAGACATCTTAGACTTTCTATGATTATTTACATGCACTGTAAGTGTGATAAAATTGAAAGTATTCTCATTTCAATATATCCCAGTTGTTTCTTTTCTTAAAAAGAGAGTGCGAGGTTAAAAGTTTTTATATGCTTAATAAGAAAAGTGAAATTAAAAATTTCTATGATTGAGAAGTGTTGCTAAAGGTTTTGTTTTTGTTCTGATAGTGTGAAGTGGTTAAGAAAAGAGGAAAGTGACCATTTTTGTTTACTTTGAAGGGAAGAGTTTGATAAAGCTCTCTTAACCTTTGTATGTCCCAAGCTTTTATTTTTTAAGTCCTCTTTTGTTTGGTTCAAAAGAAGGCCAAAATCGAGGGATGGTAATTTTTAGAGGCTTGATGCTTATGTGATTGTGTGCATGTATGTTGGTATTTGATTGGAAATTTAACTATGGTTGGTGAGATGTCTAATCTTGTGGTTAGTAAAAATTGGATGGTATAAATTATCCTAATTAGAAATGTGAGATGGAGTTAATTTTAAAAATGCAAGAATTACAAGAAGTGGTCACTAGAGAAGAACTTGCATATCAAAATGAACTTAATAATTAGAATAAAAAGGATATGAATGCTTGTGATACACTTTTATGGAAAAATTGTCTAGGTATTAGGCCTCATGTTCAAAGTTTAAAAATAACAAAGAAAATATGGGAAACTTTGAAAAAAATGTATGAAAGAACTAGCAAGCTAAAAGAAATGGATATTAAGAGGCAGCTAACTCATTTGAAAATGAAAGTAGGAGATAGCACGAATGGTCATATTGCTAAATTGAAAACTTTAAGAAACTAACTTGCAATGATGAAGGCGTGACTATCAAGATGATGAAATCATAGAGTTTTTAATTGAAAGTCTTCCAGAGGAGTATACTTTATTTATACTTTGGAATTAACTAACAAATTTGAGGATATAACATTGGAAGAAGTATATGGTGCTTTGTTGAATGAAGAAGAAAGGCTTAAAAATTTCACAAGTGAATCTAGCAAGAGTCAAGAATTTGTAACTAGATGAAAAAACAAGAATCATAATCAAGAAAGATCATATCAAAATTAGAGAACTAATCAAGGGAATCAATATAGAAATAATCAAAGACAATGGTCTTAACAAATAGATAATCAAAATAGGAAAAATTATCAAAGGCCACAAAATGAATGGAGAAATTACAATAATAATCTTAAGGGAGAAAGTATAATCAAATATTTCAATTGTGGAAAATAATGGCATAAAAGTGATCAATGTTTTAAGAAATGGAAAAGAAGATTTAATCAAAGAAGGAAATCAAATTTTGTTCAAGAAGAGGGTGATCATAGCTTTTTTGGCTACTCAAGCTGATTCAAGTAACACATGGTATATTGATTCAGAAGCTAGCCAATATATGACTCACAAAAAAAAAATATTTAGCTCTTTAGAAGCAATAAGAGGTGTAAAAATATTTCTTGGTGATGATAGTTTAAATGACATAAAAGGAATAGGTACAATTTCAATGAAAGGAAATGATGGTAATAATTTGGAAATAACTAATCTGAATTTTGTACCTAGGTTGGCAAAAAAACTTGTTTGAATGTGTCAAATAACACAACATAGTTATAAGGTGGATTTTTATTCAGATAAGTGTTTGATCAAGATTATTAATGATGGATACAAAATAGTGGCTATAAGAATTGAAATTGATGAAATATAAAAATTTCTAGCAAGTGTTGTTAAGAAGGCTTATGTTACTACAAGATCATTTTTAAGTGAGCTATGTCATCAAAGATGTGATCATTTAAACTATCAAAGTTTGGCTATGCTTTCAAAGACAAATATGGTTGATGGATTTCCATGGATAAAATTAAATACAAATGTGTGTGAAGGATGTGTGGTTGGTAAGAAACATAGAGATACTTTTGAGAGGTCTACATGACGAGCAAAGAAAAGTCTAGAACTTATCCATAGTGATTTCTATGGTTCAATGAATCCAACATCAAAGGGAGGAGCTAGGTATATCTTAACATTTGTTGATGATTTTTCAATTAAAGTTTGGGTTTATTTCTTGAAGCAAAAAAATGAAGTTTTTAGAAAATTTGAAATTTTTAAAGTTCTCGTGGAAAATGAAAGTGGAAATAAGATCAAGAGTATTAGAACCAATAATAGTGGTGAATATATAAATAGTAGGCTCAAATCATTTTGTGAGTATCATGACATAAAAAGAGAGATGAATATTAGATATACTCCTCAACAAAATGACACTTCTAAAAGGAAAAATAGGACTTTAGTGGAAATAGCATGTTGTATGGTAAAATATGAGAATCTTCCTCTATTTCTATGGGTTGAAGCTATTAATACCACATCTCATGTTTTGAATAGATCTCCCACAAGTGTTTTACAAAGCATTACTATCAAAGAATATTGGAGTGGGAGAAAACCTAATGTCAATTATTTTAGAGCATTTTGGATGTGAAACATATAATAATGTGCTAGATGAGATTAGAGAAAAGAAATTTGATAAGAAAACCATTAAGTACATCTTTGTGGGGTATGATGACCAAAGGAAAGGATATAGGTTGTATGATCCTAGTGTGGAAGATGTCTTTACAAGTAGGGATGCCAAGTTTAATGAGGGGTTTGATGAGGCTATAGATATTGATGAATATCCCAATGATTTTGAAATTGGTGAAAGTTCTACGAAAATATATGATAGATTTGAAGAATCTAGTCCTCCTCCAAAGACCAAAAGTATTCAAGGAATTTATCAAAGGACTCATCAAATTAATTGTTCTTTAATGCCCACCATAATGAAGACCAATGACCCTCAAACATATGAAGACGCTAATGGAAAATATGAACGGAAAGAAACTATGCAAAATGAGCATGATTCCTTGATAAAAAAAATAGTTGGGAATTGTTAGAGTTGCCAAAAGGTAAGAATGTGTTTTAACAATAATTGGGTTTATGAGACTAAGTTCATGATAGATGGAAGTACTGAAAAACATAAGGAAAGACTAGTGGCCAAAGGGTATTCACAAATAGAGGGAATTGATTACATAGAATTTTTTTCCCTAGTAGCCAAGATTAGTATTGTTAGGACTATAATTGCATTGAAAACTCATTTTAAGTGGTCACTACACCAAATGGATGTTAAAAATAAATTCTTGAATGTTGAAATTGATGAATAAATCTATATGACTTAGCCACAAGGATTTGAAATTCAAGGGGAAGAACAATTGGTTTACAAACTAAGGAAGTCTTTATATGGATTAAAACAAGCTCCAAGGGCTTTGTATGCTGAGATTGATGATTATTTTCAAATTCAAGGATTTCATAAAAGTCCTCATTATCCAAATTTGTATGTGAAAGAATTTGATGATAGTGGTATCATAATCATTGTGCTTTATGTTGATGATCTTATTATCATAGGACATAGCATAGATCACATCAATAACATGAAGTTAAGCTTGCAAGATACATTTGAGATGATAGATCTTGGTTTTCTACACTATTTCCTTGGCATACAAGTATGGAAAATGGATGATGGTTTTTATCTCGCTCAAATAAAGTATTCTCTAGACTTGTTGAATAGGTTTAGAATGGAAGATTGTAAGAGTGTGTTTACTCCACTTTATCCAGAATTAAAGTTAAGGAAGGACATGGAAGGTGAAGACGTTGATCCTACTTTATATAGGAAATTAATTGGTAGTCTTATGTAATTGACACACACTCATCCAAATATTTCTTTTGTAGTTAGTGTGGTTTCTAGATTTCTGAGTTCTCCTGACATCCCACATTGGATTACAGCAAAACAAATACTAAGATATGCGAAAGGGACTTTAACAATGGGCATCTATTATTCATCTCATGGAGATCTTCCACTTATTGGTTATTCAGATTCTAATTGGGCTAGATGTATAGATGATCATAAGTCCACTACAGGTTACATTGTCTTTCGTTGTGTAGGTCCCATTTCTTGGTGTAGTAAAAAGTAGTCTACCATTTCTCTATCCACTATAGAAGCTAAATATAGTGCAAAAAATGAAGCAAAAAAAGAAATCACTTGGCTATATGATATACTATCAGTCCTCAAGAAACATCATGTAGGATCTACTCTACTTCATTGGACAATCAAAGTTCCATCTCATTGTCTAAGACTCTAGTGTTTCATGCTCATACCAAACATATCAATGTCTATCATCATTATATCTAGCATCTGATCCAGGAAGAGATGATTAATATACAATATTGCAAAACAGAGGACCAAATTGCTTATTTATTCACCAAGGCTTTAAGTGAAGCGAATTTTGTACCTCTTCGACATCTTTTGGGCTTAAGAGTAGTGACATAACTATCTCATGGTTTTCATTCAAGGGGGATTTTTGTGAATTCCAACCATCATATTTAGGAGATAACTAATTGTAAATAGGTACCTAACAAGACTTTAGGGCGAGAACTATCATATGTAGATTATGGCAAGATATTTAGATAGTTAGTAGATATTTATTATAGCTATTGTAATTAATTTAGAAGAAATGTTAAAGTAAATTAATCTTTTCCTTTAGTATGGTGATAGAGATATTTCCTAAAACATGCCTAACTACATTCATTTTAATTCTTATCACTTGGTTATAAATAGAAAGCTTGGGCCTCATACTAGCAAGTGCTCAAGTTTAGAGTATCTTCTCTCTACTTTATTTCAGCTCTTTTTCATAATGACTAATAATGGTGAATAGAGTCTATGGAATCAAAGATGTCATGATTTTAATATGCCTAGCCAACAAAAAATTTGCAAGGGCCCAAAAAAATAAAGGGAAAAGAAGCCATCAATTTGAGTCATTGCATAACAAGAAATAATAAATAAAAACTAATAAATATTTACCATAACAGAAAGGTGTGATTAGTCTTATAAAAAGACTAATATAACTTATGATTTTTCAAATGAAAAGTCATAACTTTAGAATAAGAAGATATAACTAATAAAATTAAAAAAGAGAGTCAAGACATCATTCAATATAAAACATGTACTTGAGATAGAAGATAAGAAAAAAGTATTTTACATCCATTTCTATAGAAGGACAAAGGAGCGTTAAGATGGCTTTCTAATATGAATTCAAATCTTTTATTTTAATCATAGAATAAAAGGTCATTTGTTTATTTCTATTAAACAACATAGATAATTAGATTGTAGTTGATTGATCTTTTATAATCATTTATATATATATATATATATATATATATATATATATATATATATATATATATATATATATATATATATAAATAATTTATGTCACATAAATGAATGGGTCATCTATGGCATTTTAAACTCGATCATAGTAGATGTTGTGAAATATTTAATTATTTCTAAATCTATGTGTAGTCTATCTCCTTGATCTTACAAGATAAAGTAGAATTTGAACTAGTTTGAAATTGTGTATATATGTTTGATAAATCATGTCTTGATCATTAAACTATTTATATTTTATATACATAGAATATTATAAAGTTGTATGTTATAATCTTCATTGTAGTTGACTCATTGTTGGCATAAGCTAATGTACTAGCCTTTTATCATTGAAGTATTAGATTTATATTTGAATTTATAAAATATATAAATTTAATCTTACAAAACTCAAATATATAATTCATTTCAAACTGTCACATAACTGCATATTAATCAAGTTCAAAGACCTAACTAGCCAGAGAACTTGAAAGCTTTAATTCACGATAAAAAAAGCTTCAAATCAAACAATCACCATTTGAGGTTAAGGTCTACTCACTTGAGTGGAATGTGATTCTCATTCATTTTCTAGAATTGAATATGAAATCTTATTGGAGGAGTGGTATGCTCTTAGCTTTCCAATTTGTGGTTTTAGGAACCAACACATACAATTTCATCTTCATCTTTCTTTCAATTACAAGCCTTAAAATGTGCAACAATTTCTAATATTCTACCAAAATAAATTCTTACATATGCATCTTTCATCATTTTATCTTCTCATAATAAACATATCCAATTATGCAATCTAACCTTTCTAACATTCTTATGACCTTGAAAAATAGATTACAAAGTTCACAAATTTTATGTGCCAAATTTAACGATTTTACTTAACAATACTCTTGTTCGAAAAGGGTTATCAAAAGTGCTTCTCTAGCAAGCATATTTCACAAAAAAAATTCTCTCTAAAATTATGTACACTCCTCAAGCATTTCTTCTTTAGTCATTTCTTTCTTTCTCTTAATTATCAACCAATATCCTAGACCCATGCATAGAAAATGTGTCTTCATTTTCTTCTTTCATTTTTAATTCCATCAAACTTCAAACTTTCTTTTTTGAAACATATATCTCCTTAATTTTTTAATATTTTCTTTCAAGGACATGATGCTCTAATAACAATTGTAAAAAGGTAATGTCCACCAAGATAACTCAGATGTGGGTGGAGGGGTGAATCAGTTATCCAATTAAAACAACTCTTATTAACCTTATTAAATAATGAATATTCAATAAAAAAGTGCAACAACCATAAGATGATAACCATACACAATATGTGGATGGTACCCACAAAATGAAGTACTAATATATTTCCTTGTAAGAGGATGGACCCTATTAGGATTTAATGAATAAAATTCACTACATATCTATCCCTATTATTAGAATTTGAATCCTTATAAGAATATTTCAACCCTCTTACTATTAAGACTTGTGGACACCAAAAAGATCCATTGTCCAAATTTCTTTAGAAGAAATACCACTGAGCTAACTGTCCAACTACCCTTAGCAAGATCCTTCCCTAAATAAAACTAATAGCATATTGTGTGCAACCTCTTTGCCAAATACATTTTCTCTATCATGTCATTGAATCTTAACTACACCAAACACTTCTCTAATCTAAAGATATTCAATGTCAGAGTTATTACATCTCACATCCAAATTCACATACTTGCATTACATAGAATCTCTAGATGACACACTTATAACTAAAGAAAATAACTTTCCTTTATACCAAGTCCTTAAACTAGTTATTGAGTTGGCCTTGAGCTTTTTCCAATTTACAATTATGATATAGGACAATATTAAGATAATATATTACATGGTGCATTACATCTTTACAACTTTTCATAATTACAACCAAATTGTTGACTTACAATCTTCATATCTCTTGAGGTGATGCTCATTAGGATGTGCATGTTTGATCATTGAATCTTCATCATGTTTCTACCTCTATACAAGCTTCCTTAAACAAATTCTATCTATTTTAAGAAATATAATGGAAACATCAACAACTACTCAAAAACTATAAATCTCAAATAACCATCAATTTTCTTCATGTTCCCATATGTACACTTAATCATATCTTTAGGACACTCTATAAAATACTTCCTCAATTGTGTATAGCCTCATCTTCAATCAATCAATCAACTGCACAACCTCAATCTCCACCTTTCGCTCTTTCAATCTCTCACATAATAACATGTTTGTAGACATTAGTGACAAAAACTACCATGAATACAACATATGATTACTGTATAATCTCTCCAACAATACTAGAATACTCTCCCATAAGAATATCATTCACATTCATGCTAACAAAACTATGGCATAAATGTCTATCATTCAACTATGCAAAAACGAGATTAAAAAAAAATGAATCTAAGGCTCTCATCCTAATTGAGTTTCTCGTGTTCCAATTTTATAACATTCTGGTTGTACTAGGTGATGCAGAGATAAAATCAACGAAGCAAAATCAAAAGGAACCAGGATTAGAAAGAGATAGATAATAATACTCTTCTAATTCATTCATCAAATGAATAGTATATACATTTTCTCTCTTACAGATTTCTTCTTCCCATAACTTCGTATCCAAAAACTTGACTAAACCTAAACCTAAAAACTCTATTTATACTTGGCGTTCTACAAAACATTCTAGATTATTATAAAATAGGAAAACTAACCCAAAGAGATCTCTTGCCGAAAGGGCTTACAGAATGTTCTAGATCTTGCAAAAATGGCTTATAGAATGTTCTAGATGATTACAAAATAAGAAAATTGAACACACAATGGTCTAGGCACATCCCAAGAAAATATCTTTATATGGGTGCTCCTACACCATACACCTGAGGACAATAAAATCCAAGCCCCTTGGATTGTCCTTTCTCTTTCTTGTCTTCCAATTCCTTGGTATTTGTTGTTTGTACTCTTGCCAAGTACCCAAGTCAACTTTCATATTTTCATAAAACTCTTCCACATAAGAATTCATGTAGAACTCTTGCAAACCTACAATAAATGGATTAGAAAAAGAAAATGGGACCTGATAATATATGAATTCATCAATTCGGTTCATTCTAGGAACCTTTGCATACATTTTAACAATGTCTTTATGTTGCAATATCACCATGCTTGTAGATAAATTTATCATTATTTGAGTCTTCTCCGTTCTCTTAGCTTCATCATAAGTCTTCTTCCTTGCTGTAACTATTATCCTTTTGATAAGCCATACCAATTTTTTTCTTAACTTCAAATGCCATCTCTTAGTTCCATCAAGAACCAACACATCCACCAATTTTCCATCTTTATGAACCTCTTCATCACAAGGCGCATCAACAATTACCATGTCAAACTCTTTCCTATCTTCAAAAACCATTTTATCATAAGGTTCATCACCAATTATTTGCTGCAAACTTTTTATATCAGCGTCAATTTGTTTATTTTGTCCTTCCAATGGACAAATCTTCTCTTCATTGGCAACCAAGTTCTCTATTCCATCTTCACAAGCTTCTGTAATCTCAATGGATTGTTTCTCCAAATCACTATTCTCTTTTTCCATATTTTTCTTCAACTCCTTTTTTAGTCTCGCTAAATTTTCTTCCCCTTTTTTAAGTTCCCTTATTAGGAATCTCATTTTCTCTTCTATCTCTTGATTCATTCTAGCTTCCTCTTCTCTTTTCTTTTTTTTTCTTTCTCTTCCTCTCTTTTCTTTTTCTGAAAATCACAATATGAAACCCATGCATCTAAAAGCATCCTTTTATTCCTCTTGTGACCATTTTCTCTCAACTGAAGCAAAAACAAAAGGAACTAGTAACAGAAAGAGATAGATAATAATATTCTTCTAATTCATTCAAATGAACAGTATATACACTTGCTCTCCTACAGATTTCTTCTTCCCATAACTTCACATGCAAAAACTTGACTAAACCTAAACCTAAAAACTCTATTTATACTTGTTATGATGTTAGATTATTACAAAATAGGAAAACTAACCCAAAGAGATCTTTTGTCAGAAGGGCTTACAAAATGTTCTAGATCTTGCCAAAACAGCTTATAGAATGTTCTAGATCATTACAGAATAGGAAAACTGACCCCACAATGGTCTAGGCACATCCCAAGAAAAGATCTTTATGTGGATGCTCCTGCACCACTAGACTATGCCAGTCCAATGAAAAAAATATTTTACTCATAGGCAATAAGGGAATACAAAAATTTTAAAACAATGTTGACAAACTCAAATTGATTTGGATCAGCTCCCAACTCAGCCCATAACCATCATATTTTCTATTAGGATATTTATGTGCAGGAATTGAGTAGACTTCGGCTATGTTAGAGCTTAGTTAAAGGCAAACCTTCATAGAGTTTATGACAGATATGATCAAGAGAAGCGATTCTATTGATAAGGCCGCTCAACATAGCAATCACTGATTAAATAAAGATTTGTTTGATATAAAACATTAACCAAATGTTCAATAATTATCTAACCCAGAGCCTATAAGTTCAATTGATATAGAATGGTTGGACATGAAGTTTGCAGAAAGTAGTACGGGGAATCTGTGTGAAGTATGGAGAGTTTTCTGAAAATGAAGACAAAAAGACAATGGTTAAGGCAATAGAGAAAACTTGTAGGAATATGTTATGAAATAATAACAATTATGATATTAACGATAGCAGAGTTTCTATTTGATTAGAGTATAATTTGGTAATAAATAGACATAGATCTGTATACAGTGATTTGATTTAGGACAGTGCCTCGGAAGTAAAGTGCACATCAATAATCATTAAGAAATGATCATAAATAATAAGAAAAAATGAATTTAAATGAAGGCATGGGTTTTATCTTTTAAGCTTAGGAGTGGTGATACATTTATCAAGTGTACAATCTGAATAGATGTTTTATTTTTCAAAGAAAATAACCAAACCAAGTGATCTCATAAAGAGTGTTTGTCGTCCCCAACTGCAATTAAGTCAACAATTAACTTTATAAAGAAAGATGCGTAGCACTATATGAAGGGAGACGTCTCTCAGCGAGATTTAAATATGTTTTATGACTTGAGGATGTTATGCAAAGCTCTATACAAGTTGTATTTCTAACATCAGAAGTCCCTACAACCAAACATTTCTCCTGAAGTAAAGCCTTATAATATGCTATACAAAACCTTGTTTATAGCAGGCTGGCCGTGGAACTGCTGCGCATTGGAACCATCAACTTCAATTTTACAATTCAAGCGTAAACATCAAAATCATGCTTTCCAAAATGAAAATTATATAGAAATGTTAGAAAGCCAACTCTGGAAAACAAATCAATAGAAATCAATGAAATTTCTTCAGAACCCTTTTAAGGTGACAAATAGGTCTAACCCTAAATATATTATTACCTTTACTATTGTACTTGTAAGTGCTTGCAATTCTTCAATTTTGTTCTCTATGCTGTGTCCTTGAAGCCTTCCTCTAATAGTACTTATCCACCTTATCATATTTCACAGGAAAAATGCGGGAAAATTTGAATCAACCCATCCCTTAACATTATAATATTTCTAATTTCTATCTTCTGGTGATAATTCTAGAAATTGAGCTCTCAAAAAACTTAAAAAAACTTGAACCATGAGATAATTTTGAAATTGGCAATAATGGTGTTTGACCCACTTGATGAAGAGATTAGGAGGACAATAATATACCAAAACAGAGCGCTTAAAATCAGAGACAAAATACTGACGGATTTAAAATGTTGTGTACAATACACAATATTTTACGTGCATAAACACATACATATTAAAAAGCCTACAATAGTGCAAACCTAAATCTAAAAATTGAATAGATGTCAAAATCAAATAGCAAAAAAATGCTCTGGGTTTTCTTGCTACATGTGAACTTTCAAATTTTTTTGCATACAGCCCTTCGCCTGCACTCCCCTTCTGTCGGCACCACTTGTCATACCGCGTTTACTACGGGAGCTTTAGGTTAGGATATAATGGCTCCGACCAGTGGTGAACCAGATGTTTCTGGTGTTCACACTGTTGCTTCAGACTGCCATGACGCCGCCACCGAACAAATGCCTGTGCAAGTTTATCCCGAAGGTTTTTCACAAGGTAATCCTGATATTATTCTTCCTTTGTAAGAATTTGATGCTGCATGTGACTGGTTAGAGCAACATACCTTGATAGGGTATTTTGTTGGTAGGACTCCTCCTGAAGCTATGCTCAGAGAATGGGTCAACAAATGTTGGACTCCTCATGGAGTCCGCCTTGATGCTATGCAAAACCTTACCAAAGGTTTCTTTTTATTTCTCTTTGCTAACCTGTCGCAAGTAGACACGGTCTTTAACAATGGCCCTTGGTCTGTGCATTCCTCTCTGCTAGTTTTTCAGAAATGGTCTCGAGACTTCACTGTCTCAGATGATAAAAAGCTTAGGGTTCCTGTATGGGTTGAATTCCTAGGCCTACCCTTGCCCTGCTGGCCTTTCATTGAGTCTATTGCCCAAGCCCTTGGCAAAGTTGTCACCAAGGAGCCTGAAATTTTTTTTAATGCTCGCCCTCAGCAGTGTGTTTGCATTGAAGTTGATCTCTCCAAAGATCTCAAGGATTCTGTGGAAATCTAGATTGGAACTCAAACCTTCTTATAGAAGGTGCTTTACTTGAACCTACCTAACACCTATTATAGGTGCCAATTTGCAAAACACAAGATTAGGGATTGCCCTTTGGCTACACCTAGGGTCAAACCCTAGCCTAAAGTGGCGCCTGTCAAACAGGCCAAAGGAAAAAAAGAAGAATGGGTTACTGTTGGGCGCAAGGGAAAGCCTGCCTTGAATCCCTTGGCACCTAAGCCATCCTATGTGGTGGTTACCATGATTCCTCCTACTTCCACAGAAGTGTCAATGCCTGCTAGCGTGGAGATGCCAGCGGTTTCCATTACCCTTGTTCCAGGGGTTTCGCAGGTTTCAAACCCTGCTAGTTTGCAGGGGATCAAGGTGGCTGCCAGGGCCTCACCCTTGGCTGGGGCTCATACTCCTCTTGTAGTTTCTTCCATAGTACCACCAACAATAAGGCATTCTCGCAGTCCTCTTGGATGTGCAGAGATATCAGGGGTAAAACGACAGGCTGTAAGTCCAGAGGATTTTTTTTCTGACTTCCACCCAATTTCTACCTTTTTGCAGAATCAATACTCCAATCTGGAGGATGAAGATGATATGGAAGAGTTCTCATGAACTTCCTCTCATGGAATGTTCGAGGTCTTATAGACCTCCCTAGAAATTTCTATGTCTGAGATACCCATCATAGACTTGGGAATTTAGATTTTCTTTGTCTGCAAGAAGTTAAGATTTTCGATTTCATGCTTTCTGCTGCATGCCACATCATTTGGCAGGATAACATTATGTTTTCTTCTCAGCATGAAGTTGGCCGAGGTGGTGTAGTTACTCTCTTGTCACCTCGCCTTCATTCTGCTATTATCTCGCATGGTTCTAACCCCACACACCATATTATTTGGCTTTTTCTTTCCATTAACAATCATTCTTTTGGAGTCATTAATGTTTATGCATCCAATGATGCTGTGGAAAGGGCACAAATGTGGGTTTGGCTTGCTGACAACTTTCCGCTAGCTACTTGGGTCCTATGTGGGGACTTCAATATGGTTGAAGTGGCCTCTGACAAAGATGGTATTCTGTCTTTCCATTGGACAGCTGGGGAAAGAGAAGCCTGGTTTTACATGTGAAATAAATTGGGCCTTTTTTATCCCAATACAAACTGCCCCCATGGTAGTGGGGCCTGGCACACTTGGTCCAATTTTTGAGCCAGTCCTGACCACATTTTGAAACGTCTTGATCGTGCTATGATCTCGGCGCAATCTCTTTTCTCCTTTTCTGAAGATCGCGAGTTACTTGTCATTCCCTTGACAGATGTAATGTTGTTAGACCACTATCCCATTTATTTTGGCATTTCTTGGCAAACAGTTGTCCCCAAGGTGGCCAAGTCTCAATTCTTCCTCAACACATCTGTGCTATTGCATGCTTCCACCATCTCCCATAGCCAACGTGTTTGGAATTTGGAGCCATGTCCGCATTCCCATCGGGGTTGGATTCAATGGTGGAATGACGCCATTACCAGAACTGGTCAATTTTTGTGCATCTATAGGCATCGGTTGGCAATCTTCAGAAAATGGTCTTATGAAGCCAATACCCTTGCCTTCAAAAAAGCCTCTGAAGCTCTCACCTTCAACCCCTTTGATGTGGATTTACAAATTCAGCTTGCCAAGCTTCGCCATGATAAGAAAATTGTTGATAACTATCCTGCCTGAGAAGCCCAAATCAAAGCACATCTCCATTGGTTGGAGGTTGGCAAAAAAGCCTCAAAGGAGTTCCTCTAGGCTCTTCGAGTCTGTCATACCAATGTTGGGATTAAAAAGATAAAACAGGTAACTGATGTTCTTTCTAGTCTGCCTGACATCCTGCAAGCATTTTTTCTTCACTATGAGAACATCTTTGCTTCACAAGGCAATTCGGTTGCTCAGGAGGAGGCTCTCAGAAAGTGTATCGTTGTTACTCCAAACTGCCTCGCTATTGAGCAATGCACTTTCTGTGAGCAACTTCTTTCCCTCCGAGACCTTAAAGAGGCAGTTTACTCCATGGTGGATGAAAAATCCCTTGGGTGTGATGGATTTCTCTATGATTTTTATAAACATCTTTGGGAGAAAATTGGTCCTAATCTGTACAAAGTCTATCTTGAAGCATATCATTCTAAAGCTTAGGAGCAATCATAAATAAAGGAAATATTAAATTCATAGCTAAAGCTGGTGATCCTGAGGACATATGCAACTAGAGGCCCATCACCCTCCTGAATGTGTCCTATAAGATCATTGCCAAGGCACTCTCTCTCAAAAATCGCAATATGCTACCTTTAATTGTGCAACCTGAACAAACTGGCTTCATCAAATCCAAGTATATTTTTAATAGCATCATTGCTGTCTGGGAAGGTATGGAATGGGCCTATAAGTCCAAGCAGCAGGCTATCTTTTTAAAGATAGATTTTGCTAAAGCCTATAATTGCATTGAATGGCCTTTCATTTTGGCTATGCTTCAGGCTTTGGGTTTTGGTCCCAATTTTCTTCAGTCAAGGGAGATGCTCTTTGGTGACACTAATACTTGCATCAAAATCAATAATTCATGATCTAAGGCTTTTGGACTTTTTTTCTCCATCAGGCAAGGTTGTCCGCTAGCTCCAGTGCTTTATGTCCTTGCTGCTGAAGGTTTTGGTTATTTACTTGCTCACTCTATGTCTTCAGGACTGGTCCGTGGCATTTCCTTGCCTAATTGTTCCTCCCAGTTAGTCAATGGTCATTTTGCTGATGATTATTTTCTTACTCTTCTTGAAGATGAAGAAAACATCAAAAATGCTTTAAATTGTCTAGACACCTTTTGTCAAGCCTCTGTCTCTGCCATTCAATGGCATAAAACGCTCTGTTACCGCCAGTCTTTCTTGCCAACTCCACCTTGGCTTAGCTAGTTTCAATGGAAATGGGTTACTCATAGAGAAATCTTCTGCTTTCTTAGCATTCCCTTTGCTTTCCAGGATCCCCCTATGGAACTTTGGAATGTTGTGCTTGCAAAGATTAGCAAAAAGCTTGATTATTGGATCACTAAATCATTTTTTCTTGCTAGTAAATTCCAGATTTGTTCTAAGATTCTGGTTGCCACCCATGTGTACTATTCTTCCTGTTTGGATCCCTCCAAAGCTTCCTATCTCAAACTAGAACGTTTGCTCAGAGATTTTCTTTGGGCCTCTGGTTCTGACCATCATGGTTTTCACAGAGTTGTTTGGGATATTTTTTGTCTCCCAAGGGAATCTAGGGGTCTCAGCCTGCTTTCCACTCAAAAGTAGGGCCTTGCCCTCTGTGCTAAATGGATTATCACAGACATTTCTAGAGATGAAGCCTAGAAGATAATGGTAAGGCATTGCATTTCTTTTGGCTTCCCTGTTAACAGAACGACATGGAAGGGGATTGTTTTTTAGACCCTTCTCACTATGCATGAACCAGTGGTCATACAGGGCTCTTTTGTTATAAAGAGCATCTGGAAAGCCTAGGAAGTTGTTAAACCTTGGCTTCGTTGGGCTGGTAATGAGTTTTGCAATGGGCTATCCTTAAATCAACAGAACATTTGGTGGTCTCCCCTTTTTTCCATCCAAGGTACTCCTCTTGCCAAGACTCAAGGTGCCAATGCTCTGTGTTTCTTTAAACGTGGCATCCGCAATACCAAGGATTTTTTTCAAGAGTCACCATGAATTTCAGGTCATGGGATGATATGCAAGTTCAGTATAGCCTTGGCAGTTCCGATCACCAAAGTTATGACCTTCTATTGTCTTCCATCCCTATACACTTAGTTCATAAAGTGGGGATTTAGTCTTTTTTTCCTTAGTGGCATGATTGGAAGTGGTATCCTACCACTCCATTTACCAATTATAATCCCAATATGGGGTATAGATGGCTTTCACCCCACCTTCCAATGGTGGACACGCTTAATCAATGGTGGCATTTGCAATCTTTGCTTTCTCAATGGAGAAAACATTTCGACACCATTTGGAGTGCCATTATAGAACCTAAGATTGCCCACTTTGCTTGGTGCCTTGCCTTCCAAGGTCTTCCCCTGGGGCCTCGACTCAAGCACATTGGGGTTCCTGATCCCAGATGCCCCTTCTGTGGTCAACCTGAGTCCTTTTTGCATATTTTTTGGTTTTGCAAGCGTGCTTAGAATTATTGGCACTGGATTCATGATTTTTTCAAGCCTTTCAGGCCCAAACCTTTTTCATGGCACATGATCCTGCTGGGTGATTCCTCCAGAATTCCTCAGAAGTGCTCCTAGATTTGGCATACCTTCAGGATGGAAATTTGATTTTCTCTGTGGAAAGATAGGAATGCAGTTTTATTCACTTATAGTTTTTTGGATGTTAACATTGCAATGTACACTAAGGCATGCATTTGTAACAATGTCATTATACAGATACAGGTGCAAGCTAATAAAGTTACCCTAGAAGTTGTGCACTTACAGGAATTGTTAAATCATTGGGACAATGCTCCATGCACTATTGCCAGAGTGCCTCCGGATGCCTCAGCTGATGGCTCTTCATCTCACGGTCACCATTCCTGATGTTTGTCCTCTGGCCGCCATTCACACACACTGCGCTCCCAGGGTCACCGCCACCACTCTCCCAGTGGTGGACATGGCAATTGGAGGCACCGCTCCGCTTCCCCACCGCGTGGTGGTTCTGGCTCCTCCCCCTGGGTAGGCTTCTAGCCGGTCCTTGGCTCCTCCCCCTAAACGGGCGCACTCTGGCAAGTTTCCTCGGTTGGCCTTGGAAATTTCTCCTTTGTGGCTAGACAAGAAGGATGCAGAGACTGCGACTACCCTAGATCCTACTGATGTTGCTGACGGCTGGATTGTTCCTAGTCCACCCCACAATCCCACTGATGCGCGGGGATTTCTTGATAAAGATGATCCTCCCTCTACTGGTACTGCCTTGGCAGCCTAAGGTTGTTAAAAGTTTTTTTTTTTGATGAATAGTGAATAGTTTCTGGTTGAGGCCATGTTGTTAATTTCGGCTTCGATCATGTGAACTCATTCGCGGGGTGATCTTGTATCCCCTGACCCCTTTTTTGTGAATTGTAAACTTAGTAAATTTTATTAATTGAAAAGGACTATTCATCAAAATAATCTAAATATTGTGTTTCAAATTTATCATGTGGTTGACACATGGAAAGAGGTTGAATTGATAGGAAGTAGTAGCTGGAATTAGATCT
Source organism: Cupressus sempervirens (assembly GCA_028749045.1). Classification (NCBI taxonomy): domain Eukaryota; kingdom Viridiplantae; phylum Streptophyta; class Pinopsida; order Cupressales; family Cupressaceae; genus Cupressus; species Cupressus sempervirens. The sequence goes on along the minus strand of CM053789.1, from coordinate 10,617,218 downwards.
AAAGGTATCTGAGTAAATTAACTTACTTTTATTTGAATTAAACCATATATATATATATATATATATATATATATAAAATAGAGTCTAAGATTTTTATAGAAATAAACTGCTTCAATAAAAATTTAATTAATATTACCTGTATTAATATTCCTTGTCCCAACTATCAGACATACCAAAAGGTTTTAATAGGGGTTCATCAATAATGTAGCAGGGAGGCCTGGAATTTGATGACCATATTGGCCATTTTTTTACTAAATTGTCAATATTTGTTAAATATTTGTTATAGATAAGTTAGTATTGTGTTCAATATTATACATAAATGTGATTTTATAATATATATCTATGATAAATATATATTATTTTATATTATAGATGTTTCAATTTTATTTCCTTTCTCTTTATATGTTTCTATATTTATATTAATTTAGAATTTTGTTGAAATAAAATACAAAAAAAATTTAAAACTTATTTTTAAAGACATAAATTTTAAAAATCTAAGTACTTAGAAACTTTCTTTTGAGATTAGTACTAATTTATTATTATATAAAAAAATCTATATGACAGGCAGGGGTGAACATCAAATTCCAGGCCTGATAGCAAGAACTCGAGGGAAAAGATGTTGGGCAAGACAAAGAAAGAAATAAAAGTACTTCTACCTTTCTTCAAAAATATCTTCAGCAAGACCATTAAAAAAAGTACTTTTACGTTTGTCTAAATATGGTAGTATGAGTGTGCAAACAAATATGAAATGCTGTTGTTTCCCAGATTGTCTGTGACTGTTGGTTCATCCTTTTCTTGTTCTACATTAGTTTGAACATTTCTGAAAAACTTCAAAAGAAAAACCACATCAATGATTTTGAAACATTTAAAAGATAATATTACTAGGTCATTTGAAAACTATTGTAATATTCCATATATCTTCGATCTTGGGCCACTGGAGTAGGTGCTTTGGGAATAGCTTCGTATGGAGTAAGCCTTAAAATAGATATAGGCAGAAAGACAGGAAGAAAGACAACCTGAAAGAAGAAAAAATAATACTAGTGCATGCTCAAGATGTAGCTTATCATTGTAGGGACTGCCACTACAATTTTATCCCTAATAGCCGTGCCAACAACTGTCTTTAAGGTAGATGCCTACCATTAAATAGGAGCACATAGATGCACACTATCGCAAATGACATTACTATCTTACTATGAAAATTTCTATTCTACAATTTCAATATTTGTTCGTCCTATTTTATTGGTGAATAATTGATAAACTACTAAATAAAAGTAGAGCACAGATAACAACAGAAAAATAGGGCATAATAGAGTAACAACAAAGCAGCAGAATAGAGGAACAACTAAACAGAGAGACAGAGGAAATAGTAAAATCACGGTATTATTAATCACTACTGATTTTGCTGCATACATAAGATAAGAGGCTGGGTATTTATAAGCATACTGAATACCTCTGGAAATTTCTTGTAGGCTATAGTGGAGAGAAAGGAGAAATTGGGACAATTCAAGATATTTCTGGACTCTACATTAAATACTCAACTACCACATTCAACTAGAAAGAAAGAAATAAACATTATTTGTTGTAACACTCCCCTATAATGTTTATTTTGAGGGTATCAGAACATCCTCGAGTTGTAATAGATCTCTAAATTTAGTAAATTTTATATTAGACAATGCTTTTGTAAATATATTAGCAACTTGATCTTCTATTCCACAAAAAACAAGTTCAACCTCGTGACTTTCAACTAGATCTCGAACAAAATGATGATGCAGTTCTATATGCTTGGACCTTGCATGATATGCCAGATTGTTTGCCAACTTGATAGTACTTTGGTTGTCACAAAATATTGTAGTTGGAGAGTTTTGTGGATGGTGCAATTCTTCAAGTAATCACCTAAGCCATGATGCTTCTTGAGATGCCTTTGATGAACCAATATATTTAGCTTTTGTAGATTGAAAAAACACCCTTGATTACTTCTTGCTGCTCGATGAAATCAGTCCTGATATAAGATGGAAGATATAACCTAAAGTTGACTTTCTATCATTGATGTAGGAGCATCCAGAGGTATAAAGGCAATCCTGTGTCACCAAAAAAATGTACTTAGACTTAGTTTCTGTTTCATGTGTTTTCATTTTTGGACACCCATTTGCATCAAATAAAAGTTCCAACTCTCACAGTTCAACTATCAGTGTGCTAGAAAATCTCAAAAAAATAGGATCATGCAATTTGGCCATCATTTTGGTGACCTAGAAGGTGTGAATGGGCCAGATGAATGTAATTGTGATTTAGAGCATTCCAGAAAAAGAATCAGGTCAAAAGGCCCCACGATTTGAACGTTATTGCAATTTATGGGTTTTGGAGACCTCCTAAGAATGCTTCAAAGTTAGGTTAGGGGCATTAAATGACCTTGAAAAGGGCCAAAAAATGGGGGATGAACGAAGCTGGTCCATAGGGCTATAGAGCGCTTCGAGAGCTTTTCAAAAATGTAAACGGTTCGTTAGTCAGAGCTACGGTTCAAAAGTTATGCCTCCCAAAAGTTCGGTTACCATTTTTGGATTCTTCTAGATTTGCACTGACTTCTAACGCAGCTTTTGGAACCTTCTATTTGGTCGGTGGATGCCTAGTAGCACTTTCTAGAATGTACTCCTAGTCCTTAACCCTTCGAGGTCTATTTAAGGAGATTTCTGGCATTGTAAAAGGCAGTTTGGAGTGGAGTTTGAGAGGAGGTACTGAAAGGAGAAATTATCTCTAGATTTATGCTATTGTAAGCCGTTAGGGCATGTTTTGAAGTTTATTTTCTCTGTACTGTTTGTACTAGCTTATTTTCTCAGTTAATATATTTTCCCCTTTTCTGTTGTGTCCATTTTGTTCTTGGGTTGTGTTCCCATCAATCATCAATGTCACTTGCATAATTAGAATATGTATATCCAACTACAGTAGGCTCTCCTCCATACTTATATTCAATGCCAAGCTAGTAAGTGCACTTAATGTATCTTAATATTCTTTTGGTTGCTTTCCAATGTTCAATGTGTGGATCTACCATGTACCTAGATACAATGCCAACAACATATGCAATATTTGGTCTACTTATGGTAAGATACAAAAGATTTCCAACAAGCTACCTATACAATTTTCCATCCACCTTCCTTTGAGTAGAGTTAGCACTCAACTTTAATCCTACTTCACATTATGTTTTAGATGGTTTATAATCACTCATATTGAATTTCTTAAGTACATCAAGAGCATACTTTATCTGACAAAGCATGAACCTTCCTTCTTCTTTCCATACTTGCGTACCCAAAAAGTAGTCCATTAGTCATAAATTAGTTATTTCAAAACTTGTTTGAGTTGATCTTTAGTTATCTCAATATCATGTGTGTGATCTCCTGTAATAATCAAGTCATCTACATATAATACAATGATAACAACTTTATCATCACTATATTTTACTTACACATCTGGATCAACTTTACTTCTTTTAAATCCAACATCTAGAAAATACTTATTTATTTTTGAGTACCATGCCCTTGGTGCTTGCTTAAGACCATAGAGTGGTTTTCTTGATTTACACACTAAATTTTTTTCACCATATTTAATAAATCCTGGTGGTTGTTGGATGTAAATTTCTTCCTTTAAATCACCATGCAAAAATGCACTTTTTACATCCATTTGAAAAATTTTCCAACCAAACTTTGTAGCTAAAGCTACTATTGTATGAATGGAAGTCATCTTAGCTACTGGAGCAAAGGCTTTAGTATAGTCTATACCTTCTTATTGTGAGAAGCCCTTAGCCACTAACCTTGCTTTGTATTATTCAATAGCTCCATCTGATGTGAACTTGGTTTTATAGGTCCACTTGCAACCAACCATATTCTTTCCTTTTGGACATGTTGTTAGTTCTCATGTTCCATTCTTTATCAAAGAGTTGTATTCTTCTTGCATAGCCACTTCTCATTCATCTTTTCCTTTTGCTTCTTCATATATGCTTGGCGTGTCAACCTACATCATCTTGGTCATAAGAGAATAGTTAGCAAATATATTTCTAGGGCCTTCTTGATAAATTTCTTGAATGCTTCTAAATTTACTTGGGTTTCAATTATAACTTTGACTTGATTCTTCAACTTGAGTCTCTTCCCATGTAGTAGTTTGCACAGTTTGACTTTGACCATTGGTAGAAGTAGAATTTTCTTCATCAATCAAAATTGGAAAGAAAGATAATGTTGGAGAGTTACCATTCTTAACATCTTCATCAAACCATACATTTATTTTAATATAGATTTCATTTGTTTTGGGATTGTATAACCTATATCCTTTTGATTCCTCAGTGTATCCAACCATTATGCACTTCTCACTCTTCATTTCAAGTTTGTTCCTTCTTTCATCAGGAATGTGAACATATGCATTGCAATCAAAAATTCTAAAATGAGATACTATAGGCTTTCTTCCACTCCATGCCTCTTCTGGTGTTATTTTCAAAACTACCTTAGTAGGTGTTCTATTCAAGATATATATGGCAATATGAACTAATTCAGCCCAAAATTTAGCTTCTAGATTTCTAGAATGAAGCATACACCTAGCCATTTCTATTATAGTTTTATTTTTCCTTTCAGCAATGCCATTTTGTTGGGGTGAATAAGAGATAGTTGATTCCTTTTTTATGCCATGTTCTTTACAAAAATCTAAAAAGGTCTTATTCATGTATTTAGTCCCTCTATCAATTCTTATTATCTTTAAACACTTTCCACTTTATTTTTAAGTCAAAGCTTTAAACTCCTCAAACTTTTGAAACACTTCATCTTTCTTTTGTAGAAAATACACCCAAATTCTTCTACTATAATTATCTATATAGGTGAGGGTATACCTTGATCCTCCAATTGAAGGTGTTTTAAAAGGACCCATTACATCACTATGAACTAGATGTAGAGGAGTTTTTGCTCTCCATGATTTACCTTGAGGGAAAATTTCCACATGTTTTCCCATTGCACATCCTTCACATACCTTGGAACTTAATGACATCTTTGGAAGTCCATGCACCATTTGTAATTTCTCCATAAGCTTGAGACTTTGAAAATTGACATGCGGCAAATGCTCATGCCATAACTTGCTCATATCATCATATTAGGCAATAGAACACATATGTTTATCTCCACATTTAGAAGTAAATTCTTTAAACTCATATAATCCATTCTCCATTATGCCAATTGCAATAACTATATAATTATCATTGACATCCTTGATTAAGCATTTATCATTATAGAATTCTATTTTATGTCCTTGACTTGCAATTTGAGATATTGAAAGTAGGATTTTTTTTAATTCAGGGACTAACTTCACATTTTTGAACAGACCATTATCAACTTTGACATCACCAGTCCCTTTAAATTCTAAAGCACTATTATCCCCCAAATATATTTTCTCTATATTATTTTCACTTATTGATTCAAATTGATTCTCATAATGAGACATGTGTTGTGTAGCACTAGAATCAATAACCCAATCGTATTATTTTCTTTAAGTGCAACACAAAATGCATTTCTTTTAGAATCACCAAATTTTGGAGAATTATTTATCTTTATTTTTTGTATCTCTCTTCTTCTTGAAACATTCATTTTCCTTATGACCATTTTACCACAATAATGACATTTCTATTTACTTCTATTATGATCTATAGATGAAACACTCTTATTTTCATACTTCAAATGTCTTTCTTTAAATTGATTATCTTGTGACTTCTTATAATATTATTTTCCTTTCATTACAAATGCTTGAGATTCACCATCAAATGATTCTTTTTCTTTAGCTTGTCTTTTCTTTTCTTGAACTAACTTAGCACACAGTTCTTGAGATTTAATACTTTTTTGTTTATTTGCATTATCTAAACCCCTTATAAATGATTGATAAGATCCTGGAAGAATTTGTAATATAATTTGCACAAAATCTTTATCATCTATATCTTTTCCAAGAGAAGCAAGCTCATTCTTCTTTTCCTTTAACTTACTTAAATGTGGGACTATCTCTTGTGAGCTTGATAATTTCATATTGTATAACTCAGTAGTGAGAAATAACACTTGAATTTTGATATAAATCCTTCAAAATTTCTCATACTTTTACTCCACTTCTCTCATTACAAATTTCTAGAAAAACCTCTTCTAAGAGTGTAAGCTTGATTAGTGTTGCTACCTTCTTATCTCTTTTATCCCAATTATCTTGATCCTTTCTTGGATTTGTTGGCCTCTATTCACTACCAGTCATAATATCATAACAATTTTGAAGAGTTAGAGTGATTTCAACATGAGATACCCAATCATAATAAATTTTCCCATTTAATTTAACTGTAGGAAAAGTCACACCAAGTGATTCCATTATCAAATTCTCCCTTTTTGGATGAGAATGAAAGAGATTTCAAAAAAGACTTTAATGCCCAGATTGAAATTGAAAACCTCTCACCAATTTGTTGAGCAAAGTCTCTTTCTTGTGATGGTGTATTGATCTTTTTGTCACAAGAATTGCTAATGCTGCTCACTCCCAAATTTCACCCTACAAGTAAAAGATTCAGCCAAAAAAATCATAGCCCAAAGAGAAAAGAAGGCTCTAATACCATGATAAATTACTAATAGAAATAGAGCACAAATAAAAATAGAAAAATAGGGCATAATAGAGTAACAATAGAGTAGCAGAATAGAGGAACAACTGAACAGAGAGACAAAGGAAATAGTAAAACCATAGTATTATTAATCACTACTAATTTTGTTGCATACATAAAACAAGAGGCTGGGTATTTATAAGCATACTGCAAACCTTTGGAAATTTGTTGTAGACTATGATGGAGAGAAAGGAGAAATCAGGAAAATTCAAAATGTTTCTAGACTGTACATTAAATACTCAACTACCACATTCAACTAGAAAGAAATAAATAAACATTATTTGTTCTAACAATAATCCTCTATAATGGTGCATTCTTTCGCATGGAAAAGATAAAAGTAAACTTCTAATAATATGAATCCTCAAAAGTGATAAAAAACCACACTGGAAGAAAATGATACTCAGCTATGAGCTCTTTTGATGAATATAGGCCTAGGATTGTATTTATAAGATAAACCACATTAATTGAAGATTGATGTTGAGATTCACTCTAGAATCACCATTCAAACCACTTTAGAAGTACTTTAAAATAAGAAGTCATCATGGATAATTTTTGGTCTTTTTTAATAAAGCATGTTGTCCTTGGATATGTTATGATGTGCATGAGTCAGTTTGGATTTGTTTTATTTTAGTTTTCTTAGGAATTAGATCTGCAGTCTATGGTGATTGTAGGCTATTAAATAAAATTTTATTTTGTAATATTTTTTATCAGCTATGAATTTTTTTTGTCTCCTTAGGTGTTCAAAACAAATATTTGTGTTTTTTATGATAAAAACGGAGCCTCCTCTATTTTGTATCAAAGATTCTTTAGTTGTTTACATTGTATTGATATTGACATATTGATTGTTTATTCTTTCTTGTGTTGTTGCTTTCTTTCTAAATTTGGTATCAAAGCACAACATGTTTGGAAGACATTAGCATGACAAAAAATTTGCAAATCCTAGAGTTTAATGGAGTTGATTATCAATATTGGTCAATCAAGATGAAGTTTCTTTTTATTGGGAAAGATTATTGGAAGATCATTGAATCTAGATACAAAGAGCCTATAGACTAGAATACTCTCCAACCTAATGATAGGAGATTGAAGAAAGAAGCTCAGAAGAAGAATGCAATGGCATTGTTTCACAATTAGATAGCTCTTGAGAAGAGCTTGTTTCCCCAAATCATTGATGCATAGATAGAAAAGGAGGCCTCAAAGACTCTAAAAGATGCTTACCATGACAATGATTAGATCAAGGTTGTGAAGCTACAAACCTTGAAAAGAGAATATGAAAACTTGAAGATGAAGGAAATGGAGAATGTGGGAGATTTATGTGTGAGAATGAAATATGTGACTTATAAAATGGCCACTTTAGGTGAACCTATGACTCAAGAGCATGTAATACAGAAGGTATTAAGATCTCTAACCCCAAGATGGAATACTGTAGCAATTGTCATGGAAGAAAGCAAAAAAATAGCTACCATGCAGTATGATGAGTTGGTTGGATCTCTCATATCACATGTGGATATAATAAGGGACATGTCTACTAGTGTTAATGAGAAGGCTTTTCCTTCCTAATTGCAAATTTCAAAGAATGATGGTGCTAGTAGCAGCAATAACAACAACAAAGGCTTGGAAGGGGTCAAAATTAGAATCTTTCGAGGGGATTCAGAGGAGGAGGAGGCACTCAAGTAGGAAGAGTAGAGGCAGATTTGATAAAAGGAACATCTAATGCTATCATTGCTATAAGTCTAGACATTTTGAGAGAGAGTGTAGATTGAAACAAGGTAACAATAATGCAAATTATGCTCAACAAGATGAGAATCCTTCCTCAAGTAGTTTATTTTTGTGTTATGGGAAAGGTGAGAGTAATGTGAATGATATTTGGTATTTGGATACTAGATGCTCTAACCATATGTCTAGTCAAAAGGAAATATTTTCAAAGCTTGATGATAGTTATAGATCCAATATTACTCTTGGAAATAAAAATATAGTGAATGTTGTAACCAAAGGAGCCATGGATGCTGAAATAAAAGAACATATGAAAAATGTTCAAGATATTTATTTTACTCCCAAATTGAAGCATAATTTATTGAGTGTTGGGAAGCCTTCTAAAAAGACTTATAGAGTGGTATTGAGAACATGAAATGTAGTATCTATGATAAGAACTAGAGAAATAAAGTGATTATAGTTGTTCCTTTGAAAAAGAATAGGATGTTTCCTTTGAAGTTTGGTGAAAATGACAATCAGCTTGTCAATATGGCTTATGAGGATAAAAAATTGGTTGTGGCATCTCAGGTATGGAAATTTGAATTTAAATAGTTTGAAGAATCTAACATCAAATGCATCAGTTCTTGGATTGCCTAAGGTTGAAGAGCATAAATAGATTTGTAAAGGGAGAGCATAAATAGATTTGTAAAGGGTGTGCAAAAGGGAAACATGCATGGGAATCATTTCCTAAAGGCAATACATGGATTGTTTGATACCCACTCTAGCTTATTCATTCAGATATTTATGGTCCAATGCAAATAAAAAGCTTGGGTAAGTTATCATATTTTATTACTTTTATTGATGATTACTTACGCACAAGACTAAGGATGAAGCTTTTGATACATTTAAGAGGCTTAAAGCTCATATAGAGAATGAGAAAGGGAACATGATTAGATGTTTGAGAACTGATCGTGGAGGAGAGTTTTGCTCAAAAGATTTTCATAATTTTGTGAGATGAATGGAATCAAAAGAAAACTCACAACTGCATACACACATCAATGGAATGGAGTGGTTGAAAGGAAGAACCATACTATAGTAGAAATGGCAAGGAGTATGTTACCAACCAAGGTTTAGAACAATTCTTATTTGGTTGATTCAGTTGCTACAGCCATATATATTCTCAACAGGAGTCCTACAAGTGCCCTAGACAAGATGACTCTGTACGAAGCATGGTATGAGAAAAGGCCTAATATCAATTATTTTAAAGTTTTTGGTTGTTTAGCTTATGGTTGCATCCCTAATTAGAATGGAAAAAAGCTAGATGCTAAAATTGAATCATGCATTTTTGTGAGTTATAGTGAGGAAAGAAAGGCTTACATATTTTTCAATCCTATTATTAATAAGATTGTTTTTTCAAGAGATATGATTTTTGATGAAAGGAGAGTTTATGGTCATCAAGAAGGCCATGTTGAAAAGCCAAAATTAGTTTTGGATGATATTATTTTTGATAATGATAATGAGCAACCAACTAATAGATCTATTTCAAGATCACCAAACCCAGCAAGAAACCCCTCATCAATTTCAAGACTTAGTCCTGATGTAACTCTAAATTTTGGCAAATTTAGAGTCCCAAAAACTATGTCAAGGGCTAATTTTTAGATCTTACCCACTAATTATATTCAAACAATATGCTTCAAAATACAAAAAAGTTATGGTTAGAGGAATATGGAAAAGAAAGTTGTTTTATCTAGGCATGCATTGCGACACTATCCAAACTGACTTGTGCAATTTGTCAAACAAGTTATATGAAGAGAATGCAAATACCAATACAAAGAGCCTTGATCTCTATTGCAAAATAACCAGATATCCTATTTGTCTATAGATTGTTGATTGAGAAATATAACAAGTAGTGTGATATTGGGGGCATTCTGGTTTCGAATGTGATGAAGATTTATGGCATCAGCACAAAAAAATTGCTTAGTATGAGAAGAGGGACTACTTCACATTCCTTTTGATTGTTCTTCATATACTATTTTTTATCATGGGTTGGGTGATTGCAAGGTAGAACTCTTACCTAGATCACCATTGATTCAAATAATGCTTCTAGCCCTTTGTCCAACTATTGGAAGCACCTCTAAATTCAAATCAAGTTAGCTATTTATCATCATATTCAGTCCACATGTAATGTCAACAGTGACAAGGACCAATTCAGCAATGACTATATGCAAGGAATTTTGAATATAAAAGTATTAGGAAATGAGAACAAATGTAATTAATGCTACAAGATGAAAAAGTATAGTTATATATCCAAAATCTGCATGTGAGTGTAAAAGCTTACCACATTGCATTCTCTCACCATGGTATTTCATCCAATACCAAACATGGAGATTGCACTAGATGTAATTGCAAATTAGTCAAATATCAAAAAGCAATGTATGATTAAGCGTGGTGGAGTCTTAAATAAATTGGCATGAATCACACATGCATTGCATTTGGTATAATAGAGCGATCAAAGCCAAAGATCATGTGTATGCATCAAAGGTATCTTGTATGTGAATAGTAAACTTTCATACATGAGGTAGTCAACAAACAAAGGAGTCATACTTGGCAGGAGCGACAAGTATCAATATATGTTTCAATCACACGAAACTTATAGATGGTCACAATGGAATAGAACTCAAAATATACATAATGAAGATAGAAATCTAGTGCCAAAATTGTGAGAAATATATTAAAAATTAATTTAATACTCACAAACCTAAACCTAAAATCTTTACTCGGCACTTGAAAAAATGCTCGACACATGAAGGTGCCGAGTGCCAATTTTTCTCAGCACTTTCTCGACACATGAAGGTGCCGAGTGATCGATTGCTCAACACTTAATGGTGCTGAATGACAGACAATAGGTGCTGAGTAAACTCGGCACACAAAGGAGAAAGCTCAACACCAATGGATGCTGAGTGAGCTTGGCTCACAAAGAAAATGCTCGGCACTAGAATAGCTCAGCACAAAAATGTAGTAGGCGCCGAGTGTTCTATTTCAACTGAAATATTATAACTTAGAGAAATTCAACATGAATGCTTTCACCATTAAAACTAGAAAGACCAAAGCTTTAACTTTTCAAACAAACTTATCAAATGCAATGAATAGGAGAAGAAGATAGATTCAAGTATTCCTGCTTGCTTTCTATTCAATCTTTCATTAAACTATTATAAAATCTAGGAGCATTCGGCTTCAACCATAAAACTCTAAAATAACCCTAAACTGATAATACTTCAAACTTCAATAAAATTTTAAACCTGCAACTCTAATGGCTGCATACAATGGTGCCTGCAGTAATCACTGCTTCAACAGGACAAATCCAAACAACAAAAAACTTATAGAGTGAACAGGGGAAACACGTACAACTGCAGGCACAAACTTCTTTCCTTCTTCCTTCTCTACTCAGCTCTACAACTTCTCTCTGATCTACTTGATCTGTTTGAACTCTGCAAATGAATGAATGAAGTTTTTTTTTTTACATCCTTCCTTTCCCTCTCAACATTCAAATTCAAAATCTCACCTACCAAAAATAAATGCCTGTCGTTCATGGATGCCTGCGGTGACCTGACAAGATAGATGGGTGTGGGGCTCGAGGAAAATCTGAAGGCATTGAGGTTTAATGTCCAACACTCCCCCTTTGTCCCAAGCCAAACAAGAAAGGATCACAACTGATCCAAATCAACTACACCAAGACTCTCTCTTAAGTGTACAAAAGTTTCAATGCCTAATGGCTTGGTGAAAATATCTACTAGCTACTGCTCAGACTTGCAAAATTCCATCTTGATATCCCCATTCTCCACCATCTCTCTGATGAAGTGATATATGATCTCTATATGTTTGCTTCTCCCATGGAAGACTGGATTCTTGGACAATGCAATTTTTTTAATTTTAAAAAGAGGGCTAAACGCTTTGACCTGGAGCTATGAACTAGTGAGGCCACAAACAGGGGACCTCATCCCCATGAGATTTTAACTTTGATGGCAAGGATAACAACACAAAAACTTAACCATCACAACATGCCACTATTGGCGAAGGTCTTGGACAATGCAATTGATGAGATGTTGTCACAATAAATTGTGGTTCCATCCTCTTTCCTTTCATTCAAATCTATCAAGATCCTCCTTAGCCAAATTGCTTGACATGCTACTACATTTTCTGCTATGTATTCAGCCTCTGCTATAGATTGAGCAATGATAGGTTGCTTCTTGGATGCCCATGAAATTGCACCTGATCCCATATGAAACATGTATCCGAAAGTGCTCTTCCTATCATCTATGCTTCAAGCCCAATCACTATCAGTGTAATCAACCAACTTGAATTCATTATTTGCAGTATACAAAATCCCAAATCCCTTGGTACCTTTCATATACCTTAGGATCCTTTTTCCCGCTTGCCAATGGGAATCCTTTAGTGTTTCCATAAATTTGGAAATCAGACTTAGTGCATGCATTAGGTCTGGCCGAGTTGCAGTCAAATACATTAGACTTCCAACCATACTCTTGTATAGTGTTGGATCCACTCTCTTGCTAGAGTCTTCCTTGCTCAACTTCAAACCTATTGTTGTTGGTGTGGGGGCTGTCTTACTATTCTGCATTTTAAATCTCTTCAAGATCTACTCTGCATACTTTTCTTGAGAGATGAAAATGCCAGCATGCATTTGTTTTACTTCTATGCCTAGAAAGTATTTCAAGAGACCTAGGTCTATCATTTCAAATTCACTTTTCATGGCCTCTTTAAACTCACCAATTAGAGCCTTGTCATTTCTAGTAAAAATTAAGTCATCTACATACAAGACAACAATCAATACATTACCATATGCTGCCTTGATGTAAAGAGTGGGCTCACCATTGCTTTTGCTAAAGCCATTGCTCATCAAATATGAGTCAATCCTATTGTACCATGCCCTTGGAGCTTGCTTGAGCCCATAAAGAGCTCTCTTCAAAATATATACTTTGTTCTCTTCACCTGCAACTTCATAACCAGGTGGCTGCTCCACATATACTTCTTCTTTCAATACACCATTTAAGAAGGCGAACTGCACATCCATTTGAAAAACTTTCCACTTGTGCTGGGCTGCAATTGCTATGACAACACACACAGTTTCCATTCTTGCAACAGGGGCATATGTCTCATCATAGTCTCTCCCATACTGCTGTTTGTAGCCCTTGACTACCAGCCTTGCCTTATGCCTATCAATCTTGCCTTCAGCATTGCATTTGGTCTTATAGACCCATTTCACTCCAATCACTTGCTTCTCGGGAGGCAATTCAGTTAGCTCCCATGTTTCATTCCTTTCTATAGCATCTATCTCCTCATCCATGGCTTTACACAATATCTTCTCCTTAATAGCTTCTTCAAAATATATTGGATCGCTATGAGAAAATAATGCAAAATTAACACTCTCATCATAATCTTCATACCTTTCATCTTGGTATATCTCTCTAAGACTCTTGGTCTTTCTTGGTAATTGCTGCATTGTCGATTAGCTCGATCTTCACTAGTACTCAGCATTGACAATCGATCATGCCTAGAGGAGCTTGACAATGATTGAATCTGCTTGCATTTTCTTCTATTTTCTCCTTCTTTTTGTTCATCAGTGTCTTCTTCACTCATAATTGGCACTTTACTTGAAGTGCTTGGTGACTCATCAATTGGACTATACCAAGACTAATTTTCAAGAAATTCCACATCTCTTGAAAGAGTCATCTTGTTGTTCAATGGGTCATACAATCTGTATGCCTTTGATTCTGAGCTATACCCTATGAAGATGCACTTCACACCTTTGTCATCCAATTTTTTCCTTTTCTCTTTAGGCACATGCGCATATGCAACACATCCAAACACCCTTAGGTGTTCAACTGTCCATCTTCCTTGTGACCATACTTCCATTGGAATTTTGTCACGGACTGCCTTTGTAGGATACCTATTAATAAGGTAAACTATTGTTGCCACAACCTCTCCCTAAAATTCAGTTGGGAGACCTTTCTCTTTCATTATGCTCCTTGCCATTTCAACAATGGTCCTATTCTTTCTTTCAGCCACTCCATTCTGCTATGGTGTATAGCTAGCTATGAGCTCTTTCTTTATGCCATGTTTCCTGCGAAAGTTTACAAAAGAATTGGAGGTATACTCCCCTCCTCTATCTGACCTAAGGATCTTGATATAGTGTCCACATTCTTTTTCAGCCTGGGCTTTAAATTCTAAAAAAATATCAAATGCTTCAGATTTATTCTTTAAGAAATACACCCATGTCATATGACTGAAATCATCAATGAATGTCATGAAATAAGTACTCCCTCCAATGGAAGTAACTTGCATAGGACCAACTAGGTCGGTATGCACTAACTCTAATGGATATCTAGCCCTCCTAGAATTTCTAGAATTAAAAGGAATCCTATGTTTCTTACCCAAAATACAAGCCTCACACTTGTCACAAGAATTTCCTACACATGGAAAACCATCTACCATTCTTTTATTTGACAATAAATTTAAACCAGCATAGCCAAGATGACCATACCTGAGGTGCCATAGCCGTGAGGGGTTTTCAATCACACTCCTTAGAGCTGATTGTGTGTGAGGTGCAACACAAAATTGAGATGAGAAACATGTCTCTATCCTCAAAGGAAACATTATGTTCTTTTTCATTTGAACTACTGCAAGTAAGTTCTTGCTCCCATCTTTTTCATGAATGACACACGTGTCATTATCCATTAGCACTTTGTATCCATTTTGAATGAGCTGACCAATGCTCATGAAATTGTGCTTCATACTAGGGGTGAAATACACATTTTGTATTTCTTTCTTCTCACCTTTGTTGGTGCAAACCATAATAGATCCTTTGCTAACAACTGGTAGGGTTCCATTGTTACCCATCTTAATTTTTGATTTGAAACTCTTGTCAATGAATGAAAACAAAGTTTTATTACCACTCATGTGGTTGCTACATCCACTGTCAAGGTACCAAACTTCAGGGCTTCCTTCTTCACCAACATTGCACATGATGAAGGCAGTGGCATTGTTTCCACTTCTCATGTTCACATCAGCCACATTTTCTTGTCTTGACTGATCATTTTGCTTCTTCTAGCATTCATTTGTATAATGCCCATATTTATGACAGTAGTAGCATTCTATTTTACTCTTATTTGAGTTGTAGTTTTTCTTACCTCCTCTTGAGGTATTTTGTGAGCTACTTGTTCCATCTGCTCTTCCTAAGCTTTCTGCTGTAGCATTTCTTTATCCTCCATTACCTTGGCCTCTGCCTCTAGAGTTTCTGCCTGAGCCATTTCTTCCTCTCCTCCTTCCTCTTGGATTTGACTGAGCCTTGAATGCTTGCTCTTGAGAAGTAGAAGATGTAGATATATTGATCCTATGCTCATGGGTTTGAAGAGAACCCATCAACTCATCCATTGTCAAAACAGTGAGGTCTTTTGCCTCTTCTATGGTCATGATCAAATTGTCATATTTATGAGGTAAACTCTTCAATATCTTTTCCACTATCCTCTTCTCTTGATAGTCTTCTCCATTTGACTTCAGTTGGTTAATCACATTGGAGGTCCTTGAACTGAAGTCTGCAACTGATTCATTTTCCTTCTTTTGAAGGTTCTCAAACTCCCTCCTTATATTCTGTAGCTTTATTGTGCGGACTTTATCAGTCCCCTTGAAATTTGTCTCAAGGATATCCCATGCTTCTTTTGCATAATTTTCTGCTGTAATCTTTGGAAAAATTGTCTTTGTCATTGTTGCTTCAATAAGACTTAATGCCTTTGCATCTTTCCTTCTTGACTCTTTCAAATGAGTCTTTTGTGCATTTGTGAGGGCAGCATACTGAGTTGGATTAGTCACATCATTGAATCCATTAACTAAAAACTCCCACAAATCATTTGCAACCATTATGGTCTTCATCTTCTTTTCCCATGTATCATAATTTTGCCCATTAAAGGATGGTGGCTGCTGCCATATCTTTCATGCATCTCCTGCCATGTCAAATATCCCAAAAAAACAAATGCCCTAACTCACTGTGGATGTGGGGCCTCAAAGCTCTGATACCATGTGAGAAATATATTTAAAATTAATTTAATACTCACAACCCTAAACCTAAAATCTTTACTCAGCACTTGAAAAAATGCTCAGAACATGAAGGTGCCGAGTGCCAATTTTGCTCGGCACTTGCTCAGCACATGAAGGTGCCGAGTGATAGATTGCTCATGCCGAGTAAACTCGAAACACAAAGGAGAAAGCTCAACACCAACGGATGCCAAGTAAGCTTAGCTAACAAAGGAAATGCTTGACACTAGAAGAGCTTGGCACAAAAATGCAGTAGCTGCCGAGTGTTCTGTTTCAACTGAAATATTATAACTTAGAGAAATTCAACGTGAATGCTTTCACCATTAAAAGCAGAAAGACCAAAGCTTTAACTTTTCAAATAAACTTATCAAATGCAATGAATAGAATAGGAAGATAGATTCAAGTATTCCTACTTGATTTCTATTCAATCTTTCATTAAACTATTACAAAATCTGGGAGCATTTGGCTTCAACCAGTAAACTCTAAAATAACCCTAAACTGATAATACTTCAAACTTAAATAAACTTTTAAACCTGCAACTCTAATGGCTACATACAATGGTGCCTGTAGCAATTACTGCTTCAACAAGATAAATCCAAACAACAACAAACTTACAGAGTGAACAGGGGAAACGCGTGCAACTGCAGGCACAAACTTCTTTCCTTCTTCCTTCTCTGCTCAGCTCTACAACTTCTCTTTGATATGCTTGATCTGTTTTAACTCTGCAAATGAATGAATGAACATTCCTTTTTTTTACATCCTTCCTTTCCCTTTCAATGTTTAAATTCAAAATCTCACCTACCAAAAATAAATTCCTACCGTTCATGGATGCCTGCAGTGACTTGACAGGGTAGATGGGTGTGGGGCTCGAGGACAACTTGCAGGCATTGACGTTTAATTAAGAACAAAAATACCATATTGGATTTTAGATACCATCGAGAGTTTCATAACTTTGAAGGGCCTCATAAAAGAGATAAATAGTAGCAGAAACCAGAGGTATCAAAGATTGAGTCAAGACTAGGGTGGAATGAAGAAAGATGTCTGCGTTCTGCCACATCCTTATCTATGTGCCAAGATGGAATTCACATCATAGCTATAATGGCACAACAACTAGACACAGTGCTAGGAAGAATGATACCAGGACATGTAGGAGTTTGTGGAAACTGAAGACATTAATTCATATTGAACACCAACACAAGAGGTTTCATTTGTGAGACAAATCTCGATCATTTCCTAGAAAACCATTATATGATCTGAGAAAACTTTTAAGTTACAAAAATTAATCAGGAGTATTTAGGAGGCATTGATATTGTTAATTAGATACCAAAAATAATCAATCCTCATGATTATTTGTTTATTAAGTAATAGTTTACTTTCAAAGGGTGCAATTTAATGTTTGAAAAATAATAACTCTTCATTTGAAAGGTTACATTCACCATTATCAAATATAAATAAGAGGTGAGTGACTATAAACAAAAACATAGAAACAAAAAACATTTAGATTCATATTTAGGAGAAATTTTTTGATATTACTTGTATGGAGGGATGAGGAGTTTAATTTGATTTTGTAATATAAATTCTATTATTTTATTTTAATAATAAAATAAAATGTTCTTTGTTTATTATTAAAGGCATGGAGATTTAAATTGTAGACAATTGTCCTTTGTTATTATTTGGAATTCTATATACAATTTAAATGTCAGATAAGTGGACAAGGTTATTTAGTATTTAAATTTGATCATCACATATAGTTAAAATTCAATCTAGACTAATTTAAGATTTTGTGTATATTTGATGTGTCACATCTTGATTATTTAAGTGTAGGTAGTAAAGTATGTAAAACATTATAAAGTTGTATGTGAAAATTCACTAAAGTTGACTCTACTGCCTACATTAGAAAAACCACTAGTCTTTTTATTATTGAAGTTAGAAAACCTATAACTTCCTTCTTATAAGCATCAAGTCCATTATTAACAAGCCTTATACAAAATAGTCAAACTCTTAGCATCTACTTTTCATTTTAATTGACTTTAAGGACCTTGTCATTTGGAGAACTCCAAGGCTTAAATTCACTTTAGAAAAGCTTTGGACCAAGGGATAAGGTTCGAGGAGAAGATCTAACTGCCTTTGTGTAGCAAAGCCTAAATTGCAGGGCAGTCAAGAAGTATTGTTGTTTGTTGGCCAGAGCTTATTGTGTACAAACAAAGGAGTCATAATTGGCAGGAGTGACATGTATTTGGGGTAAATAAGAGTTTTGAGTCAAAATTTATGTTTTAGTAACAAGACTCATATACTTGTAAGGAAACTTGGCAAGAAAGAATATAACCACCGTTTCCACATAACCCATAATAGATCTAAAATAAACACAGAATTAAAATCTACATGCAAGAGAATAGACAACATACCCACAAAAATTGTGACACAAGATATACCCTGGGAAACCCTCATTGAGGAAAAAACCCAGCCTTCAAAAGCATCCATCACCATGTATTATTCAGCAAAAATACCATTGCCATACAACCATGGAAGCCTTCATGGCTATAGCCACAACCTAGCAAACTATGTGAACAAGCATGAATCCACACATCCCATGCCATGCTTTCAACCTTCACAAATGCTCCCTTGGCTAACTTGTCAAGCCTTGTCCCGCTCGACTCTTGCCTTTTTTCTTCTCCTTGTCACTTTTTCTCTCACACACAAAACAACTACCCTTGTGGCTGCTTATATAGTAGCAAGTCCCAAAAAACCACCAAGTGGTATTACATAAACCATGTGCTAAAACCATGTGCTACCTAACCCATTGACCCCACATTTAATATTAGGCATTTAATTCTTTTTCCCAATATTAAATAATTACATGAAATATTTTCACAATGTTACAATACAACTCATCAAGAATATTCCATGGGAATCTTTACATGTTGCACGTCCATCTAGGCACAACATTACATAATAAAAATAAAATAATAAAATAACAATATTATGCAATGTGTGCAACACCCATTATCTCAACAATCTCCCACTTGTTGTATACATTGCATAGGGTCAATCCATAGCCACATAAATGAACAAGGGAACAATCCCTCCCAGCACATCCACCATCATGGATCAAAATAGACCAAGTGCTCCATCCCGGTACCTGCAACAAAATCAAAGTATCCAGCATCTCGAACATGAATGATCTCACCTCCTATTATGCCACTGCCACTGGACATACATAGAAGTCATCCAAAGAGAAAGCCACCCAACCTGTCACATTAGAAGTTCATAAAATCCTGTACCAACTGAAATTCCAAGCACAAAAAACTTGATCCAAAGGTAATCACATGTATCCGTAGTTGTCAAAATATCCATAGCTGAAATAGCACCCACAGCAAGTGCCAAACTCATCCAACTATCCATACCTCAAAGGTATAACAAGTGAATCTCATATCACTGACATATCCAATCTACAACTTGCAATCACAAGCCTCAAGAGCAATACCTGCCACATATATACAAAGAAGCTCCCACTGCAAAAGATAATGTCAAATCTATAACCAATCCACTCAACACATCTCAAAGAAGTGAATCCATGTAGTATCAAGGACATCTGCAATACATAAACTAATATCCTGCAAGAACAACTCTCATAACAAGTCTCCAACAGTCTCCCAAATTCATCACAACCAACAGAGGAAAGAGATAAAGTAATAACCATGTCATCTCTCACATGACATACATGAGCACAAACCAGTGATCACAATCTCCAACCAATCTCAAATCTAATGTAGGAAAAACTAAACATCCAGGAAGATAACCAAGACTAGAGAAACCATGCAAATCATAACCTGTATCATGTCCTTCTACACACACCTCTAGATGTAAACTGTGCAAGTATGATGTCCTCCATAACACCCCAACAAGAAGCCTCAACAACACCCAAACCATACCATATAACTAATCATGGATGTAAGCCTCTCACAAGAAGATCAAACTCAATAAACACATTCCTAAACCAAGGAATAACCATTCCTAATCCAAGGAAAATGCCCAATATAAAACCATCTCCCAAACTCAACCAGCATAACAACATATGCACATGGAGATAACCAATGCTAAACCATCTCTCAAATGAACCCTCCAGAACTAACTCATGTACCATAGCTCAAGATCCATATCCATGAAAGACAAGCATAAATATAATGCAACTGAGAGAAAAAAAATGGGCTATACCTCTCAAGTAGCAAACCCCCGAGTAGACCAAGAGTGGGGAATGAGAATGTTCATCAAGATACCCAAGTCTCCAACCAAGTCTCATCTAAGAACAATCTCCTCTCAAGTCCATATCAAGTAAATGCCCCTCGGACTTCCTGCTGAAACCATCAACCGTCCCAACAAATACTTCTCTAATCCAAAAGAAATCAGCATCACCACCGTCTCTAAGTATCCATGAGCACATGTAACCAATCAATCCATGCCAACTCCAAATGCAACATAGCAATATCATGAAGTATCCAGCTTATGATTAGTGTACTCAATACCAAGAAACTAAACCAAGATCAATGTCAAAGTTCCAACCATGGCCTCAGGAACATAAACATGACAACATGATCTTACCATCTCAACTAAAGAGATAACATGCTCCATATGAACACACCATAACATGTCACAACTCTAAACGTATCAAGAGTATACCATGACATAATAATGAAACCATCCTCATACCAAGGATAACATGCCAAATAAAAGCATAAACCACACCTTTTCCAAGAACCCTGTGAGTTCTCAAGATGCAACCATCTCCACACACCATGAAGAAAAACCATCTCCATATACTAGGAAGAACCATCTCCACACACTATGAAGATAACCAAGAACTACATGAGTCCTCAAGATCTAACCATCTTCAAACACCATGAAGATAACAAGTGCACCATGCAAATGTCAAAGATGCTTCTACAACAACAAGATCTAAGACAAACCTCCAACATCTACAAACACTTAATAAATATATCAATGCCAACAACTCCCACTCAACCGTGATACCAAGTCACCCATGGCATCATAAAATCCATCCTCTCCAAACCAAGAAGATATAAACCAAACCAAGAACTAATCCTGCACTGTCACCCCATCACTGTCACAAGCTCCCACTAAACCATGTATCCAAGCTATCCATGACATCATGATGAAAAACCATCCTCTAACCATGAGAATCAACCAAGGCATCAAACCATCAAAGAACTGAAAGTGCACATCATGAGCTCCTCAAAAGAAACCAAATAACCATGATCCTCAACCAAGAAGATATACCACCATAACTGAATCAAAAAATCCAAGCTAATGAACATCAAGGATGTACCTATATATCCAATCATGTCATGCCAAAATCTATGACACCATGATCACATCCATGAGTCGAGCATCTGGCTCTCAAAGTGTCCAACCTATCAGCATAAAATAGTCAACCACAATCCTCCACCATGACTGTACCTGGTAACAACATCTCATCCTTTCTACATGAAGAAAATAGTAAATCATGTGACTTAGGGCATAGACAACCCAAATCCAAGCCACCAATCTGAATATGCATCAATAATGAAAGATCAATGGGCAAAGACAAGCCATAACCAAGCTATAAATGCAACCTGTAAGTATAGACCGCTTACAACACTGCACAACTTGTAGACCCAACAAGTCATCATACATATCCAAACCAAACACTGATAACCATATCATTATGAGACCAATTTGAAATATGAACTGAGTATACAATGACATCAAATCTTAAATCTCCAATGCCATAAACTCACAATGTTACCATAGTCAAAATATACATATAAATTGTTCAGATCAATATATCACCAAATAAATCATGTCAAACCTACACCAAATCTGAACCAATGTGTAGAGCTCTCCAAGAGCTTTCCGTTAACTACTCGAAGTCCAAAAACCGACTCTGTATGCCCAAGTTATGCCCTAATTCATGCTCAAAATAAACAACATCTGACTTTAGGGCTCTTAAAACTTGACAAAATTTCAAAAACGTAGAACCAAACTTACACCATGTTGTAGTGCTCTGAATTAGCTTTCCAATGCCTATAAGAACTCTGAAATCCGATATTCTGAAAGAAAGTTATGGCCATTTTACTAAGACAGTCTTTTTACCATTTTCAGTACAATTTTTTATTTTTTATTTTTTTCAGTGACGAAAATTCTGACGGGATTAAATTTGACGGCCATCATGGGCTGAAACTAAAAAACTCTTTCATTTTCTCTAAACATGGCCAAACTAGGGCATATTATATATCAAATTTTATGGAAATGTCGACCCAGATCCAATGGTGAGGTCTATTTTTACCCAAGAGGTCATTTCTGCATGCTACCCCCCAAAACCCTCATTTAAAATGAGACATCCGGAAAAAAATAAAAATTTTCCAACAATTTCACATGCCCAAATCTATTAACATCCCATCATAACAGCAAATCCAAAACCCTCAGATCTGCAATAAATCATTCATATATCTTGCCCTTTCTTTTATCCTCTCATGCATTCCCATGGATTCAATCTAGGGTTACAATAATAAAACCATAGCTCTGATACCACTTGTAAGGAAACTTGGCAAGAAAGAATATAACCACTATTTTCACATAACCCATAATAGATCTAAAATAAACACAGAATTAAAATCTACATGCAAGAGAATAGACAACATACCCACAAAAATTGTGACACAAGATATACCCTGGGAAACCCTCATTGAGGGAAAAACTCAGCCTTCAAAAGCATCCATCACCATGTATTATTCAGCAAAAATACCATTGCCATACAACCATGGAAGCCTTTATGGCCATAGCCACAACCGAGAAAACTATGTGAACAAGCATGAATCCACACATCCCATGCCATGCTTTCAACCTTCACAAATGCTCCCTTGGCTAACCTGTCAAGCCTTGTCCCACTCGACTCTTGCCTTTTTTCTTCTCCTTGTCACTTTTTCTCTCTCACACACAACAACTACCCTTGTGGCTGCTTATATAGTAGCAAGTCCCACAAAACCACCAAGTGGTATTACATAAACCATGTGCTACCTAACCCATTGACCCCACATTTAATATTGGGCATTTAATTCTTTTTCTCAATATTAAATAATTACATGAAATATTTTCACAATGTTACAATACAACTCATCAAGAATATTCCATGGGAATCTTTACATGTTGCACGTCCATCTAGGCACAACATTACATAATAAAAATAAAATAATAAAATAACAATATTATGCAATGTGTGCAACACCCATTATCTCAACAATGGTCACAATGGAATAGAAGACAAAATATACATTAAGAAGATAGAAATCTAGTGCCAAAATGCCACATTGGATGCTAGATACCATTGGGAGTTTCATAACTCTGAAGGGCCTCATTAAAGAAATAAATAGTAGCAAAAACCAGATGTATCAAAAATTGAGTCAAGAACACTGTGGAACAAAGAAAGATGTCTATGTTCTGCTGCATCCTTATCTATGTGCTAGGATGGAATTCATGCCATAGCTATGATGGCACAACAACTAGAAATGGTGCTAGGAAGAACAATGCCTGGAGGACATGTAGGAGTTTGTGGATATTGAAGATGTTCTTGCAAGATGGATACAGGTATGACATAATTCAAATTGAACACCAATGCAACATAAGAGGTTTTGTTTGTGAGATGAATCTTGATCATTGCCTAGAAAATCATTATATGATTTGAGAAAACTTTTAAGATACAAAAATAATTAGGAGTATTTAGGAGGCATTGATATTGTTAATTAGATAACAATAATAATAATTCTCAATGATTATTTGTTTATTAAGTAATAGTTTACTTTCAAAAGGTGTGATTGAACCTTTGAAAAATAACAACTCTTCATTTGAATGGTTACATTTACTGATATCAAATATAAATAAGAAGAGAATGACAATAGAAAAAGACACAAAAATATTCATAAAGCATTTAGGAAAAATTATTTTATATTACTTATACAGAGGGATAAGGAGTTTACTTTTATTTTGTAATATAAATTCTATTAATTAATTTTAATAATAAAATAAAATGCTCTTTGTTTATTCTAAAAGGCATGGAGATTTAAATTGTAGATGAATCATCTTTGTAATTATTATTTGGAATTTTGTATACAATTTAAATGTCGGATATGTGGACAAGGTCACTTAGAATTTAAATCTGATCATCACAAATAGTGTTAAATAGTAAATTGTTTCCTTATCTGTGTTCAAGATGTCTCCCTACAAAATGAGTTAAATTCAATCTCGACTAATTTAAGATTTTGCACATATATTTCACCTGCCAAATATTCACTATTTAATTATTGGTAGTAAAGTGTGTAAAATATTATAAAGTTGTATGTGAAAATTTGACTTTATTGCTCAGACGAGTAGAGGCACTAGTCTTTTTATTATTGAAGTTAGAAAATCTCTAACTTCCTTCCTACAAGCATCAAATCCAAACATTATATAAAACAATCAAACACTCAGCATCTAGTTTCTTTTAATCAAGTACAAGAACCTTTCAAGCTATAGAACTCCAAGGCTTAAATTTTCCTTAGAAAAGCTCTGAACCAAGTGATTAGGTTCGAGCAGAAGATCTACCCGCCTTGGTGTAGTGAAGATTGAAGTATAGGGGAATCAAGAAGTATTCTCATTCATTGGAAAGAACTTATTATGAAGACCTATTAGAAATGTGGCAGGCTCTTGGATTTTCAATCTATTGTTTTGGGAACCAATAGATTGGTGACTTTACTAGGCAGAGTTGCTCACAATAGATCATTGTGAAGCAATTCAGAGTTTTTAGAGTTTTAAATTTTGTAAGACCATAATTAGAAAGGAGTTATCCTTTTTTTTTTTAAAGCATACTCTATTGGAAGTAAGAACCCAAAAAATCAATACATTCCTTAGAAGGGGTGGTGACTCTATTCAGTAAAGTTTGAGTTTGTAGCTCTACTATGGGAAGAGATTTAGAAGGAAATGATTTCATTACCTAACATGAAGAATATGTAGTATTATCAGGAAAATAATCTATGTTACACCATGGAGGAAGTAGACATACACTTGCTTGATGCCTTTTTCAATCTCGAAAGATATGAAGGCGAGACATCGATACATTTGTTTATAAGGACATTCAATATATTTTAAGAAGTACCTTTAGACATCATTCATCTATGTAAGGAATTGATAAGAAAGTTTTGTGAGTTGGGAATCTCACTAAAATTCCTGATTTCAAGCTTATCTTTCAAATATTGGATGAAAGTTCAAGTTATCTATCTTCTTTGGATGCATTTTGGAGCTTAGAAAGGCAAGAAGATGAATCTGCAACACAATTCTTCATGGGAATGTTTAATTCTTATCAAGAAATACCTTCAAAATACAAACCTCCATCATCTAATATTCTCAAAAGGATGCAAGAATTAGGTCTCCTATATATCAGTTTCTTAACTTTCTCAAACTCATGGATAATGAACTAGTTGCAGAGGAAGATGAATGCAGGACTGAAGTAACAAATGAGTCAAGTGAAGTTTCAGATTTGAATAGAGATGAAAATTTTGGATATTCAAAAGGAGAATCAGCCCTTGATGATACTTATATGCCTACAAATGACAATAAATTTGATAATGTGGAAGAGGATTCTCTTAGTGTGGAGGATATTTCAGCCTTGTTAGATTTGGAATATCAATTTTTTTTTTTGAAAGAAATGGTCTGAATTTTTTCTCAAATTACCATGGAGATCAAGGAGATGGATTAGCACATTCTCAAGAGGTAATGGATGAAGGTGTTGGTAATTTAGAAGAATCATATAGTGAGGGTGAAGTAGAGCTGCATACAATGTGTGAACATGGGTAAGTTTCAGAAGATAAAGACAATGAAGACCTCGGCCTTGTTGAAGACCCACTTGATGATCCAAACGAAAGCTCTCATGATAGTATGGCTGAATTCCCTATATTCCTGAACCCATTGTTCAAAGAAGAAGTAATTGAAGACAACTCTGAATTCACTACATTCTCAAATCCATTGCTTGAAGAGAATTTTCCCTACAATCAAGTCTATCAATGTCATGATGAAGATAGTGGGTCTGATTTTGAAATTGATGAAACTCATGAAGTGTATTTAGAAAGTGAAACATCTTTGAATTCATCCTATGAGAAGGAGGTACATCAAACATGTGAAGGTGAGGTGGAATCAAGTAGGCATAATGGGGAGGATATGTTGAATCGTATTTCTAAAAAATTTCTAAGTGTCACATCTGATGGAATTCTTGATGAGAGAAAGGTAGCATTTCCTATATATGAAGCATCTTTGAAACTTTCTTGTGAGGAGAAACAATATCTTGAGTCTAGGGATAGGGCAGATTGTGTACAAGGAAATATCCAAACAAAAAGGATTGATCTAGATGCTGGTATAATTAATCAAATACAAAAGAATTCTCCAAGAAGCAAAAACCACAGTGCACCTAATACAAGTTTGATATATGGGCAGTGGATTGAAATGATAAAAGAAAGGCATATCATGATTAGAAAAAAGAAAGTGTTACATGATCAAAATCAAGTGTTTGATAAAGGAAGGATATATGTTCATTTTTGGGGGGCCTGGGGCCACACAAATTTCACCTTGCATCATTATGCATGGATGCTCGGTCTACTCCTCAAGAGATAGCTATGATCTTGCTATGCTCACAAGGAGCAGACATCCCTAGAAAGAGCCACTGATGGAACTCTAAATTTTGGCAAATTTAGAGTCCTAAGCACCATGTCAAGGGGCTAATTTTCAAATCTTACCCACCATTTATATTCAAACAATATGCTTCAAAATACAAAAAGGTTATGGTTAGAGGAATATGGAAAAGGAAGTTATTTGATCTAGACATGCATTACAACACTATCCAAACTAGCTTGTGCAATTTGTTAAACAATTTATATGAAGAGAACTCAAATACCAATACAGACAACCCTGATCTCTATTGCAGAATAACAAAATATCTTATTTGTATCTAGATTATAGTATGTGAAAGATAACAGCAAGTGTGATACTGGGGGCATTCTAGTTTGGAACGTGATGAAGAATGTGGCATCAACACTAGAAAAATTGTTTAGTATGAGGAGAGGGACTACTTTACATTCCTTTTGATTGTTCTTCACATCCTATTTTTTATCATTGGTTGGGTGATTGTAAGGCAGATTTTTTACCTAGATCACCATTGATTTAAATAATGCTTGCAGCCGTTTGTCCCACTGTTGGAAGCACCTCTAAGTTCAGATTAGGTTAGCTGTTTATCTTCTTATTCACTCCATATGCAACGTTAGCAGTGACAAGCACTAATTCAGCAGTGACTATATGTAGTGAGTTTTGAATAGAAAAGCATTAGGAGATGATTAAAAAATATAATCGATGCTACAAGACGAAAATCATGAAAGGCAAACAATAAAAGCATGTGTAAAGGAAGATAAAAGCCTACATGTATGGTTCAATATCAAGAATCTGCATGCGAGTGTAAAAGCTTGCCAAATTGCATTCTCTCACCATGGTACTCTGTCTAGGCCCAAACATGGAGATTGCTCCAGATGTGATTGCAAATCAGTCAAATATCAAAAAGCAATGTTTCAGTCTTCTACAAATTGGCATGCATCGCACGACTGCATTTGGTATAATAGAGTGATTGACTCCAGAGACCATTTATGCATCAAATGTATCTTGTGCATGAACAATAAACTTTCATATCCCAGAGGCAATGAACAAACAAAGGAGTCATACTTGGCAGGAGTGACAAGTATCTGAGGCAGATAGGAGTTTTGAGTCAAAATGTATGTTTCAGTAATAGAAATCCTATAGATGGTCACAATGGAATAGAAGACCAAATATACATTAAGAAGATAGAAATCCAGTGCCAGAATGCCATATTGGATGTTAGATACCATCGAGAGTTTCATAACTTTGAAGGGCCTCATTAAAAAGATAAATAGTAGCGGCAACTAGATGTATCAAAAATTGAGTCAAGAACAGCGTGGAACGAAGAAAGATGTCCGTGTTTTGCCGCATCCTTATCTATGTGCAAGGATGGAATTCATGCCATATCTATGATGGCACAACAACCAGAAATGGTGCTAAGAAGAACAATGAGATTGCGGTTACTGAAGATGTTCTTGCAAGATGGATACTGGTACGACACAATTCATATTGAACACCAATGCAACATAAGAGGTTTTGTTTTAGAGATGAATCTCGATCATTGCCCAGAAAATCATTATATGATTTGAGCAAACTTTTAAGATACAAATAATAATTGGAAGTATTTAGGAGGCATTGATATTGTTAATTAGATAACAATTATAATCATTCTCAATGATTATTTGTTTATTAAGTAATAGTTTACTTTCAAAAGGTGTCATTGAACCTTTGAAAAATAACAACTCTTCATTGGAAGGGTTACATTCACTATTACCAAATATAAATAAGAAGAGAATGACTATAGATAAAGACACAAAAATATTCAGAAAGCACTTAGATTCTTATTTAGGAGAAATTATTTTATATTACTTGTATAGAGGGATAAGGAGTTTAATTTCATTTTGTAATATAAATTCTATTAATTTATTTATTTTAATAATAAAATAAAATATTCTTTGTTTATTCTAAAAGACATGGAGATTTAAACTACAGATGAATCATCCTTTGTAATTATTATTTAGAATTCTGTATACAATTTAAATGTTGGATATGTGGACAAGGTCATTTAGAATTTAAATTTGATCATCACAAATAGTGTTAAATATTAAATTGTTTTCTTATCTATGTTCAATATGTCTTCCTGCCAAATGAGTTAAAATTCAATCTAGACTAATTTAAGATTGCATATATATTTCACTTGGCACATATTCATTATTTAATTTTTGGTAGTAACGTGTGTAAAACATTATAAAGTTGCATGTGAAAATTCTCTTAAGTTGACTCTATTGCTTAGATGAGCAGAGGCACTGGCCTTTTTATTATTGAATTCAAAAAATCTATAACTTCCTTCCTACAAGCATCAAATCCATTATTAAAAAAACTTTATACAAAACAATCAAACACTTAGCATCAAGTTTTCATTTTAATCAAGTACAAGGACCTTGTGAGCCGTAGAACTCTGAGGATTAAATTTTCTTTAGAAAAGCTCTGAACTAAGTGATCAGGTTCAAGAAGAAGGTCTACCTGCCTTGGTGTAGTGAAGCTTGAAGTATAGGAGAATCGTGAAGTATTCTCATTCATTGGCAAGAGCCTATTATGAAGTCCTATTAGAGATGTGGGCTCTTGGATTACTAATATGTAGTTTGCGGAACCAATAAAATGGCGACTTTACTAGGCAGAGTTGCTCACAATAGATCATTGTGAAGTGATTCAAAGTTTTAAATTTTTTAAGACCATAATTAGAAAGGAGTTATCTTAGTTTTTTTAAAAGCATACTCTGTTGGAAGTAAGGACCCAAAAAATCAATACATTCCTTAAAAGAGGTGGTGACTCTATTCGATAAAGTTTGAGTTGGTAGCTCTACTAAGGGAAGAGACTCAAAAGGAAATGATTTTATTACCTAACATGTAGAATATGTACTATTATCAGGAAAAAAATCTATATTACACTAGGTAGAAGTAGACATACACCCACTTGATGCATTTTCCAATCTAGAAAGATATGAAGGTGGGACATTGACACATTTGTTCATAAGGACATTCAATATTTTTCAGGAAGTACATTTAGACATCATTCCTCTATGTAAGGAATTGATAAGAAAGTTTGTGAGTTTGGAATCTCACTAAAATTTTTGCTTTGAAGCTTCTGTTTCAAATATTGAATGAAAGTCCAAGTTATCTATCTTCTTTGGATGCATTTTGGAACTTAGAAAAGAGAAAAGATAAATTCGCAACATGATTCTTCATGGGAATGTTAATAAAAACCTCCATAATCTAATCTTCTCAAAAGGATGTAGGAATTAGGTCTCTTATATATTGGTTTCTTAAGTTTATCAAACTCATGGATAATGAACCAGTTGCAGAGGAAAAGGAATGCAGGACAGAAGTAACAAATGAGTCAAGTGAAGTTTCAACTTTGAATGGAGATGAAAATTTTGAATATTTAGAAGGAGAATCAGCCCTTGATGATACTTATATGCCTACAAATGATAGAAAATTAGATAATGAGGAAGAGGACTCTCTTAATGTGGAGGAGATTTCAGCCTTGTTAGATCTGGAATATCAAAAAAATATTGAAAGAAATGGTCTAAATTTTTTCTCAAATTACCATGGAGATCAAGATGATGGATTATTGCATTCTCAAGAGGTAATGGATGAAGGTGATGGTAATTCACAAGAATCATATAGTGAGGATAAAGTAGAACTGCATACAATGTGTGAACATAGGGAAGTTTCAAAAGATAAAGACAATGAAGAGCTGCCTTGTTGATGACATGCTTGATGATTGAAATGAAATCTCTCATGATAGTATGGCTGAATTCTCTATATTCCTAAACCCATTGTTTCAAGAAAAAGTAATTGAAGATAGGTCTAAATTCATTACATTCGCAAATCTATTATTTGAAGAAGATTTTCTTTGTGATCAAGTCTATCAGTGTCATGATGAAGATAGTGGGTCTAATTTTGAAATTAATGAAACTCGTGAAGTGTATTAAGAAGTTGAAACATATTTGAATTCATCCTATGAGTAGGAGGTACATCAAACATGTGAAGGTGAGGTGGAATCAGCCATGCATAATGGGGAGGATGAGTTGAATAGTTCTAAAAAAATTATTAGTGTCACATCTGATAGAAATCTTGATGAGAGAAAGGTTGCATTTCCTGAATATGAACTATCTTTGAAACTTTCTTGTTAGAAGAAACACTATCTTGAGTACGGGGATAGGGAAGATTGTATACAAGGAGATACCCAAACAAAAAGGATTGATCTAGATGCTGGTATAACTAATCAAATGCAAAAGAATTCTCCAAGAAGAAAAAACCATAGTGCACCTAATACAAGTTTGATAAATGGGCAACAGATCGAAATGATGAAAGAAAGGCATATCATGATTAGAAGAAAGGAAGTGTTACATGATCAGAATCAAGTGGTTGATAGATGAAAGGATCTTTTTTGGTGGGCCTACAGGCACCCAAATTTCACCTTGCATCATTAAACATCAATGCTTAGTCTACTCTTCTAGAGATAGCTATGATCTCACTATGCTTACAGGGACCATACTTCCCCAAAAAGAACCACTGATGGAATTCTAAATTTTGGCAAATTTAGAGTCCCAAAAACCATGTCAATGGGCTAATTTTTAGATCTTACCCACTACTTATATTCAAACAATATGCTTTGAAATACAAAAAGGTTATGGTCAAAGGAATATGGAATAGGAAGTTGTTTGATCTAGGCATGCATTGTAGCACTATCCAAACTAGTTTGTGCAATTCGTCAAACAATTTATATGAAGAGAATGAAAATACCAATATACACAACCCTAATCTCTATTGTAGAATTACCAGATATCTTATCTATATATAGATTACTACCTAAGAAATATAAAAGTAAGTGTGATATTGGGGGCATTCTAGTTTGGAATGTGATGAAGACTTGTTGCATCAACACCAGAAAAATTTCTTAGTATGAGGAGAGGGACTACTTCACATTCCTTTTGATTGTTCTTCACATCCATTTTTTTATCACAAGTGGGGTGAATGTAAAATAGATCTCTTATGTAGATCACCATTGATTCAAATAATGCTTCTGACCCTTTGTCCAAAAGTTGGAAGCACCACTAAATTCAGAACAGGTTAGCTATTTATCATCATATTCACTCCACATACAATGTTAGTGGTGACAAGGACCAATTCAATAGTGACTATATGTAGGTAGTTTTGAATAGAAAAACATTAGGAAATGATAAAAAATATAATCAATGCTACAAGATGAAAATCATCAAAGATAAACAATCAACACATGTGTAAAGGAAGGAAGGAGCCTGCTTTTATAGTTCTATATCCACAATGTGCATGCTAGTGTAAAATCTTACCACAATGTATTATCTCACTATGGTATTCTATCCAAGCTCAAACATGGAGATTGCTCTAGATGCAATTGCAAATTAGTCAAATATCAAAAAGCAATGTCTGAGTGAGCATGGTGGAGTCTTGTATAAATTGGCATGCATCGTACATGCCCTGCATTTGGTATAACAGAGTGATTGAAGCCAAAGACCATGTGTATGCATCAAAGGTATCTTGTGTGTGAATAGTAACCTTTCATACCCAAGTGGCAATGAACAAAAAAAGGAGTGATACTTGGTAGGAGTGACAAGTCTCTGGGCTTGATAGGAGTTTTGAATCAAAATCTATGTTTCAATCACATGAAACCTATAGATGGTCACAATGGAATAGAACATAGAAATCTTGTGCTAGAATACCATATTGGATGTTAGATGCCATCGAGAGTTTCATAACTTTGAAGGGCCTCATAAAAGAGATAAATAGTAGTGACAACTAGAGGTATCGAAGATTGAGTCAAGATCAGCGTGGAATGAAGAAAAATGTCTATGTTTTTTTGCATCCTTGTCTATGTGCCAGGATGGAATTCACGTCATAGCTATGATGGCACAACAACCAGAGATAGTGCTAGGAAGAACGATACTAGGAGGATGTGTAGTAGTTTGTGAAAACTAAAGACTTTCTTGCAAGATGGATACTGGGATGACAAAATTCATATTGAACACCAATGCAACATAAGAGGTTTCGTTTGTGAGATGAATCTCGATAATTGCCAAGAAAATCATTATATTGTATGAGAAAACTTTTAAAATACAAAAAAAATGGAGACTATTTAGGATGCATTGATATTGTTTATTAGATAACAAAAATAGTCATTACTGGTAATTATTTGTTTATTAAGTAATAGTTTACTTTCAAAGGGTATAATTGAACCTTTGAAACATAACTCTTAGGTTACATTTACTATTATAAAATATAAATTAGAAGTGAATGACTATAGACAAAGACATAGAAATATTCAAATTCATATTTAGGAGTAATTATTTTATATTACTTGAATAGAGGGATAAGGAATTTAATATAATTTTGTAATATAAATTACATTATTTTATTTTAATAATAAAATAAAATGCTCTTTATTTATTATAAAAGGCATGAAGATTTAAACTGCAGATGAATCGTCCTTTGTAATTATTATTTGAACTTTTTTATACAATTTAAATGTCAAATAAGTGGAAAAAGTTCATTTAGAATTTAAATTTTATTATCACAGATAGTTTAAAATATTAAATTTTTTTTCTATCAGTGCTCAATTTGTCTCCCTACCAAATGAGTTAAAATTTAATTTGGACTTATTTAAGATTGTGTATATGTTTGATTTGTCGCATCTTGATTATTCAATTGTTTTTTATTAAGAAAAATAAGTTTTATAAGGTTCTTAAAACTCAAATGTTCTTACATAACAAAGGGTTGCAAATTTATAAAACAAGCGCAGCAACAGAACAATGGCCAACAGAAAGGCGAGAACAAAAAACAAGTGAAAAGCCAAAATGAAAAAGACCTACAAAGACTATAGAAACCCAAGAAAGAACTTGAAAATTCTTCACTCATTCCCTTGCCTTCCTTTTGAGGTCTTCAATAGTCTATGCCATGAGCTCCTAGTTTTTTTTCATAGGTCTGATCCAAGTGGCTTTGGGTTATGTCCATTATGGTGTCCTCTTCCACCCTATCTTCAACATTGTGCTTCTCATCCTTCTCCATGAAAAAACCCCTAGCTTTCAGCTTACCACCAAGATTGACAATATTTTTAGTGAGAGAATTCAAAATATTGAGCATCTAATGAGCCATGTTATGGTTGCAATTCTCTAGATTTTGCATCCTTTTTTTAACCAACCTTATTCGATCCCCGTAGTCTATTGGGATCCCTTTCTCATTCCTCTTTTCCTACCTTTTGATCTATCCTATTCTATCTTTTACCTCCTCCAACTCATGAAAAAAGCCATTTAATAGATTACACATTGCCAATCATGCTATTTTTTGCATTATTGATCAAATTCACCCACCTCCCTCAAATTTTTTGTGAGCTTCGGTTCTATTACTTCCTCCAATTACATCTTGCCCTTTTTTTCTTCAAGGATTTGAGATTTATAACTTCGCTCAAAATTCCCATTTTTGAGGTTTTGGCATTGAATTTTCTCCAAGCCATACGCCTATCTTTTATAACAACCTCACTACTTTGCTCCCCCATTTTCTCCTTTTCTTGCTCTTGTGGGGGAAGGGGAAGGGGAGAGGGCACAAAGATCTTTGGACCCATATCATTTTTCTCTTCAAGAGACATGTCCTCCTCTTCTTTCCTCTTCTACTTCTTTTTGGGGTTAGCAGCCAACTTCTGCTAAATATCTACATCCTCTCCCTTTTTTCATCCTATGTGTCCATATCTTTTCTCTAATATTGATTATTTAGTTGTTGGCAGTAAAGTGTGTAAAACATTATAATGTTGTATGCGAAAATTCACTGAGGTTGACTATATTTCTTAGATGAGTAGAGGCACTAGTCTTTTTATTATTGAAGTTAGAAAATCTATAACTTCCTTCCTACAAGCATCAAATTCATTATTAACAAACTTTATACAAAATAATCAAACACCCAGCATCAAATTTTCATTTTAATCAAGTTTGAGGACATTGCCAGCCATAGAAGTCCAAGGCTTAAATTTGCTTTAGAAAATCTTTGAACCAAGTGATTATCTTCAAGGAGAAGGTCTACCCACCTTGGTGTAGCGAAGCTTGAAGTGTAGGGGAATCAAGAAGTATTTTCGTTCGTCGACTAGAACTTATTGTAAAGTCCTATTAGAGAAGTGGACAACTTCTTCGATTTCAAATGTATGGTTTTGGGAACCAATAGATTGGTGACACTACTCAACAAAGTTACTCACAATAGATCATTTTGAAGTGATTAAGAGTTTTAAATTTTGTAAGACCATAATTAGAAAGGAGTTATTTTAATTTGTTTAGAAGCATACTCTACTAGAAGTAAGAACCCAAAAAAAAATACATTCCTTAAAAGAGGTGGCAACTTTATTCAATAAAGTTTGAGTTGGTAGCTCTACTAAGGGAAGAGAATCAGAAGGAAATGATCTCATTACCTAACATGGAGAATATGTACTATTATTAGGGGAAAAAAATATGTTACACCATGGAGGAAGTAGACATACACCCACTTGATGCCTTTTTCAATCTAGAATTATATGAAGGCAAGACATCGACACATTTGTTCATAAGGACATTGAATGTTTTTTAGGAATTACCACCAAACATCATGCCCCCATGTAAGGAATTGATAAGAAAGTTTTTTGAGTTGGGAATCTTGCTAAAATATCCTAATTTGAAGCTTCTCTTTCAAATATTGGATGCATTTTGGAACTTAGAAAACCAAGAAGATGAATCTACAACACAATTATTCATGGGAATGTTTGATTCTTATCAAGAAATACCTTCAAAATACAAACCTCCATCATCTAATCTTCTAAAAATGATGCAAGAATTAGGACTCTTATATGATTATCAGTTTCTTAATTTTATCAAACTCATGGATAATGAACTTGTTGTAGAGGGAAATGAATGCAAGACTGAAGTAAAAAATTAGTCAAACAAAGTTTTAGATTTGAATGGAGATGAAAATTTTGAATATTCTAAAGGAGAATCAGCCCTTGATGATACTTATATGCCTAAAAATGATAGTAAATTTGATAATGAGGAAAGGGATTCTCTTAGTGTGGAGGAGATCTCAGCCATGTTAGATCTAGAATATCAAAAAAACATTGAAAGAATGATATGAATTTTTTCTCAAATTATCATGCAGAGCAAGGTGATGGATCAATGCATTCTCAAGAGGTACTAGATGAAGGAGATGGTAATTTACAAGAATCATATAGTGAGGATGAAGTAGAAGTGCATACAATGTGTGAACATGGGGAAGTTTCAAAAGATAAAGACAATGAAGAGCTCAGCCTTGTTGATGAAATACTTGGTTATCCAAATGAAAGCTCTCATCATAGTATGGCTGAATTCTCTATATTTTTGAACCCATTGTTCAAAGAAAAAGTAATTGAAGACAGGTCTAAATTCACTACATTCTCAAATCCATTGTTTGAAGAGGATTTTATCTGGGATCAAGTCTATCAGTGTTATGATGAAGATAGTGGGTCTGATTTTGAAATTGATAAAATTCATGAAGTGTATTTAGAAGGTGAAACATTTTTGAATTCATTCTGTGAGTAGGAGGTACATCAAACATGTGAAGGTGAGGGGGAATTATCCATGCACAATGTGGAGGATGTGTTGAGTAGTTTTAAAAAAATTCTTAGTGTTACATGTGATAGAATTCTTGATGTGAGAAAGGTAGCATTTCCTAGATATAAACCATGTTTGAAGCTTTCTTGTAACAAGAAACACTATCGTGAGTGTGGAGATAGGGCAGATTGTGTGCAAGGAGATATCTAAACAAAAAGGATTGATCTAGATGCTGGTATAAGTGATCAAATGTAAAAGAATTACCAAGAAGAAAAAAACCACTATGCACCTAATACAAATTTGATATATGGGTAGTAGATTCAAATGATGAAAGAAAGGCATATCATGATTAGAAGAAATGAGGTGTTACATGATCAAAGTAAAGTGTTTGATAGAGAAAGGATCTATGTCCATTTTTGGGGGGCCTAGGGCCACCCATATTTCACCTTGCATCATTAAGCATAGATGCTTGATCTACTCTTTTAGAGATAGCTATGATCTAGCTATGCTCACAAGGAGCATATGTCCCTAGAAAGAGCCATTGATGGAACTCTAAATTTTGGAAAATTTATAGGGGTATGTGTAGGATCATGGTGTGCCAAAAAGTGGTGATCTAAAAAATCTATAGTTCTGAAATATCTCAAACCATTTCAAAATCTATTCCAACTTTTTTCCCACCCACCTTGATACTAAATTAAAACAATTAATATCTTTATAAGGTCTACTATATCTTTTGATACCAAACCTATATGGTCAACTTTAAAAACATCCTGAAAATGCACTTTTGGTCTGTTTCTATGTGATTTTTAATTCAAACATGTAGCTAATGACTTTTTTTTCACCAAAAATTGATGAAATGAAAAGGGTTTCTTAAGAATGTTCTTATCTTTTCATAAATGTAAGGTTTGTCAAATTATGATTTTAGTAAGTAATTATTACTTATTTTCTAATGGAGTTATGTATAAAGTGCCAACTAACACACTACTTGAAAAACAACTATAACTTTCAAATGATACAACATTTTTTAAATCCAAAAGATGCATCACATTCTATGTTTCTTCTACTATAAGGAAAAAGAATGAAACATTGAATTTTGTAGGGTTTTGAATTAGTTAAGGTGGTCAGACATGAGAGTTTTTTAATTCACAAATTACTAAAGTCAAAAATTAATTTATTATTATTTATTTAGAATAAAAATACCCAAAAATATGTGTTACATCTAGGCATGAGTCTACTACTTATATCTAGAATATTATTAAAAAATATTATCATTTAATTTTGATTAAGGTGGTCAAATATACGTCTACTTCTTTTTTTTGTTCTGAAATTTTTGTAATATTGTGTTAAAATTCAAAATTTTGACCAATCAAATTTCTTTTTTGATATAAGTCCTAGTAGTTTAGAAACTAGATTCAATTTTTTAGAGATTTTTTTCTTTCAACTTTTTGATATAAAGTTAATAACAAGCAGAAAATTGCACATCAAGTTGACATAACGCTAAATTTCTAATTTTTTATTGCCACTTAAGAGCATAGTTTGGTTGACCATGATCCTGCACATACCCATAGTCCCAAAAACCATGTCAAGGGGCTAATTTTTCAGATCTTACCCACTACTTATATTCAAACAATATGCTTCAAAATAAAAAAAGGTTATGATTCGTTGAATATGGAAAAGGAAGTTGTTTGATCTAGGCATACATTGCAACACTATCTAAACTAGCTTGTGCTATTCATCAAACAATTTATATGAAGAGCATGCAAATACTAATACAAACAATTCTGATATCTATTGTAGAATAACTAGAATAACAAGTGTTATATTGGGGGCATTCTGGTTTGGAATGTGATGAGGATTTGTGGCATCAGCACTAGAAATATTTCTTAGTATGAGGAGAGCGACAACTTCACATTCCTTTTGATTTTTCATCACATCTTTTTTTTTTATCACAGGTTGGGTGATTGTAAGGTAGATCTTTTAACTGTAGGATTTAAACAACAACAACAACATAATAATTAAAATGATAATATTCAGAATAGGGGAGGCTCTATTTTACCGCAGAGAAAAAAACTAACTTTTTTATTGTTGCATCATTCATATGTATATATCATTACATCTTACAACTATCATCTATAAAACTCTTCTATGAAACTTACGATGAAAATCACTGCTTGTCATAACAGTTGAACTGTTATTGACTGGTCCTTTATTACATGTAAAACTTTGTGGAACCTGCGATAGAGATGGACTAATAGATTTATTGCTTGTAACAGCAAGTGCTATTGAAGTTCTAATGCAAAGTGAAATATGAAACAATCTACAAAAAACTAATTTAAATCGCCACTCATTATGTGAATCCTTGGCTTGGACAATGCATAAGAAATGGGATGGTGGAACTGATGGTTGCAAAAATGGTTGAACTAGTTGTTTAAAGAGAAGATCTCGGCATTAATCTTCATACTCCCCCTTGATGTTGAGAGGACTCACAATCTGATCTCTGAGTGCTAAAAATTGATCTCTTGCAATTGCTTTTGTGAAGATGTCTGGGATTCGCTCCTTTCTGTTGATGTACTTCAACTCAACCGATTTATTTTGTACCAAATCTATGATGAAATGTTGTTTCAAATCAAAGTGTTTGGTCCTGCTATGATGAACCAGATTCTTGGCCAATTTAATAGCACTTATATTGTCACAAAAGATCATGGTAGGCTGAACCTTTATCTCTCCAATTTCTTCAAGAAGCTTTCTAAGCCATAAAGCTTGTGTGCTAGCTGAAGTGACCGCAACATATTTTGCTTCTGTAGAAGAGAGACCAACCATACTTTTCTTCTTTGAACTCCATGTAATTAAACCAGAACCCAAATAAAAATAATTACCAGATGTAGATTTTTGGTCATCCAAACAACCTCCCCAATCTGAATCACTAAAGCCAACAAGCTCAAACTTATTAGAAGAATAGTGAATACCAAAATCTACTGTGCTTTTCACATACCTCAAAATTCTCTTGGCTGCCTTTATATGTTCCTCTGATGGATTTGTCATATACCTTGAAACCAATGAAACTAAATAAGCAATATCAGGCCTTGTGTGAGTTAAAAATATCAAACTCCCCACAATGCTCCTGTATAATGTCTCATCAACAATTTCAGCACCATCATCTCTACATAATGTAACTCCATGAGCAATTGGAGTGGAAAGAGGTTTACAATCAGCCATATCAAATTTCTTCAACATATCTTTTGCATACTTTTCTTGACAAATAAAAATTTCATCTTTACCGTGATAAACCTCCATGCCAAGAAAGTACTTCATGAGACCTAAATCTTTCATCTCAAACTCATTCATCATAGCAACTTTAAATTCATCTTTCATCTTTGAACTACTACCCATATATAACAAATCATCAACATACAAACTCACAATTGGAATATCATTACCTTCTTGTTTGTAGTAAAGGGTAGGATCACTCTTACTTCTTTGAAAGCCATTCTGCTGAAAATATCCATCTATTCTTGCATACCATGCACGTGGTGCTTGCTTGAGGCCATACAAAGCCTTCTTCAACTTGTAGACATAATCTTCTTTGCCTTGAATCTCAAAACCTTGTGGCTGTCCCACATATACCTCTTCTTCTAAGTACCCATTCAAGAAGGCACTTTTCAAATCCATGTGATGAATACTTCATTTCTTTTGAGCTGCAAGAGAGATTAGCATCCTAATAGTTTCTTGTCTTGCTACTGGTGCAAAAGTTTCTTCATAATCAATGCCATACCTTTGAGTGAAACCTTTAGCTACCAATCTTGCCTTCTGTCTTATAACACTCCCATCACTATTATACTTGGTCTTATAGATCGATTTTGTGCCAATATTTTTCTTCTCATGTGGAAGATCTACAAGCTCCCATGTCTCATTCCTATGAATGGAATCCATCTCTTCGTTCATTGCTTGCATCCAAACTTCATTAGCACACACATCTTCAAAACATGATGGCTCAAAATCAGCTTTAGCAAGCAATGCAAAATTTACTGTCTCACCTATTGGATCTTCTTCATGTGCTTGATTTTGACACCTCTCATAGATATCACTCAATCTTCTTACCTTCCTTGGAGGACTTGAGGATGGATTTGCTCTTGGGATTGGTGAGGAGTTTCTTGATGGGCTTGGTGATCTTGAAATAGAACCACTAGCTGGCTGCTCATGTGGAAGATCTACAAGCTCCCATGTCTCATTCCTATGAATGAGACATGGGAGCTACCAATCTTTCCTTGTGTCTTTCAACACTCCCATCACTATTATACTTGGTCTTATAGACCATTTTGTGCCAATCTTTTTTTTCTCATGTGGAAGATCTACAAGCTCCCATGTCTCATTCCTATGAATGGAACCCATCTCTTCATTCATTGCTTGCATCCAAACTTCATTAGCACACGCATCTTCAAAACATGATGGCTCAAAATCAGCTTTAGTAAGTAATGCAAAATTTACTGTCTCACCTATTGGATCTTCTTCCTGTGCTTTATTTTGACACCTCTCATAGATATCACTCAATCTTCTTACCTTCCTTGGAGGACTTGAGGATGGACTTGCTCTTGGGATTGGTGAGGAGTTTCTTGGTGGGCTTGGTGATCTTGAAATAGAACCACTAGCTGGCTGCTCATGTGGAAGATCTACAAGCTCCCATGTCTCATTCCTATGAATGAGACATGGGAGCTACCAATATTTCCTTGTGTCTTTCAACACTCCCATCACTATTATACTTGGTCTTATAGACCCATTTTGTGCCAATCTTTTTCTTCTCATGTGAAAGATCTACAAGCTCCCATGTCTCATTCCTATGAATGGAATCCATCTCTTCATTCATTGCTTGCATCCAAACTTCATTAGCACATGCCTCTTCAAAACATGATGGCTCAAAATCAGCTTTAACAAGTAATGCAAAATTTACTGTCTCACCTATTGGATCTTCTTCATGTGCTTGATTTTGACACCTCTCATAGATATCACTCAATCTTCTTACCTTCCTTTGAGGACTTGAGGATTGACTTGCTCTTGGGATTGGTGAGGAGTTTCTTGGTGGGCTTGGTGATCTTGAAATAGAACCACTAGTTGGCTACTCATTATCATTATCAGCAATATCATCATCATCCAAAACTAATTTTGGCTTTTCAACATGTTTTTTTTTATGACCATAAACTGCCCCTTCATCAAAAATCACATCTCTTGAAACAAAAATCTTATTAGTAATAGGATTGAATAATTTATAAGCTTTGCTTTCCTCACTATAGCCCACAAAAATACATGATTCACTTTTAGCATCTAGCTTTTGCCTATTCTGATCAGGGATGTGAACATAAGCCAAACAACCAAAAACTTTAAAATGATTTACGTTAGGCTTTTTCTCATACCATGCTTCATATGGAGTCATCTTGTGTAGGGCACTTGTAGGACTCCTGTTGAGAATATATACGACTGTAGCAACTGAATCAGCCCAATAAGAATTGTTCAAACCCTTGGTTTGTAACATGCTCCTTGCCATTTCTACCATAGTATGGTTCTTCCTTTCAGCCACTCCATTCTGTTGGGGTGTGTATGCAGTTGTGTGTTGTCTTTTGATGCCATTCATCTCACAAAAATTCTGAAAATTGTTTGAGCAAAACTCTCCTCCTCGATCCATTCTCAAACATCTGATTGTGTTCCCTTTCTCATTCTCTACATGAGCTTTAAACCTCTTGAATGTATCAAAGGCTTCATCCTTAGTCTTCAAAAAAATACCCAACACATGCGTGAGTAATCATCTATAAAAGTAATGAAATATGATGACTCACCCAAGATTTCTATTTGCATTGGACCAGAAATATCAGAATGAATAAGCTGAAGTGGGTATTGGGCCCTCCATGTATTGCCTTTTGGAAATGATTCCCATGAATGTTTCCCTTTTGCAAACCCTTCACAAATCTATTTATGCTCTTCAACCTTGGGAAATCCAAGAACTAATGCATTTGATGTTAGATTCTTCAAACTATTGAAATTCAAATGGCCATACCTGAGATGCCACAACCGACATTTATCCTCATAAGCCATATTGACAACCTGATTATCATTTTGACCAAACTTCAAAGGAAACATCCTATTCTTTGTCATAGGAACAATTGTAATCACTTTATTTTTCTGATTCTTATCATAGATAGTACATTGCA
Organism: Cupressus sempervirens; assembly: GCA_028749045.1. Lineage (NCBI taxonomy): Eukaryota > Viridiplantae > Streptophyta > Pinopsida > Cupressales > Cupressaceae > Cupressus > Cupressus sempervirens. The sequence goes on along the minus strand of CM053789.1, from coordinate 10,574,245 downwards.
TGTTCTCAAATACCACTCTATAATTCTTCTCACATAGCTGCCCAACACGCAATAAATTATGCTTCAACTTGGGAGTATAATAAATATCTTGAACACTTTTCGTACCTTCGTTTGTCTAAACATCCATGGCTCCTTTGGCCACAACATCCACAGTATTGTTATTACCAAGGGTAATATTGGATCTATAACTATCATCAAGCTTTGAAAATATTTTTCTGTTAACAGACATATGGTTAGAGCATCCAGAATCCAAATACCAAACATCATTCACATTACTTTCACCTTTCCCATAACACAAAAATAAATTACCCAAGGAAGGATCCTCATCTTGTTGGGCATAATTTGCATTATTGGTACCTGATTTCAGTCTACACACTCTCTCTCAAAATGTCCATACTTATTGCAATGATAGCATTGGATGTTCCTTTTATCAAATTTGCCTCTACCTCTTCCTCCTTGAGCACCTCCTCTTCCTCTAGATCCTCTTGAAAGATTCTGATTTTGGCCCCTTCCTGAGCCTTTGTTGTTGTTACTACTGCTGCTAGTACCATCGTTCTTTGAAATTTGCAATTGGGAAGAAAAAGCCTTCTCATTAACATCGGTAAATGTGTCCCTTATTCTATCCTCATGTGATATAAGAGATCCAACCAATTCATCATACTCCATGGTAGCTAAATTTTTGCTTTCTTCTATGGAAATTGCTACAATATTCCATCTTGGGGTTAGAGATCTCAATACCTTTTGTATTATTTGCTCTTGAGCAATAGATTCACCCAAAGTGGCCATTTTATGAGTCACATCTTTCACTCTCACATAGAAATCTCCCACACTCTCTGTCTCCTTCATCTTCAAGTTCTCATATTCTCTTTTCAAGGATTGTAGCTTCACAACCTTGATCTGTTCATTGCCATGGTAAGCATCTTTTAGAGTCTTCCAGGCCTCTTTTTTTGTCTGTGCATCAGCAATTCGAGGAAATAGGCTCTTATCAAGAGCCATCTAAATGTGAAACAATGCCATTGCATTCTTCTTCTCAGCTTCTTTCTTCAATCTCCTATCATTAGGTTGGAGAGTATTCTAATTTGTAGGCTCTTCATATCTGGATTCAACGATCTCCCAAAAATATTTCCCAATCACAAAAGTCTTCATCCTGATTGACCAATATTGGTAATCAACCCCATCAAACTCTAGAATTTGTAAATTATTTTCCATGCTGCTACCTTCCAAACACCTTTAGCTTTGATACCAAATGTAGGATTTAAACAACAACATCACCACAATAATTAAAATGATAATATTCATAATAGGGGAGGCTCTATTTTACTGCAGAGAAAAAAACTAACTTTTTTATTGCTGCATCATTCATATGTATATATCATTACATCTTACATCTATCATCTATAAAACTCTTCTATGAAACCTATGATGAAAATCACTCCTTGTCATAACAGTTGAACTATTATTGATTGGTCCTTTATTACATGTAAAACTTTGTGAAACCTGCGGTAGAGATGGACTAATAGATTTATTGCTCATAATAGCAAGTGTTATTGAAGTTCTAATGCAAAGTGAAATACGAAACAATCTTCAGAAAACTAATTTAAATTGCCGCTAATTATGTGAATCCTTGGCTTGGATGGTGCATAAGAAATGGGATGGCGGAATTGATGGTTGCAAAAATGGTTGAACTAGTTGTTTAAAGAGAAGATCTTGACATCAATCTTCATTAACTAGATCAACATTGATTCAAATAATGCTTCCAGCCTCTATACCATGGTTGGAAGCACCTTTAAATTAGATCAGGCTAGCTATTTATCATCATATTCACTCCACATGCAGTCTTAGTGGTGACAAGGACCAATTCAGCAGTGACTATATATAGGGAGTTTTAAATAGAAAAGAATTAGGAAATGATAAAAAATATAATCATTGCTACAAGTTGAAAATAGTTCTATATCTAGAATCTGCAAGCGAGTGTAAAATCTTGCCACACTGCATTCTCTCACTATGGTATTCCGTCCAGGCCTAAACATGGAGATTGCTCTAGATGTGATTGCAAATCAGTCAAATACCAAAAGCCAATGTCTGAGTGAGTTTGGTGGAGTCTCGTATAAATTGGCATGCATCGCACATGCACTACATTTGGTATAATAGAGAAATTGAAGCCAAAGACCATGTGTATGCATCAAAAGTATCTTGTGCATGAATAGTAAACTTTTAGATTATATATGTAACATGCCTGTCCAACCATCTTTAAGGCTATTTTATTATTCGACAGAGTAGGAATGGCCTAGCAGGTAAACACACACACCCTTGTTGCCTAACAATAGTGCAAAACACACGAGTAGCCTGAACGATAGGAACAGTCGAGGTAGGGTTATTGGTGCCTATCTTACAAGCCCAAGAGGCAATGAACAGAAAAAGGATTCATACTTGGCAGGAGTGACAAGTATCTGTGGTGGATAGGAGTTTTGAATCAAAATATATGTTTCAGTCACATGACACCTATAGATGGTCACATTGGAATAGAAGACAAAATATACATTAAGAATATAGAAATCTAGTTCCAGAATGCCATATTGGATGTTAGATAGCATCGAGATTTTCATAACTTTGAAGGGCCTCATAAAAGAGGTAAGTAGTAGCAGAAATTAAAGGTATCAAAGATTGAGCCAAGACCAGCGTGGAATGAAGAAAGATGTCTGCATTCTACTACATCCTTATCTATGTGCCAAGATGGAATTCATGTCATAGCTATGAGGGCAATATTGATGTGTGTTTTATGACTCACCAAATAGTAGAAAAAAATACCGAAATATCTTATCCTCTCTTGAATAAAGTCTTGTGTATGCTAAGATTTCTAGAAGATCATACAGTGAGTTCAAGGTTCCTTTAATGCTAGGTCTTGACTGTGGATAAGATCAGTGGTTGATGTGATTTTCTGATGATCACAAGAGGCCTTATGGGTTTAGTCAGATTCATTTCAAGCCATACTAGATGTGGGAGCTATCCTAAGGTTTTGCAATGAAGTGCTTTTTTTGGAGTTTTCAAAAAATATGCAAAAATTCAATAAGATAGGGTTCAGGAACTCTATTATAATCCTAAGGGTAGTGATAAAAAAAAATAGTACTCTAATGGACAAATTCTTCAATTTACTAAATTTTTCTTTGCCAAGTTATACTGCAACTATGTGTGAACTAGTGTAGTCTTCAAGGGTTATGCTAAAGATTTTCATATCACTGCATATGCCATCATAAAGAATAATGTATACGAATGATAGAAGTGAAGCATATGCATGAAAGGGGTTCAGGCTAACTTTGCACGACAAGTTAGAATCACTAAAAAATCAAAAGTATGAACCAAAAGGAATTCATTAATACACCATCATATTCTTTATTGTAATCACCACACATTAACTAGGCTAAACTTAATCTAATTGAAGAAATTTAGGAGAAAATAAAGCACTAAGACACATCAAGTATTCACCAAGCTCTAATGAAAATTTTATTATCTCAATAGCTCATAACAACAATCTCATAAAAGTCTCTCCTTTACAAATGAGAAATGAGGCCTTTATAGAGGTCCTCAATTACAACATGTGGCTCAAATGATCGCAATATCTGATACCCAAGTTCATGCCACATCAGCCCTAATCAAGGTTAGGGAAAAGGAAAGGAATCTACATTAATGCAACAAGGAATCCACTACTATAGTGGGTAATAAATTCCCACTATGCATGCTCGTTTAGGAAGGAGTGGGGTGCAATAAATATCCACCATGCATGTCCATTACTTGATAAATGCTTAGTCCTCTTTGAATAAATTATTCTTGATTCCATTCTCTGAGTTTGACTTGGAGACCTAAGTTCTTCATCAAAGATAATTGGATGCAATGAAATGATGATGGAGGCCATGTAAGCTTGAGTCTTTTCCAACTGCATCATTTTAATTAATATCCAACTTTGACTGACTTTTTTAAAAATCTCTCTTCCAACATTTTCGCCTTCTATGTACTTGCTTGGAAATTTATCTCCCTAAAATGGATTGGAATCCCTTGCTGATGATTATGTTACTCTAGAAGTTCTTCATATTGAACTTCCTTCGCCATGTTCTTGGATTTTTGGATTTGAACTTTGATCTTTGAATGTTGAATATTTGGGACCAGATCACTCAATACTTTGATCTTGGTACTAGAATTTTGGATTTGAGTGTCTTTCTTGAATTTCTAGAACTAGAGCTTTCTCCTCCTTTTTCTTCAAATGCTTTCAATTCACTGTTATGCCTTTTCTTACATTTTGAAGAATTCCCCCATTTTTAATCATCATCAATCATTTTTCTAGTCTTGGGTACACACTTGAAGAGGGTGAAATATTTGCCCAATTTTACCAATTCTCATTTGAAAGAGGGGACTTTAGAAGACCGAGCCCAATACTACCAAGAACTAAAGAGAAAAGGATAAGACCAAGAGACAAAAAGGAGGGCCCCATTTGCAATGGGGCGATGGTGTGAAAACCCCACAACAGGCACAATAGCCAAACATTGTGTTAGGAAGAACGATGCTAGGAGTTTGTGGAAACTAAAGACGTTCTTGCAAGATGGATACTGGTACAACATAATTCATATTGAATGCTAATGCAACATAACAGGATTCGTTTGTGAGATTAATCTTGATCATTGCGTAGAAAATCATTATATGATTTGAGAAAACTTTTAAGAGACAAAAAAATAATCGAGAGTATTTAGGAGGCATTGATATTGTTGATTAGATAACAAAAATAATCATTCCTGATGATTATTTGTTTATTAAGTAATAGTTTACTTTCAAAAGGTGTGATTAAATCTTTAAAAAATAATAACTCTTCATTTGAAAGGTTACATTCACTGTTATCAAATATAAATAAGGAGTGAACGACTATAGACAAAGACACAAAAATATTCAGAAAACATCATATTCAGGAGAAATTATTTTATGCTTCTTGTATGGAGGGATACAAAGTTTAATATGATTTTGTAATATAAATTCTATTATTTATTTTAATAATAAAATAAAATGTTTATTTATTTATTATAAAATACATGCACATTTAAACTGCATCAGATAAGTGGAAAAGGTTATTAGACATTTAAATTCTTTATGAATAGTCCTTTTCAATTAATAAAATTTACTAAGATTACAATTTATTAGACATTTAAATTTGATCATAATAGATAGTGTGAAATATTAAACTTTTTCTATATCCATTTCTAGTTTGCCTCCCTGCCAAACAACTTAAAATTCAATCTAGACTAATTTAAGATTGGGTATATATTTTTTCTATCTCATCTTGATTATTTAATTTTTGGTAGTAGAGTGTGTAAAACATTATAAAGTTCTATGTGAAACTTCATTGAAGTTGACTCTATTGCCCAGATGAATAGAGGCACTAATCTTTTTATTATTGAAGTCCAAAAATCTATAACTTCCTTCCTAGAAGCATCAAATCCATTATTAAAAAACCTTATACAAAACAATCAAATAATCAACATCGAGTTTTCATTTTAATTGAGTTCGAGGACCTTGCCACCCGTAGAACTCCAAGGCTTAAATTCTCTTTTCAAAAGCTCTAAATCAAGTGATTAGGTTTGAGGAAAAGGTCTACCCACCTTTGTGTAGAAAAGTTTGAAGTGTAAGGGAATTGATAAGTATTCTCATTCATTAGCCAAAACTTTTTGTGAAGTCCTATTGAAGAAGTGGCAAGCTCTTGGATTTAAAATCTACAATTTTGAGAACCAACAAATTAGAAACTCTACTAGGCAAAGTTATTTAGAGTTTCAAATTTTGTAGGACCATAATTAGAAAGGCGTTATTTCAGTTTGTTGAGAAGTGTACTCTACTAGAAGTAAGAACCCCAAAAAAAAATTCCTTGAAATAGGTGGCAAGTCTATTCAATAAAGTTTGAGTTGGTAGCCTTGCTAAGGGAAAAGACTTAGAAGGAAGCGATTTCATTACCTAACATAGAGAATATGTAATACAAGGCCCTAGCCACCTCCACCTGGGTGTGGTTGGGAAAAAAAAATATATTACACCATGGAGGAAGTAGACATACACCCACTTGATGCCTTTTTCAATCTAGAAAGACATGAAGTAAAGACATCGACACATTTTTTCATAAGGACGTTGAATACTTTTCTTGAAGTACCTTCAGACATCATGCCTCCACATAAGGAATTGATAAGAAAGTTTTGCGAGTTGGGAATCTTGCCAAAAGTTTCTGGTTTGAAGTTTCTCTTTCAAATATTGGATGAATGTTCAAGTTATATATCTCCTTTGGATGCATTTTGGAACTTAGAAAAGAAAGAAGATGAATCTACAACACAATTCTTCATGAGAATGTTTAATGCTTATCAAGAAATACCTTCAAAACATAGACGTCCATCACCTGATCTTCTCAAAAGGATGTAGGAATGAGGTCTCTTCTATGATCATCAATTACTTAACTTTCTCAAACTCATGGATAATGAACTAGTTGCAAAGGAAAATGAATGCAAGATTGAAGTAACAAATGAGTCATGTGAAGTTTCAGATTTGAATGGAGATGAAAATTTTGGATATTATGAAGGAGAATCAGCCCTTGATGATACTTATATGCCTACAGATGATAGTGAATTTTATAATGAAGAAGAGGATTCTCTTAGTGTGGAGGAGATTTCAGCCTTGGTAGATTTAGAATATCATAAACACATTGAAAGAAATGTTATAAATTTCTTCTCAAACTACCATGGAGAGCAAGGTGATGGATCATTGCATTCTCAAGAGGTATTGGATGAAGGAGATGGTATTTCACAAGAATCATATAGTGAGGATGAAGTAGAAGTGCATACAATGTGTGAACATGGGGAAGTTTTAGAAGGTAAAGAAAATGAAGAGATTAACCTCGTTGATGACACACTTGATGATCCAAATGAAAGCTCTCATGATAGTACGGTTGAATTCTCTATATTCATGAACATGTTGTTCAAAGAAGAAGTAATTAAAGATAGATCCAAACTCACTACATTCTCATATCCATTGTTTGAAGACGATTTTCTTTGTGATCAAGTCTATCAGCATCATGATGTGGATAGTGGGTGTAATTTTAAAACTGATGAAACTCATGAAGTTAGTCAGAAGGTGAAACATCTTTGAATTCATCCTATGAGTAGGAGGTACATCAAACATGTGAAGGTGAGGTGGAATCAACCATGCATAGTTGGGAGCATGTGTTGAATAGTTCTAAAAATTTTCTTAGTGTCACATTTGATGGAATACTTGATGACAGAAAGGTAGTATTTCCTAAATATGAACTATCTTTGAAAATTTCTTGTGAGGAGAAACACTATCTTGAGTGTGGGGATAGGGTAGATTGTGTACAATGAGATATGCAAACAAAAAGGGTTGATCTAGATGCTGGTATAACTTATCAAATGAAAAGAATTCTCCAAGAAGAAAAAACCATAGTACACCTAATACAAGTTTGATATATGGGCAGAAAATTGAAATGATGAAAGAAAGGCATATCATGATTAGAAGAAAGGAGGTGTTACATGATTAGAATCAAGTGTTTGATAGGGGAAAGGTTCTATGTTCATTTTTGGGGGCCTGGGATCATTCTTTGGGTGCTCAAATTTCACCTTGCATCATTAAGCATGGATGCTTGGTCTACTCTTCTAGAGATGCCTATGATCTCACTATACTCACAGGAGGGATACATGCCCAGAAAGAGATACTGATGGACCTCTAGATTTTGACAAATTTAGAGTCCCAAACACCATGTCAAGGGGCTAATTTTTAGATCTTACCCACTACTTATATTCAAACAATATTCTTTACAAAACAAAAAGGTTATGGGTAGAGGAATATGGAAGAGGAAGTTGTTTAATCTAGGCATGCATTGCAGCACTATCCAAACTAGCTTATGCAATTTGACAAACAATTTATATGAAGAGAATACAAATTACAATATAGACAGATATAGATTACTGGCTGAGAAATATAACAAGTGTGATATTGGGGGCATTCAGGTTTGGAATGTGATGAAGATTTGTGGCATTAGCACCAGAAAAGTTGCTTAGTATTAGGAGAGGGAATACTTCACATTCCTTTCGATTGTTCTTCACATCATATTTTTTACAAGTTGGGTCATTGTAAGGCAGATCTCTTACCTAGATGACCATTGATTCAAGTAATGCTTCCAGCCTTTGTTCCATGGTTGTAAGCACATCTAAATTTAGAATAGGTTAGCTATTTATCATCATAGTCACTCCACATGCGAAATCGGGGGTGACAAGGACCAATTCCGCAGCAACTATATGCAAGGAGTTTTGAATAGAAAAGCATTAGGAAATGAGAAAAAATATAACTGATGCTACACGACAAAAATCATGAAAGACAAACAATCAATGCATGTGTAAAGGAAGGAAGGAGCCTACATGTAAAGTTCTATATCCAAAATTTGCATGCGAGTATAAAAGCTTGCCACACTCCATTCTCTTGCCATGGTATTGCATCCAGGCCCAAAAATGGAGATTTCCCTAGATGTGATTGCAAATCAGTCAAATATCAAAAAGCAATGTTTGAGTGAGCGTGGTGGAGCCTTGTATAAATGTGCATGCATTATACATGCACAACATTTGTTATATTAGAGTGATTGAAGCTAGAGACCATGTGTATGCATCAAAGGTATCTTGTGCTTGAACAATAAACTTTCATACCCAAGAGGCAGTGAACAAACAAAGCAGTCATACTTGGCAGAAGTGACAAGTATCTCTGGTAGATAGGAGTTTTGAATCAAAATATATGTTTCAGTCACACGAGACCTATAGATGGTCACAATGGAATAGAAGACAAAATTTACATTAGGAAGATAGAAATCTAGTGCCAGAATGCCATATTGGATGTTAGATACCATCGGGAGTTTCATAACTTTGAAGGGCCTCATAAAATAGATAAATAGTAGCGGCAACTAGAGGTATCAAAGATTGAGTCAAGACCAGAAATATGTTTGTGTTCTGTCGCATCCTTATCTATGTGACAGGATGGAATTCACGTCATAGGTATGAGTGCACAACAACCAGACACGGTGCTAGGAAGAACGATGCCAGGAGGACATGTAGAAGTTTGTGGAAACTGAAGACATTCTTGCAAGATGGATACTAGTATGACACAATTCATATTGAATGCCAATGCAACATAAGAGGTTTCATTTGTGAGATGAATCTCGATCATTGCCCAGAAAATCATATATGGTTTGAGCAAACTTTTAGTTACAAAAATTAATGGGGAGTATTTTGGTGGCATTGATATTGTTAATTAGAGAACGAAAATAATCATTAATTGATATTGTTGTGTGATTTAACCTTTGAAAAATAACAACTCTTCATTTGAAAGGTTACATTCACTATTATCAAATATAAATAAGAAGTGAATGATAATAGACAAAGACATAGGAATATTTAGAAAACATTTAGATTCATATTTTGGATAAACTAAATTATATTAATTATAGGGAGGGATAAGCAATTTAATATGATTTTTTAATATAAATTTCATTATTTTATTTTAATAATAAAGTAAAATGTTTTTTGTTTATTATTAAAGTCGTGGAGATTTAAACTATAGACGAATCATCTTTTGTAATCATTATTTTGAATTATGTATACAATTTAAATGTGAGATAAGTGGACAAGGTAATTTAGCATTTAAATTTGATCATCATAGATAGTGTAAAATATTAAATTGTGTCTATATCTGTGTCCAGTTGGTCTCCCTTCCAAAGGAGTTAAAATTCAATCTGAACTAATTTAGGATTGTGTATATATTTGATCTATCGCATATTTATTATTTAATTGTTAGTAGTAAAATATGTAAAACATTATAAAGTTGTATGTAAAAATTCATTGAAGTTGACTCTATTTCCTAGATGAGCAGAAGCACTAGTCTTCTCATTATTGAAGTTAGAAAATCTATAACTTCCTATAAGAATCAAATCTATTATTAACAAACCTTATACAAAACATTCAAACACTCAGCATTCAGTTTTCATTTTAATTGAGTTCAAAGACCTTGCCAGCCAGAGAACTCCAAGGCATAAATTTGCTTTAGAAAAGCTCTGAACCAAGTGATCAAGTTTGAGGAGAAGGTCTACCAGCCTAGGTTTAGTGGAGGCTGAGTGCAAGGGAATCAAGAAGTATTCCCATTCATTAGCAAGAACTTATTGTGAAGTCCTATCAAAGAAGTTTTAGGCTCTTGGGTTTCCAATCTATGGTTTTGATAACCAACAACTTCATCGTCAAGTCCTCCAAGAAAGGTAAGAATATTGAGTGATATCTATGAGAGGTCTCAAAATCACATGAAGAAGATTCAATAGGTGAGATAGTAAATTTTTCATTACTCACTAAAGCTAATTTTGAGCCATCATGTTTTGAATATGTGTGTACTAATAAGGTTTGGACGCAAGCAATGAATAGAGATATGGATTCCATTTAGAGGAATGAGACATGGGAGCTTGTAGAGCTTCCATATGTGAAGAAGAAGATTGTCGCAAAATGGGTCCAAAAGACCAAGTATAATAGTAATGGGAGTGTTGAAAGATACAAGGCAAGATTGGTTGCTAAAGGTTTCACTCAAAGGTATGGCATTGATTATGAAAAAAAATTTGCACCAGTAGCAAGACAAGAATCTATCCAGATGCTAATCTCTCTTGTAGCTCAAAAGAAATGGAGTATTCATCACATGGATGTGAAAAGTGCCTTCTTGAATGGGTACTTAGAACAAGAGGTATATGTGGGACAACCACAAAGTTTTGAGAATTAAGGCAAATAAGATCATGTCTATGAGTTGAAGAAGGCTTTGTATGGCCTCAAGCAAGCACCACATGCATGGTATGCAAGATTTATGGATATTTTCAATGGAATGGCTTCCAAAGAAATAAGAATGAACCTACCCTTTACTACAAACAAGAAGGTAATGATATTCTCATTGCGAGTTTGTATATTGATGATTTTCTTTATATGGGTTGTAGATCAAAGATGAAAGATGAATTCAAAGTTGTTGTGATGAATGAGTTTGAGATGAAAGATTTAGGACTCATGAAGTATTTTATTGGCATCAAAGTTTATCAGGGTAAAATTGAAATTTTTATTTGTCAAGAAAAACATGCAAAAGATATGTTGAAGAAATTTGATATGGCTGATTATAAACCTCTTTCCACTACAATTGCTCATGCTGTTGCATTATGTAGAGATGATGGTGCTAATTTTTTTGATGAGACATCATATAGGAGCATAGTTGGGAGCTTGACATTTTTAACACACACAACGCCTGATATTGCCTATTTAGTTTCATTGGTTTCAAGGTATATGACAAATCTATCAGAGGAACATATGAAGGAAGCCAAGAGAATTTTGAGGTATGTGAAAAACATAGTAGATTTTAGCATTCACTATTCTTCTAATAAATTTCTACTTGTTGGCTTTAGTGATTGAGATTGGGGAGGTAGTTTGGATGATTGAAAATCTACATTTGGTAATTGTTTTTCTTTGGGTTCTAGTTTAATCACATGGAGTTCAAAAAATAAAATGGTTGATTAATCTTCTACAGAAGTGGAATATGTTGTGGTTACTTCAGCTAGCACACAAAATTTATGGCTTGGAAAGATTCTTGAAGAAATTGGAGAGATATAGGTTCAGCCTACTGTGATCTTTGGTGACAATATAAGTGCTATTAAATTGGCTAAGAATCCGGTTCATTATAGCAGGACCACACACTTTGATTTGAAACAATATTGAATCAAGGATTTGGTACAAAATAAAGTGGTTGAGTTGAAGTACATCAACACAAAGGAGCAAATCAAAAACATCTTCACAAAGTTAGTTGCAAAGGGTAAGCTTTTCACACTTAGAGGTCAGCTTGGGAGCCCTCTCAACATCAAGGGGGAGTATGAAGATTGATGTCGAGATTAACTCCAGAATCATTTTTCTAACCACTTTAGTTCCACCATCGTTATTCTAGTTTAGAAGTACTTTAAAATAAGAAGTCATCATGCATATTTTTTGGTCTTATATTAATGCATAGTTTACTTTCCTGGGATAGTAGTGTTCAACAGTTTGATCTACTGTAGTTTATTCTTTTGTAATAAATCATGTTGTTCTTGCATATTTTATGATGTGCATGAGTTAGTTTGGATTGTTTTTGTTTTAGTTTTCTTAAGAATTAGATCTAAACTCTATGATGATTGTAGACTATTAAATAAACTTCTATTTTGTAATATTTTTGATTAGTTGTGAATAAAATTTGTCTCCTCAGGTGTTCAAAAAGAAATCTATGTTTTGATAAAAATAGAGGCTCCACTATTTTATATCATATATTCTTCACTATTTACATTGTATTGATATTGGATATTGATTGTTTATTCTTTCCTGTGTTATTGCTCTCTTTCTATGTTAATATGTGTGCCAATAACAGGTTGCCTTATCAATAAGTTATTGTTGAGCACATGAATTCTACAACCACATTAAAAAGAGTGCATTGGAAGACTAAAACACCAAGTATCTTATAATTTATTTATCTTCATGAATTAATTATATTAATTATTTAAACTATCCATCCATATAATCTAGAAAAAATGGGTCCCATCCTAAAGCCTTGTTAGGTACCTATCTACAATCATTTATTCACTTACAATTAGGAAATAGTCATGTGACTTCTTGCAAGCCTAGAAAACTTCTAAGAAATATAAACTTGGTATCACATAGCTTGTTTCCACTCATGTTTTCCTTTAGCCTTATCATATGTTTGAGGGTCATTAGTTTTCATTATGGTGGTCATTAAAACATAATTAAATTGTTGAGTCTTTTGATAAATTTCTTGAATATTATTTGTCTTTGGAGATGAATGAGATTCCTCAAACATATTAGGTATCACCTTAGGTATTTCACTAGTTTGGATAACATTGGAAGATTCACCATTAACCACAGATACTTGTGAAGTAAGAGAGGGTTTTACCTTATCATCAAAACCTTCATTAAACTGGACATCTCTACTTGTGAATACATCTTCCACAGTAGAATCATACAACCTATATCCCTTCTAGTGATCATCATAGGCTAGAAAGATGCACTTGACACTTTCCTTATCAAATACTTTTCTCTAATTTCATTTGGTATGTGAGCAAAAGCTTCACATCCAAATACTTTGAACTACAATCTTAGCTCAAAGAAACAAAGGAAGACCCTTTGATTATAGCATGCACTATCCCATTTCTACTAATGTCATATTCTTCCTTTTGGAAACACCATTTTGTTGAGGAGTACATATATTACTCATTTCCCTTTTGATACTATAATTTTCAAAAAAAAATTGAATTTGGTGTTTACATATTCTCCACCATTATCAGTTCACTTGATCTTATTCACACTTTGATCATCAATGAATGTTAAGATATACTTAGCTCCTCCCTTTGATGTAGGATTCATGGGCCCACTCAAATCACTCTAGACCAATTCAAGAGATTTTTGTGCCCTCCATGTAGATCTATCAAAACTATCTCTATGTTGTTTACCAACCATGCATCCTAGACATACACTCCTATTTACTCATTTCCAAGGAATTCCATCAACCATATTCATCTTTGAAAGCATAGCCAAACTATGATAGTTTAAGTGACCAAATCTTTAATGCCATATCTCACTTGTAGAAGATCCTATGGTAATATAAGTAATTTCATTAACGGATGCTGAAAATTTGTAAATAACATCATTCTCAACTCCCATTGCTACTACTTTATAATCATCATTAGAATTCTTGATTAAACACTTATCTAAGTAAAACTCAACCTTGTATACTTGTTGAGTTATTTGACTTACTGACAGAAGATTATTTGTTAACTTAGGCACAAGATCCATGTAACTTACAACTTTTTACCATTACGTCCTTTCATGGATATTGAACCTAGTCCTTTAATTTCATGTGAACTATAATCTCCAAAAAAATCCTTGCACCATTTGTTTCTTCTAAAGAACTAAATAAATGTTTATTGTAAGTCATCTAGTGTCTAGCTCCTAAATCAATATACCATTAGCTACTTGAATTTCTTTGAGAAGATAAACAAGCTATCATATATTATGATCAACCTCTTCTTGAGAAAAATTGGGTTGTCTTCTTTGATTAAATGTTCCGATTTCTTGTGACATTGATGACTTTTACATCCTCCATAATTATAACATCTGATATTATTTTTATAACTTCATTCACTTTGTTTCCTTTGAAAATTATGTCTATGTTGGTATTCTCTTCATTGATTCCATTGTTTATTATTATTTTTCCGTTGATTCCCTTGATTTGACTTATGTTGATACGATTTACCTTGAATGTGATTCTTATAATTTCTTATATCCATGAATGCTTGAGAACTCTTACTAGACTCACTTTTGAATTTCTTATGTCTATCTTCTTCATTTAGCAAAGCACCATATACTTCTTCTAATTTTATATTCTCAAAATTTCTAGTTAGCTCCAATGTGTGGATAAAATTATGGTACTCATCTGAATGACTTTCAATCAAGAAATCTATAATTTTAGAGTCTTGCAACTCAATATTTGTCATTGCAATTTGATTTCTCAAATTTTTCAAATTTGCAATATGATCATTCAAATTATCTGTTGCCTTCATTTTAAAATGAGTTAGTTGTCTTTTAATATCCACAAATTTTAATTTGTTGGTTCTTTCATACATTGTTTGCAAAGATTCTCATATATTTTTTGTTGACTTTACATTTTGAACATGAGGCCTTATTCCTAAACAAATTTCCCATAAAACAGTTGCATGAGCATTCAAATCTATTTTATCCTATTTTTCATGCTTATCTTGATCTGCAGGTTTTTCTTCAGTTGCTACTTCCCATTAGTATTTCATTTGGAGAATTTGTTCCATCTCACATTTCCAACTAGCATAGTTTGAACCATCTAACTTTTCACTAATTATGAAATGAGTACTCTTAGAAGTAGCCATAGCAAAAAGAATAATAAACACTGGAGCTAAAATAAAGCTCCTATCAACACATGTCATAAAACTTTATATTATGGTGCCTTGATGTTGGCCTTCTTATGAACCAAACATAAAGGACTTCAAATTTTTTATTTTTGTGAATATCAATTTTGAAAGAGTTCCATCACAAATTTTCAAAACATTACAAATATCTCTTTACACTTCACTGTCTCCCACACTTTGAGCTCTACAAGAGTAGAAATATTTTTCAAAATAAACAACCAAGAAACATCACAGGAACAAAAGTAATCGCTATAAAAAAACTCAAGCCCCAAGTTAATACACAGCTGACTATCACCTACAACACCATTCAGGAAGCCTTATTTTCATAATATCTCTCAACAACTCCACCTTGTGATTATGGTCTTCCACTTTGCAATTTCTCTCTTTATGCTTGACCTAGAAACATTACCAATCTCAATGCAAGGGCTTCAGTCTGGAGCATCTTCTTTTACACGAAGTAATAGTTCATCTCGCCTTGGACAACGACAAAACTCCTTTGGTCAGATCCCATACCATTGGTGGCTGCTTTAGCGTTCGCTTTCAACTTAGACATCATCTCTCCTGTTGCAGCAATAATTACCTTCTCATAGCTTTATATTCAGATAATGTAAACATCAATCTAAAACAGAGAGTGATAGTTCCTACAGCAATAACACAAATCAAATCTCACAAAATTCTAGGTCAGGAAATATTTAATCTCTTTTACATAAAATCTTTTTTTACATTAGCTCCAGGCAGAATGTTGAATGAGACCAGGTGTCGATGTAAAGCATCATAAGTCTCCACAAACTATATTTTCCATGGGACTCCGGCAGCGTTGCTGCCCAGCTGAGTGGAATGCCAGTACAGCTGCTCATTGTTGCACGCCCAAGCAAAGAAGAGCTGATATAACAGACTCTATAACCACAACAAAGGAAATTATAGAGTTTAACCAGATGGCTTTGATACCATTATGAAAAACCACACTGGAAGAAGACGATACTCAGCTATGAGCTATTCTGACGAATACAGGCTCACGATTGTGTTTATCAGATAAACTACATTAATATGTGTGCCAACAAAAGGCTTCCTTATCAAACAATTATGCTTGAGCACATGAGTTCTACAGCCACATTAAAGAGTCCATTGGAAGGCTAAAACACCCACGTAACTTTAAAAATAGCATCCCATAACTAGCGCGAATATCAGCAACCACGATATTCAGTTTTAACTTCTTCTCAGGATGTGCTGCAAGTGCTACTTGAGCATCTTTAAACTGGCCAATGAGTGGGACTTGTTTCGCCTCCATAGAATACACTTTTCTAGATGATTTATTTAGAGAGAGACCTAAAGCATGGGCTACCTTTGAAGGCATAATATTATCGAATGCACCTGAATCAATAATACAATTACTTAACTTGCATCCAGCTATATAAAGAGAAACATAGAATGGGTTGGGATTGTATGACAAAGTAGCTGCAACAAAAGATTCTTTCTCAGTCATGGGCCCTTCTAGATTATCTTCCATTTCTAAAGAAACTCTTGATTCATGGTTGATAGTGATCTTAGGTGAACTTTTTCCTTTACCAACACATTGGATCAACCTTTCTAATTGTTGAGGGTTTTCTTTTAGGTAGTCCAACTGAGAAATTTGTACTTTGGTTTTTTTACAATGATCAATAAAATCAAAAGAGTCTTCAACAATGGGAGAGGTTTTACACTTATATGTCTCTTTTTCTTGTGAAGGCTCTTTCGGAGTATGCTTTCGAGATAGAATTTGCTTAGTAGTCTCATCAGAAGCTTTATCCTTTCCTTCTTTACTCCATTTTTCTTCCAATCTTTGTGTCCAATTTGGCATCACCGCATTGCAAGAATGGTTGTTAATATCTTCATCTCTCTCATTATCAAACTCATATTCTAGAAAATTTATAGAAGAGGTCCCAATAGTAGGTTCGGTTACATCTTCAGGAGCCACATATTCTTCTATTTTCTCTACCATCAAATGCATTTGCATGAATCTAGCCATCTCAGGGAAATTCGCACCATCATGATTTGTTGTTAGGAAAAAATCACACATAGCAGTCTATTTACTAGATGATGTAGGATGTTCAATGGCTAACCTTGGTGTTGGTTGGGGTAGCCATTTAGTTTTTCTATTTTGCTAATATGGCATATAATTCCTCCTTGGAATATCTTGATATAGACGTGGAGGATTATAGGGCAACTACTTTTTGAGTTGTAACAAACCATTAGCCAATTTTTGATATAAAGGATTAGTGGTAGAGATAGGAGCTTGCTGACCTTTTCCTTTTTGTAAGTCATGACTCCACTTTCCTGAACTAAGAAAGTCATCCTCCACTTCAATAGCCAAAGTTTGTGCATCTGCTAGACTAGGAGGTCTTGCCCTTCATATCTGAAAGCTTACATTAAAGGGTTGAACACTAATGAAGAATGCCATTTGATTTTCTTCAGTGGGTCTTTTGTTAGCTAGAATTTAGTTGACCATCTAGTTAAAACGAGCAATGAACTCTTGCATGGGCTCGTGAATTTCTTTGTTCATTGAAATCAACTAGGAAAGGAGAAAATGTTCATCCTCAAAGGTTTTAAATCTCCTCTTGAAAACTTGAATCAAGGTAGCCCATGAAGTGACTGATCTAGTTGGAAGCTGACCAAACCATTTTGCTACAACTTTTGTGAGTGTTTCAATAAAAGCACAGACAAAAACATCTTCGTGTTGAATTGCAAGAAACTCGATTGCTATAAAGAATGCACTTATATGCTGATCAGTAGTGACTTTTCCATCACCAGAAAAATTAGGAAAGAATTTTTGAGAACCAACAGGCATGTCATGTAATTGGTTCCCTAAAGCTAGAGGACGAATAGCAACTCCCCAAGGTATTGGTGGCTGTAGTGCTTGATGTGCCATAGTCGGAAGAATGATATTCAAGCTCTGCAAATTTATAGGTAGAGGTACAAGAGTACCTGGCAGAATAAAAGCTTGAAAGGCTGTAGGAGAAACAATAGCCTTAGGTGGTGAAGAAGACCTACTAACAGACTTGACCTTCTTCTTCTTCTTAGGAGTAACTGGCTTGAAATCTAACTTTCAAAGGGCTTCAAAATCTTTGTCTACTAAACCCTTTTGTCTATCAACCCAGGTGTATTATTTATCAGCTAGCTTAGTGGTTGTTATTTAGTTGCCCTTGAATATGACCAAGATTCTGCCTATTCCTTCTTAGAATGACTACTATTCTTTCAATGACTACAATATTCTATCCAATAGGAGCCCTTCGCAAGATTTCTCCAAACTCTTCTTCTTCCTCAAGAACTTGATTTACTTGATGGTATTGTTGTGCACTTCATCTAAAACTCCAAGATAGAGTGTTCAAGACTTAAATGATATCGTCTTGGGTGTCTTGGAAGCCGAGGTTCAGTTGGAGAATTGGAAAAATGTTCTCATGTGGTAGTACAATTGTGCTTCATTACAGGCGACTGCCAATCTTTCTTGTTCAGTCTCCCTAGTAGAGTCACCAAAAATCTATTGGTAAACAAATTTATCACTATAGAAAAAGCCTATCAAAGTGTGTGGAAAATCGATGTCTCCAATAGTTAGATAGGCCCTTGGTATGCGACCTTCCTCTGCATTTAGAGAAGCAACTCCCTTGTATGATATAATTTTTGAAAGGTTTTCAAATAAAGAATCTAAAACTTCAAAGATCAAGAGAAAGCCATTCAGGATGAATGCACCACATGACCTCACAACTTTCTTGGGTAAACAAGAATGATAATAAAGGTGATCAAGAACTACGCTTGAAGTAACCAGTATTACCAAGTACATTCATTATTCATAAAAACTCACATAGTACCATGAGAATGTCTACTACAACTACAACTATTTTGATTTTAAAACAAGAAATCAAGAGTACATCTCATTTCATTTAATTGTACCAAGAAGATAATAGAGATTTTTCAATTTTAGAGACAAAAACTATACATACTTTCCAATCTTGATCAAAATTTCAGCATAGTGTTCCATTACCAAAAACCAAAAAGTCCCTTATTACATTGATTATTAGGAATTTAAAGCCAATCTAGATTAACCAACTTTTCGGGTTCGTAACTACTCAAAAAGTTAGAGTTTGGATTACTTGAAGATGGCTTGGTCTGTGCTTTTGAGGTCGTAGATCTCCATTTGGAAATGGCATGCAGGGAAAACACCTCAAATAGAAGTGGATAAAATAGTGAAATTTGTGTGAAGTTGTATGAGTTTTGGTTTAGTTGGTATTTGATCAGACAGTTCAAATGTTTGTTAGGGACGACTTTGCAAAACAGATCACGTGTCTTAATCTGGAAGGGATGGCCAAGCAATATATATTTCAAATAGCACACCCATTATCATTCACAATCTTCCCATGATTCTCACATTTGTCATTCTTTTCAAGCAACTCGTGTGCCTGGTCGAATGTCCATTTGTAGTACACAATGTTTGAATAAGATTTTGTTCCTATATTTCTATGGTATTAATCCAAACTATTCGCATGCTTGATCTTGCTTATCAAAGCCATAGGTCTTGACTTTAGTTGGATAGCTAATCAACATGTATTTATGAATTACTCCAAACATCTGTGAACTTTATTTCTAGCCTATAGCTTGCTTCAAGTTGAAGTCTAAGTTGGGAGGTTTGGGTTAAGATTAGGTTAAAAAATTGGAGTATGGGGAGAGAGAAGATTTTAGTACATTGAGAGAGAAAATGACGAGGAAAGAGATTGAAACTCAAACCCAAACCCAAACCTGTACTTCTCTCTAAAAGTTTGAGTACGTGGAGAATGAAAAGTATGTGGAGAGAGAAAATGATGAGGAAAGAGATTGAAACTCAAACCCAAAACCAAACCCATACTTCTCTCTAAAAGTTTGAGTATGTGGAGAGAGAAAAGTACGTAGAGAGAGAAAATGATGAAGAAAGAGATTGAAACTCAAAACCCAAACCCAAACCCATACTTCTCTCTAAAAGTTTGGGTTTACTCGAGGACTAATCTCTCTCTTTTCGATTAATTAATATAATTAAACCTCCTTGTAAAATGTTTGGGTAACAAAACCCAAACAACCAATCATAGCACATGAATCATAGTATGCTCTCTTACTATATTAAGAAACATAACTCACACAAAAAAAGTTTAGATGGCCTCTATAGTAAGAAACATATCTAACACAAAAATAGTTTAGATGGCCTCTATAAATAGAGGACTTCTAACTACATGTGGAGGAGGATACGGTGTAGTTAGGTGGGAGAAGAACCAGTATATTCCCATATTACCAAATGAACAATATTCAAGCAGCACAATATAAAAATGGACTATATACTTCACAAACATAAATAACTTAATAACTACAAACACATTGTAGTTATAGTTATATAATAATAGTATTCAATAATACTAAACCATCAGCAGATTAAACATTTAGATTGGCCAATGCAAACATAGCCAACTATATATAATCAAAATTAAAGATATCAAACAAAAGATTTATGTTTAGTTAATATGCTTTTCATCTAATAACATCAAAAGATTTTTGATTAGTTAATATGTTTTGATCAAACAACATCAAAAGATTTATGTTTGGTTAATACATTTTGATCTAATAATACTTAATTTTGATAGGTTCAAAATTCAAAATATTTGAAAACATAAACACTCTAATTATAATCAATATCAAACATGCTAATCAATACCATTGATGACATATCTCAAATTTTAAAAGTACAATTGAAATATAATCAATCTTGAAATAAAAAACAATCAGTTTGTCTATTAAAAAATAGATCTGGTTATGCTAACAACAATATTCAAGCTACACAATATGAAATTGGACTATATATTTTATAAACATAAATAACACAATAACTCCAAACACAATGTAGTTTATCCAACCCATGACATCAAAAGATCAGTATTAGTTCAATTCTCCTATATATAATAATAGCAGTTGATAATACTAAACCATCAGCATATCAAACAATTAGGTTTGCCAATAGAAACATAGCCACCTCCATATAATCAACATTAAAGATATCAATCAAAAGATTTATGTTTGGTCAATATGTTTTTATCTAATTATACTTAATTTTGATAGGTTCAAAACTCAAAACACCTCAAAACATAAACAATCTAATTATAATCATTATCAAACATGCTAATCAATACCATTCATGGCATGATTTAAATTTAAAAAGAATAATTGGAATATAACCTATCTTGAAATAAAAGATAGAGTTTCAGCTTACATATTAAAAAACGGATCTGATTATGCTAATGACAATATACAAGCTACACAATATGAAACTAGACTATATATTTACAAACATAAATAACTCAATAACTCTAAACACAATGTTGTTTATCCAACCGATGGCATCAAAAGATCAGCATTAGTTCAATTCTCCTATATATAATAATAGTAGTCAATAATACTAACCCATCAATAGATCAAACTATTAGATTGGCCAATAACATCAAAAGATTTATGGTTGGTTAATATGTTTTTTATATAATATAACTTAATTTCGATAGGTTCAAAACTCAAAACACCTCAAAACTTAAACACTCTAATTATAATCATTATCAAACATGCTAGTCAATACGATTCCTGACATGTTTCAAATTTAAAAAGTACAATTGAAATATTACCTATCTTGAAATTAAAGATAGAGTGTCAATTTACATATTAAAGATGAGATCTAGTTATACTAACAACAATAAATAAATAAAATAGAACACAATGAAAAATCACAATAGAAATAAACACTTATTATAGAGAGAAAATCTAAAAAGAACATGATGATAATAGATCAATGAACTACTACAAAGGATAGAAGAAAAGAATCCATATATTTTATTGGTCTGACTGCACACAAAAATAGTTTAGATGACCTCTATAAATAAATAGAGGAGTAATCTATAGACTATACTTAGATGGTGTAATGTGACAACAGTCTCACTAAAGTTAACAACATTATTATGTGTTGTAGTGACCATGTCCTAGTCAGCAAATGCCACATCATACAAATGCTTGAAAAGTAGGAAAGATAAGAGAAACCTTAGTTGAAAAGTCAATATCCATTATATTAACTAAAATTATGATTAACAATTTGTTAACAACAAGTACTTATAATTGCATTATCTAGATGCTGATTTACACATCACATCCATCAAAATGCATGTTTGACAACTACAATTAGATCATTAGAGATACATTATCCAATTATATAACTACATCATAATGATCATCTAAAGATGATTCAACAATCCTTATGAATCAAGTAACCTCTCCATCTGTCTGTGTGATCTAATCTCCAAAGCCATCAGTCATTGTGCATCTTCTATCTGAGACAGGAGTGTGTCCAAATGTTTTTTCCATGCCAACGATAGAGTGTTTACTCCCTCGCTGTTCTTACTGACATGAAGAATGCCCCAACCCTAGCACGAAAAGCCTAACAAACCATATCTACTCGCATGCAACATTCTAAAGTATATCTAATAATATAAATAACAAAATAAGAAAAATAATAAAAGTAGTAGAGAAAATAAATGGCTTGGTCAAGCACTTAATGCCATATTTCAAAAAGGAGAAGCAAAACAAAATGAATCCATCCAATCAGAACTGGTGAGTTGAGAGAACAAAATTTAATGTATCCATCTCTGACCCTCCCTTTTTGCCACATTACACCCATCCAATAAAGGTGTTAAACAACTGACATGGGATATCAAGTCATAAAATTGCAAAATATCTCAAAGAATGTACTCATTTACATTTATATTATAAGAGTAATAATTCAAGAAGGTGTCAACAACATTCATCATAATAGTATGTTTCCACAGATATACTCATATGCATTTGGCTTAACAACATAATGTAGAGGGTGTATTCTACTAGGAAAATAATAAGAATTCGATAATGTCTTTCATCTTAACACTACAAGTGCACTTCCTATACATAGAAATCTCATGAACCACTAACACTACACTTTAATAATAAAAAAATCTATAGCTATCGACACATAGCATTCAAAGTTACTATGCTTGGAATAATGAATAGCAATAACAAATAACATACAAGCTGATCATTTATTATAGTTCATCCTGAACTCAAGTTTATCAAGCATATTTTCCTCTCATCAACAATACTTAGTAAATAAATGCTAAATGTGCTCTTTCCTCTCTATCATCTAACAGCATTGGCTTTTGAAATCATAATTGCTTAAAACCACAACTTAATATAACTTTTATAAAATGATTTCACACGTGCTTGAGAAAATGATATTATATAATCAACAAAGTTTTTAGTTTACTTAAATGATCACAAAATCACTTATGTTACATAATAACAGACATAACATGAAGAGCTTTAGATTCCATGGCTGTCCCTGATCCCACATGGGTACCTTCATTATCAGATTATCCAAGAAATTCTACAACCTAAAGATAGATGTTTCCAGTTCTGACATTGACTTTAAGAGGAATGCACTTATCATCTTATTAACTTTAGCCATGAAAGAACATGGGCCAATATTATTGGTGAACCATATTAACGTAGGATCAACCCGAATACACCACAGTTTACTATCACAAGCTTTCAGTAATTATAACACATATGTAATGGAATAAGGTCTCCCTCTTTCATTTTCCTTCCGTAAGGAAGAATTACAATGAAAATGAGTCAGGGGTCAACTCTCACAGAGACGACATGGTTAGCACTGAACATTCTGGTTTGGGCTCATTCCTATAATGAAATAAACAACATAATAAATTTTATTGATTGGTGCTGCACAAAAGATTTACATCAGATTTCTCATGAGAATCTTCTCACCATCACGCCAGTTTATAATATGCAAACATTTACATATGACTAGAGCATTAAGTGCATAATGCCCAGTTAAACTCCTCATAGCCATCACTCAAGTAACATAAATAATTATACATGACGATGGAAAATTGTTCTAATAGCACTGCATAGAGTTAACATGAGGAAGTTGACTCTTCTTATTTTAGTCAAATATAAAATAATCTAAATCATTTACCATCCAATTCACAGAATCCAAAGAACTGGATAATTACTAAGCGTTACTCTTACACTAAGCATTCAAGAGCCTCACAATGAACTGGCAACTGGTTTCTCAACAGCCTAATCAGCTAGGGAGTAACCATACAAAGCTTAATTTCTCTTTTTAAGGAATTAGAATGATTATAATAACAAATGGTAGCAGAAGTGTGTGTAACCAATCATGCCAAATTTGTAGTTGTTAATAGATTTGGGGCTCGACTTTGACTGCCTTTGAAATTCAATTTATATTCAGGTTGCATCAAATACCTATCTTCATGGAGTTAAACTGTTGAGTAAAAGATACCATATCTTGTTTCACCTTAAGCTATCACTACCACAAGATTTAATGGAACAGTATAGATGCAAATGCACCCAATCCGAGATTCAAGATGGCTAGAAAGATCAATACTTATTCAAGAAAGAAGAGAAAACGTGCACCACTTAAGCTATCACTACCACAAGATTTAATGGAACAGTATAGATGCAAATGCACCTAATCCGAGATGCAAGATGGCTAAAAAGATAAATACTTATTCAAGAAAGAGGAGAAAACGTGCACCACAACTCGAACATTGAACACCCAGTCATGTATCAAGGCAGAGACCCACGCTTACTATCAGGTTTCTTATCAGGCATTAATGGACTCAAACAAAGAGAAATGATTCTAGATGAGTAAGGAGAACTTTCCGGAAATTGGTGGCTAAAACTGGCCATTCTACTTGGCTGGTTACACAAAGGGTAAGATCCAATGTTCATTAAAACTATATTCAAGCACGTTATCATCTATCATATATATGCAGCAATGCACAATAGCTACATCCATTTTGAAAGAAGAGAAGCCATTAACTAAAATATTATTGCCATTGCTCAAGAATCTAAAAGTAAATCGTGCAAAATAGAAGAGGAACTTGGATGTCCATTAGTGATCAAGCTTGTTTTCCCACTCTTTCTGTAGTTCCCAGCCCAAGTTCTCCATCTTCTCTCCATACCGTATGATATATTTCCCTCATTTTTGGGAATAACTGACCTAATCCCTTTTTTTAATTCAATTAAGATGAAGTAGTGATTCATGTCCAACTAATTACATCCTTAGTGCAAATAATACGAATATTAATTAATCAATTTCTCTAACAAAATCCACGTGGCAACAAGCTTTCCAATCTAATCAGGTTATGGAGAAATAGGTTATGACATGTGTATGCACATGGAGGAAGATACATAGAAGAACTACTCTATTCTAACACGCTTCCTTAATTTCTATAACTAAAGACTTTTATAGGAGAAATTATAGTAAGAAATTGAAATAGAATGGGTCATGACATTGAATCTTGTTAGGTACTCATTTGCAACATAATTTTTTCATTCCTCTTATCACTATCAATTTGTTCCTTGTGTCAGTATGATGTGGGTTTTCAACCAGCTCATCCATAACCATTTGAGATTTTCCTCAGCTGATTCAATTGCTTTTGTTTTAGATTTTTTTTGGCTCAAGCAAGCTACAGACTTTTAATATTTTTCACCTAAACAAATGATTTTGGCTTATCACAATTACATATATAATGATTATTGATTTCATATGAAAAACAATCTATCTACTAGACACATAGGTACCCAACCATTGTTCTTGACAAAAAAATGGTGCAAAACCATAATAAACTCCTTCCATCTGATCAGATGACTAATTGCAGCCTATGCTGTTCTTTGCAGCGGCTGGCTTAATCTCCTTTAGTGGAAATTGGAAATTGATGAATTCTTTTCTATTTCAATAGGAAACAAAGAAGATCAGAATTAGAGAGAGAAGAGGGATTTTAAATCAAGTTTTATAAACCCAAACAATAAATCACAGTCCATCAATCATAGTATGCTCTCTTACCGTATTAAGAAACAGATATAATAAATAATAGAACACAATGACAAACCATAACAGAGATAAACACTTAT
Source organism: Cupressus sempervirens (assembly GCA_028749045.1). Classification (NCBI taxonomy): domain Eukaryota; kingdom Viridiplantae; phylum Streptophyta; class Pinopsida; order Cupressales; family Cupressaceae; genus Cupressus; species Cupressus sempervirens. The sequence goes on along the minus strand of CM053789.1, from coordinate 10,548,168 downwards.
AATAGAGAGCATATCTAAAAAGAAGAACATGGTGACAGCAGATCAATGAATAACTAGAATAGATATAAGAGAGAAAAACTCGTTCTTTTATTAATCTGACTGCACACAAAAATAGTTTATATGATCTCTATAAATAGAGGATAGAGGACATCCAGCTACATGTGGAGGAAGATAAATTTTTAGTTCAACAAGAAGTGGCATGGGAGAAGAACTGGTATATTCCAACATTACCAAATCATCAATATACAAGCTGCACTATATATTTTACAAACATAAATAATTCATGAGCTCCAAACACAATCTAGTTTATCCAACCGATGACATCAAAAGATTAGTATTTTTCCAACTGTCCTGTATATAATAATAATAATAGCAGTCAATAATATTAAACCATCAGCAGAACAAACAATTAGATTAGCCAATAGAAACATAGCCAACTACATATAATCAATATTAAAGAAATCAATCAATGACATTCATTGTCGCATAACTGTTCAAAGAAAACCTACCGGAGTCCCCCTCAATAATTATCAACTGATGACCAAAACCAGTTCAAAATCAAGAAGGCGAAGCAAATAGCAGTATCTTAACACGAAAAAAAACATAGATATTCTTAAACCCTAGGAATCCCTTATAAATTACTGCAAAGCCCATTCAACTTCACGCCTGACCTCTGCCTCCTCTTCCGGGGTGAAGTCATTTTCTATGTTAAATATCTTTCTCATCTCTTCTGGGCTCGCCCACTTAACCCTGTCTGCTATGGCTTGTGCAACCAAATCGAGTAGATTGCATATATCGAGGTACTCGGCAGCATTGATGAGATGAAAAAGCGTGGCTAACTTCACCTTCACATACTCCTCATCCCACTTCTTAACATCCTCCTCCGAGATGGTCATGTTGCCCACTGACTGCATATTCACATGATATTCGCAGTATTCGATCACTTTCGCAAGAGTTTCGCTGGAAACATTGAGCAAAGGCACGGGCATATCGGTGCCTACGTCCTCCACCAGGTTCTTTACAAACTGCGACTGCACGGCCACCGCATAATCTACCTCGAAGATCTTCTCATCAGCACTCTTCAGTTTCACCTTACATTCGTTCGTAGTCGATGTACTCGCATCCGTCGGCATGGGGAATTGTTTTTCGGAGCCTACTGAAACAGGAAGCTACGAAAACCGCTGAGGAAACTGGCTGTGTGATGTGGGATCTGGTATGTATAGGGTTTTGTTTAGGTCATTCCCAGATTAGTTATCATATGTCAATCCAAAAATTATGGCTGGTGTCTTGAACTACAAAAACCCCCTCCCCTTCCTTCCTTTGTAGCAGTTGGTTTCACATGATTTGTGAAATGTGAAATTTTTGGGGTGATTGTTAAGTATATTTTACAAATGATCATGTGTATTGTGCAATTTAAAATTATATATTGTTTCTATTGGATTGTGTAAAAGTTTATTATAATTCTCTAATTAATATTTGGGATGTCACTTTTTTCTCTCAAAGTAGGAAATACTATTCATGTAAAAAGAAATGTAATAAATTGTAAACATCTAGGTGGAGAGGATTCAATATTTGAGCATCTTAATATACTCATTAAAATTTTGTTTAGAAATTTCATCCCATTTAATTTTTTACAATAGCTTAGTTGGCAAGTTTCATCTTTATTACTAAGTTTTGAAGTCTCCATCATCAATTATGGTGCCACATCAACATGTCTTTTGCTTATAAGATGTCCAATATAACCCAAATAAAAAGTGATACTAATGGTAATGCAAAACGGGTGCCCATACTTGTAGAAATACACAACATCACATGATTACTTGATTTTTACAACTAAAGGTTCATTTCATTCAATTATGGGTAGTCATCATTCTACTAACAACTTTAAAGTTGCAACTATTTGTGCAATGTTGCCCATACTTGTAGAAATACACAACATCACATGATTATTTGATTTTTAAAACTAAAGGTTCATTTCATTCAATTATGGGTAGTCATCATTCCACTAACAACTTTAAAGTTGCAACTATTGGTGCAATGTTGACAGAAAGTTGGACAATAAGTCATGGACATGAAATCAATAAGTTGAGCTCCTCCATGTCCACAGTGCTAGTACCATCATCAGGAAGAGAACTAATAGATCAAGAAAAAATTGAACACAAAGTATTTTTTAAATCAAGAGTATAATATAGTATAAGTTAAGATTACTACTTATAAATTAATCAAATTCTTCAAACTAACTATATGTCTCTACACATGTATGAAAGATAGAATCATGAGTATATTTATAACTGTTAAGAAATATATTAATAATATCTTTGATATTAAGTAGCAGTTAATATGGGGACTGACCCATACAAAGAAAAATACATAGTATGAATCAGTCAAAAGTTATTACTATGCAATTATCCAACCCCCTTCTTAAACATGAAAATATTGAGGATAAAGCATTTTTAATTGTAAACTAGTAGTAAAAACCATCAGAATGTCAATATTATACATAAACATGGCCAGAATATTCATAGTGGCCATTAAATTAGTATAGTAAATACTAACAAACATATTCCTTGGGCCAATAAAAAACCTACTAAATATAGAACAAAAACCTAAACTGAAAACATACTAGCAAGCACTAATCCTCCTTGCTCTGGTTCCTTGGATTCAATCTACTTGCTCTAGTTCCTTGGATTCATCCTACTTGCTCTAGTTCCTTGGATTAATCCACCTTGCTCTAGTTCCTTGCACTAATCTTCCTTGCTCTAGTTCATCTACTATTCAATCTTTTCTGGGATCTTTGAATTATCAACTTTCTCAATTAACTAGGAGATATCCCAAAGTTCTCCCTGGCAGCTCTCATTATGTGTGCGTGGGTAGGCTAGTGGTTTCCATTTTCAAAATAAAGCACATTTCTTGATCACTCCCATCATAATTCAAGTAGCCAATTCTAGGGAATGGGTATCTTTTTCTATAAAAATATGGTTATTCCTCTGCTTCCATATGTTCAAGCACGCATATGGGGGGGAAGCCTTCTTGATAATTTTTATGAGGGGGTGGTGAGAGGGGCATTTCCATCCAAAGGAAAAATGATTTCTTCAACCTTGTAGCATAGCACACATCAATTTTGTATTTGGAATTCATGCCTCTTAAGATTATCAATAGTGAGGACACTATTGTGGATAATAAAACTACAAGAAGAAGTTGATTTTGGGGAGAGATGGGAAAATCAAACATTCTTCCATTCCATGTTGCCCACCTCCCAATTATGATATTGTAGGTTATTTTCACGCTAAATTCCATGCTTGGTTTCCTTTCCCATATTAGTTTATCAGTCTCTAGGAAGGAGAGAATTCAAATATCTTTTAGGAGGGATATCAACTTGTAATACATAGTGTTATCTATAAGGATCAAATTGCCCATTTCTAAAGCCTTCCACTCGTTGTCTTGGATATAACTCATCTCCCTTTCACCATGCTAGATCATGCTATATTCTTTTAAAGTAGAAAACTTTGTGTGAATAAGAGGAGCATCACCCACTGAACTGTCTTCTCAAAATATGACTAGATTACCATCTTCAATATTTTGTCAAATATTTCTTGTTATGTGTTTCCTTACCTTGATGATATTACTATTCATCTCTAAGCCTTCTTTCTTATTAGTGTTGAACACTTAGTCATTTCCTAATCTAAGTACCATTGGTTGTTCATCAATGCAACCAAGCCATCCAAAGAAGGCCAAGCTACATGGACTTGTTTATATTTTCCTACATGTCGAACAAATCAAAGGTTACTAACCACCCTAGTGGAGAGCAAGTCACAATATATGTCATGTGAAACATATAGATACTAAGTGATATAAAGTTAATTTATGTCAAGTGAGTCAATATTTTATGAACCTATAGAAGTTTAGGGACAACATAAATGTTAGTTATGACTAAGTGTCAAGACATTTAATTGCTAAGTAAATGAGTTTTAGCATGTGTCTATAATGACAAATACTTATATAAATAATTTTTGCCAACTTCTATGCTATATTTTCTTAGTATAGAGATAGTTAAGGGGTTGATTACATATTTTTTTAGAGGACATCAATCCTAAGAAAGATAGATTAGCCAATAAAAAAAATAAAAGGACTAAGCGGGAAAATAACAATTTCTAGATCTTTTATTTTGATCTAGAACCTTCTATTGTTCTTTATTTAAGAGGGAATCTAACTACAAATCATTACATATGCGAAGCAAGATCATGAATGCATGAAAAGGCTAAGGAAAGAGCAAGGAAGGATAAGTTTGATAAAGGGATCAAATAGAGAAACCTAGTAGTGAAGGGAAAAATAGAGAAAATCAAATAAGGAACTCAAATTTAAACATTGAAGAGAGAAGATCTATAATCAACTTCAATATGAGAGAAAAATACTAGATCAAGTACTGAGACATTATAATGAGTATATCATAGAAAATCTCTTAATAGAGTGGTTTTAATAGACGTAATTAAATTTCCTAATAGAGTTCTTGCTTTATTATAAATGAAAATCCTCCTAACTATCTTGTAATTAGACCCCTCACAAAGTAGATCATAAAAAGTGATCAAAATTGTAGCCCTAACAAGCAAACATTTTTTTTTTGTTGTAGTAGTGAAGATTTGTGGATGTCATCCCCACCCTAATTTTACCTTCACCTTGGAGGGTTTACAGGTTAACAAAATCTTTGTATTATGTGTTTACATTTTCATGTTGATAGATGCCATACATAGTTAGATTCATTTCAGTTTTATAGTTCAGTATTATATGGTAAATGATCCAGATATGAGATGGATTAGGATTAAATGTAGTTGATCTATTATTTTTTCTTGAAGAAGTATCAGTATTATAGCCTATAGAGACCAAGTGATGTCATATGAGCTAAGATTTTATACAAAACTAATGTAAAACATTGGCTAAGCTAAGTAATAGTGACTGATTATTGAAAGGGAAAATTTGTGAACACAATGCTATGTAAAGGTTGAGACAAATATAATGCACATACTTCAATACAACAAATTTATTGCAGATCTAGTTCAACATATTGAAGACATATATCTAACTTTGATGTTCATTATCATTTACCAAGTGATTTCAATGCACACAAGTAATTCAAAGGTGATTAAAGGTGATTTCAATGAAAGAATGAGTAAATCACAACATGTCACCAACTAGATTTGAAAAACTAAGTAAGGTTTAGTGTTGAGTTAAGTTGATTTTAGAATTGTTTAAGTGAATTTGTTTAAACCCTAGTTACAAAATGATGCAGGAGCATCCTAGGTTGCCTTGTAATCTTGCTCATTTTGTTTCATTCTGGCAATTATCACTAAGTTTTAGTGTTAACCGAGTAGTGTCAACCAAATTCCAGTATTAACAAAGAAGTTTAACAAAGTTTTAGTATTAATCGAGGAGTATTAACTGAATTGAATAGTGTTAGCCAATAAGTGTTAAATGAGTTCTAGTGTTAATGAAATAGTGTTAACTAAGTTTGTACTGTTAATTGATTTTCAATGTTAATAGAGTTTCAGTGTTAACTGAGTGTTCCTTCATGTTCTGAGTGAACCTAATATTTTTTGATACTCAAGAGTGGTTTCCCAATGCTCATTCATGTCTTGGTTTTGACTTTTCCCAAGTTGTATGTGTTTAATTTCTAGTGTGAGTTGACATTGGCATTTAATTTGGTTGTATGTATTTAATTTCTATTGTAAGTTGACTTTGGCTTAAATATATATTAAATGCAAGGGTTTATTTAATTTGTAACATACTAGGATGACTTGTGTCTTAGTTGGGTATAAATAGGGGGTCTTGTGGAGTCTTAACAGGATCATCTAGCCTCAAGAAGAAGGTGAAGTGGAGGAGAGAACTTTGAGAATGAATAGTAACTAAGGCTTGGGAAGGAAGGGGATCTCTTGGTGTGCTTGTGAGCACAATTTTAGATCTTTGATAGAGGTTTCTTCCAGAGTGTCAATCTAGACGAGCTAGGGTTTGGGTTGGATCTTGATAGACCTTGCAAAACTATTTTTGTAATTTCTATTGTACTTGGCCCAAACTCAAGAGGCCTTACAACTAGGCACATTGCATGTAAAGAGTTATTTTATTAATAAAGTGTTGTAATTGGTATTAGATCTTGCATTGTTGTATTATTTTCATTGTTTGGTTATTTTTTGTGGGTTGGGAAATCTCCTTTGGGAATCCTCCTACCTTGCACTACATCACAAATGACATCCACTGCATCTATATTAGGGAAAGAGATGTGAAGGAAAGAGACACATAGATTGTGAGCAATGATCAATATCCTCCACCTAAATTCATAGTGTACCATAAAATTGCAGTCATGTCATTGGTTCCACCTAGAGCCTTAATGGTTCATGATGTTTGATTTTGCTACATTTGCAAGATTACAAATATTGTAGACTATGAACTATGAGCAAAGTGGAATGAATAGAGATTATAGTAAGCCAAGTAAAAACCATGAAGCTATGGTTGGGAGGTGGACCAATAAAGATCAATAAAGTAATCATTCACTGAGTTACTAGTTATCCCACCCTGGACATAGTAAATATGATGATATACATAGCAAAGAATATTGTCAAAGATTGGATGAAGGAAAAATGGAAGATTCAACGAATGTCCATTGATGGAATTGAAGATCTAGTTATTAAGTTTGCAGTGTGCATAATCACAGACAAACTATATTAGTTAAGTTGATTGAACAATATTCTATGAGGGTTATGAGGGTTATGTACCCTTGTTTCAGCCTACCAGTAATAGCTATGGGTCTCTACAGAGTTTTACCTTCTAGGTGCGAAAACCCACAATGGAGAAGAAGAAACCTATTTTTCTGCCAATACTCATTGTTTCACTTCCTCCACCTTATTCACTTTATTTTAAGCCTCCGAAAAATACAAAACTGAATTTGAAAATGAGGGGTGGGGCCCATTAGCTTTCTCAATTCCTTTACATATACCTTCTCAAAAAATTGATTATTGACTTCGAAGTCCGCCACGGAGAAGCTCTTTTCTAGTTTTTCGCTGATGCTTATCTTGATCAATTTACAAGCTTTAAAATGGTTCTCGCTATGAGATCATGATATCACTTAAATGATCTTTTCTTAACATGATTTAATTTTCTTCAAGGAAGCTCATAAATAGCATTTGTCAACCTTTGCAGAAATCTGCCTTCTGGGTGCGAGAACCCGCCGAGGAGAAGCCGGAACTTGATTTTTTGCCAATTCAATTTTCTTAACTCCAGATCAAATGAGCTACATGGAAATCAAAACATATAGCACAAATCAAGAATCTCCATCGGGGATGGCTCTAAACTACTTGTAATACTCATGACAACCAAGAAATACCCACCTGAGCTAAATGTGATACGGGAGAAAGGAAAAGATGAAAACTCGATGGACAAACTCAGCACCTAAAGAAGAAAATCCTAGTGACCTGACTTGACAGAACATGACATTATTTTACTCTCCACTTTTGCAAAAAAAATTATATGGTTGAAAAGTGGGGCAACAACTGGCTCTGACTGGGGACTTGGGTAGAGATACCCAAGCAAAGGAACTTAGAATCTCTGGTTTCACAAAAGAAAATAAAGGGCAACAACACAACAGAAACAAAACAAAACAAGGAAAGCAAGGAAAAGACACTGAAAAAGGAAAGCTAACTAAGACACACACAACACTAAGTCTAACTATGGTACATTATAGGGGTTACCTATTTTCAATTTGTAACTTGGTAGAGCTTGAGATCCTAACCATTATAAGTCAGGGGTAGTTCCTCACCATCTTCATATGCTAATAGTTCCTCACCATCTTCATATGCTAATTTGAAAGAATTAATTTCAAATGCCTTTTGAATTCTGAAAGGGCCTTTCCATATAGTATCAAACTTGTTATGCATTCCTTTTGGAGCCTTTCTTTTGTCCTACAGTAACACCATATCTCCCGCCATAAATTTTCGAGGTCTTGTTTTCTTGTCAAAAAGTTCTTTTACTTGCATTTGGTGTTGTGTGATATGATCAAAAATTTCCATCCTTTCCTCTTCCAGTTTATTTAGATACATGATTCTCTTTTCTAGACCATCCTTATAGACATCATCTTCAATTACTGTTCTGAGTTTTCTTGTAGCCAATTCCAATGGTAGAGGTAGACTAGCTTCAGTTCCATAAACCAATTCAAAAGGGGATATACCAATTGCTCTCTTGGGTGTCACTCTGTCTACCCAGAGTGCCTCATGAATATTTTTGTGCCAATTCTTCTGGTTATCTGACACTAGTTTCTTTACAATATTGATCAAATTCTTATTGCTAGATTCTGCCTGTCCATTCCCTTGAGGGAAATAATTAAATGAATGGCTGACGGTGATCCCATACTCAAAACAAAAATAAGTAATTTCAATTGAAGAGAAATAGGATGCATTATCCATCACCAACTTAATGGGAATGCCAAATCTGACCAAAATGTTTTCTTTAATGAATTCACATACCACTTCAGAAGTAGTCTTCTTTGTAGCCTTAGCTTCTACCTACTTGGTGAAGTAGTCAGTTGTAGTTATGATATATTGATGACTAGCAGTGGATGCAAGAGTAATTGGACCAATGAAATCAAGACCCCATTGCTGAAAATGTCTTTCAATGATAATAGTTCTCAGTGGCAACGCAGCTAATTGAGGGCATCTAGAAAACATTTTACACTTTTCACAATTAGCTACCCATGCATATGCATCTTTGAACATCCTTGGCCAATAATAGCATTGCCTTGGTATTTTGAAGGCTATAACTGAAGAAGATAAGTGTCCTCCATAGGCCTCATCCTGAAATGCTTTCAACAACTTTTCTTGTTGTGGCTTATCTACGCACCTCAGGAATGTACCATCAATAGCCCTTTTGAAAAGCTTGCCATCCCAAATCACATACTTGGCTTCTTTTAATCTAAGATCTCTTCTTTGTTTTGTATTCAAACCTTCTGGACATTCACCATATGTTAAAAGGGTAAGAAATGTTCTCAAATCATGAATCATACAGACCTACTGCCAGCACCAGTTGCTTCTCATTTGATTCTCCTAATTCATTAGTGGTTTTGTTTTCTGCAATTTCTCTACATAGAGCATTTCCTCTTATCATCTTGGTAGGTTTAATCTTAATATCATATTCCTGTATCTTCGCCACCCATGCTCCTTTGACATTGCAACCTAATTCTTGTTGCGTTAGTACACTTTTTACTGCTGTGTCTAGGACAAAGACAACAGAGTGTGAATGTAGAACATAAAAATTGAAATTCTTAAGTGCCCTGACTACTACATAAGCATGCTTTTCAATTTGGGAATATTTTAGTTCATGATTTTTCAAAGGTATGCTCATAAAAGCAATGGGAACTTGTATTCCTTTACCATTCTCCTACACAAGAATAACTGATAATGTATGTTTTGAAGCATAGAAATAAATAATAAAATCTTGCTTGTAATTTGGATGGCATAGCACTGGGGCATTAGCAACAACAATTTTTATATCTTGAAAAGCTCACTTTCCCTCCTTACTCCATTTGAAACTTGAATTTCCCTTCATCATATCGATTATATGCTTAGTAGTTTCTGCAAAATTGAGAACAAACCTTCTAAGGAAATTCACCTGGCCAAAGAAAGATTTAACCCCTATTTTGTTTATAGGTAGACTTAGTCTCTAGATGGCCTCCACTCTGTCAAGATCAATTTTAATGCCTTCCTATGACACTATATGTCCAAGTAATTTTCCTTCAGTTACACAGAACACTAACTTTTTTGGATTGAGAGAAATCCCATTCTCCTTGCATCTTTGTAACACTCTTCTTAGATCTTCCATATGGTTTTTTCTTTTCTTTGAGAACACCATAAGATCATCCAAGTATATGACTATTATTTGATCTTTCATTTCAATGAAGGTCTCACTCATACATCTTTGGAATGTAGCCCCAACGTTGATCAATCGAAAAGGCATCCTGTGATATGCAAATGTGCCCCAAGGAGTTGTGAACATTTTTTTATGTTTATCTTTCTTTTCTACTTCAGCCTAGCTATATCCTGAAAAGCCATCTAGCATAGACATCATCTCAGATCCTGCAACTATTTGTAACAAATGGTCCATGTTTGCAAGAGAAAAATTATCTTTGAGAGATGCTTGATTCAAGTTATGAAAATCTACACAAATCCTTATCTCTCCATTCTTCTTCTTGACAGGCACTATGTTGGCTATCTAGGTGGAGTGATGGATAGGATAAATGATTCTTGCTTTTAACATTTTATCAACTTCTCAAAAAATGGCATCTACAACTTTTGGATTATAATTTCTTTTGTTTTGCCGAAAGGGTACTGCATCTGGTTTGAGAGGAATCTGATGTTTCACCTCTCCTCCTCTATAGCTCTTCAGGTCTTCATAGCTCCAAGAAAAGACATCTCTATATTCTTCAAATAATTTCTTTGTAGTTTCTCTCTCTTTGGGAGTACAACATTTTCCAATATTAATCATTTTAGGACTATGGACATCTCCAATGTTCAATCCTTCATATTCACCTGTGGTTGGTCCCTTTTCTGTTTTTTTCTACTTAACATAAGCATCATGTCTGTTAAACAACTTTTCCAGAGCTACAAAATAAGGGGGAATAATATTACTTTTCAGTTGGACTTCACCACTTTTGCTATGTTCATCATCCTCGTGAGACTCAGGCTCAAAGCTTGCTTTATCATTTTCTAGAAATAGTTGCAAACTCTTATCATCCTTAAAGACTTGCCAAGACTCTATATTATCTAGGATAATAGATCTATATATAATTTCAATCTGATATTTTTTATCCTTAAATCTAGATGTGGGAGTAACAAGGAAGCAGAGACTGCTAGTGAGTCAGCCTTTGTGTTCATTTCTCTTGGCACGGCTCTAATGGAGAAGGCATCTAAACCTTCTATCTCATCCCACACCCTATTCCTATAATTCTTCAGTTTATGATTCTTCACTGAGCACTGTCCTTTGATTTGTCTCACAATAAGCTTTGCATCACCTTGGTCCTTTAAGAATTTTATCCCTCTTTCTTTTGCAGTAACTATCCCCAATATTAAAGGTTCATATTCTACTATATTGTTTGTGTTACCAAACTCTAATTTGAAAGCTAAGGGCTCAGCTTCTCCTTTTGGGCATATCAACACTATGCCAGCTCCAGAACTTGAGGAAGCACAACTCCCTTCGAATTCGAGTGTCCATATGTCAGAAACCTCTTTGTTTTCATCATGAACCTTCTCGACCTAATTCTCGTTCATTTGTTTACTTGAATCATCTTTGGTAAATAACATATAATTACCAAATTCCAATTCTTGATATAAAATTTGAGCTTTGGGATCATCCAATTTCAAGACTGTGAATTTTTCTTTTTCTTCAAGTTCTAACTTGACCTTCTTATTACCAATAGGTATCACAGCTTGGGACCAGTCTAGTTTAATTTCTCCTCCTAAGTCTCAGTAGAAACTTCTACTTAAAAGGAGTCCATAACTTGCAAGAATATTAGCTACCAGGATGGTTAACAAGAGTTTATTTTCTGGATATGAGGCCAGAGCTACTTGTGCATCTTTAATTTTTCCAAGCAGAGGGACTTGCTTGGCGTCCATAGAATAACATCTCCCATGTACTTTAGTAAGATTCAACCCCAAGGCTTTAGCTATGGAATATGGCATAACATTATCTGATGCACCTGAATCTATTATGCAATTATTGAGTTTACATCCATTAATATATAATGAAATATAAAAAGGTTCAGGCTTCTGTCTAGGGAAAGTTGCTAAAATAGTAGAATCTTCTTGATTAAACAAGCCAGATGTTAAGGTTTCATCTTCGATTTCAATAGTCACATTATGATTTAAGTTTGAGGTACCTCCTTTACATTTATCCACTAACCTCTTTAGTTCAAAAGGATGTGACTTTAAATAATTGATAGTAGAAATTTGAACTTTTGACTCTTCACAAAATTGAATGAAATCAAAAGACGTATTGTCCTTACCCATTTGTAAAGTGGATGTTCCTTGATCAGTATGTATCTTACTCGTAGAAGGACCATATTCATCTTTGTGAATATGACTAGAGGTTTGATTCTTCATTCTTTGTCCACGAGTAAGTACTTTGTATGAGGTTCCATCAATAGTAGCGTAACATTCACCCTTTGATTCAAAATCCAATTCATATTCTAAAAATAAATTTCTAGAGTTGCCATTTGAACAAGAATTAGGTTCTGAACATAGAACTACAATATTTAATTCATTAGTAGATAGCAATTGCATCATATGGACAATTTCTAGACAATTCTCACTATCATGATCTGTGGTAAAATGGAAGGTGCACATATTTCCTTTTTTCGGTGCTACTTTGATTCGCAACCTAGGTTGTTAACCTGTAAGCTGCGGAAATCTATTTTCATTGTTTCTTCCTAGTGGGTTTTGGTAATTCTATTGATGAGAGTTATTGAATCTAGGTAATTGCTTTTTCATCGCTACTAGCTCATTAGACAACTTTTGAATCATCTCTTCTGATGATGTGGTATGACTAGAATTCCCTTTAGTTTGAAGTTCTCATTTCCATTTTCTTGTGGAAATTAGGTCATCTTCACATTCAATAGCTTTCTTTTGTGTGTCAGCTAGATCAGTAGGGCATGCTCTTCTCAGATCATAATTGATGTCTGGAGGCATAGCACTAATAAAGAAATTTTTTAAATTGTCGGGTGTGGGTCTATCAATAGTAGGAATTCTGCTATTAATTTTATTGAAGTTGGCAATGAAATCTCTCATGCTCATAGTTGGTTGCTTCCTAATTGGAGTCAACTATGTTAGCAAGGCATGCTCATCTTTTGCAGTCTTGAATCTATCTTCAAATTCAATTCTCATCGTGTCCCAATCTGTTATTGAACCATCCGCTAAATGATAAAACTAGTCTACTACATTATCTATAAGGGTCTCTACAAACAATCTTACAATGATATCTTCATGTCCCACCCCTAATATATGAGTAGCCGCAAAGAAGGCTTTAATGTGATCATTTGTAGTAACCTTCCCATCTCTTGAGAATTTAGGAAAATTCTTCCTTGAACCAGATGGGAGTGAATGATAGGCATTTAGTGGTAATGGCCTTGTTGCTGCAGCAGCTGGAGCAGCCATGATTGTCCTAGCAGTATATGGTAGGAAATTAACAATTGGAGGGGTTGTAATTTTGTGAAGTGCTAGCACCTGACAAGTGGAATGCGAAGTGCTGACATCTTGGCTTTTAACAGGAGAAGGGGGTCTACTTCAAATTTTACCTTCACCTTTCTGCTTTGGAACTTCTAAGATAGGAAAATCCAGCTCTGTTAATTTGTCAAAAGTGGAATCTTGCCCACCCTATTTCTTGGTACTTCTAATGAACCTAAATTGTTCTAGGATGCTTGGTCTGATTTAACTCTGAGCTTACTATCTTATTTGTCTTTCCGCTTTCCAAATATCTCTTCTTTGAATAGCTCTTTCAAAAACTTCAGCTCTTCTTTCTTCTTCCTCTAACATCTAGATAGCATTCTAGTAATGTTCAGTGTTCCTTCTGTGCCTCCAAACAAATGTGTTAAGGGATGAAATTATATCCTCTTGGTTGTCTTGAAAACCAAGGTTAGGTTGGAGCACTAGGATTATGTTTTCATGAGGTAGTACCATTTTTCCTCATGACATAGGCTTTTTAATCAAGTGACTATTCGTTTCCCCAGTAGAGTCACCAAAAATCTGTTGGTAAACAGATTTTTCCTTTTATCTATCATGAAATTATGACTCTTTATGCCCAAATTATGAACAATATCTATTCACAACAGTTGAAAAGCCATTTTATGGTTATCGACTTTTCTCTGAATTGATAGGTACAGCTCCCTATATGAATAATCTTCATTGAATTATGTTCGTTTCTACTTATCTAAATTGGGTTATACTCTTAACCTGAGCAAGCAAGGTAAACCAAATTAAGCCTAACTAGAACTTAATTCAAGCAAGAAAAATTACTCAATATTGGAACAAACTTATGTATCCACACTTCTTATGAATTCATAAATTCATCTGCTCAAGACTAAAATAAGTTGAAATCTAAATCTGAACTACAACTGATGAGTCAGGAAAACTAATAGGATCCTTTTGTCAAATGAAATATAACAATACTTATTACATCCATTTAAATTCCAAAAAATAGGGGAAATGAAACTCTGTTCTTTCTTAGTTCTCTAAAATGTAGAAAGGAAACACTAACAAATTACAGTACCTACTGGAACAGAAAATGATTGAAACGAAGTGCCATTCAATTGTCTCTGCAACAGATAGTACTTCACACCAAATTTTTTTTGACCTTTGATTAGTCATTAAATTTCATACATATAGGTTTTGAGAGATGACCATTACAATGGGAATTTCAATTGGTTCATCTTCTGAAAATGACAAATGGCTAGATGCCAGTTTGTCGGATTTCAAAATTTACAAAAATTTGCAACATTTACATCAAAAAAAAAAAAAGGAGTATAGAATAAGTCATTTAGACTTCTTTCCTTTTTTAGTTTTTTTCCTATATGTTCTGGCAACCACTATAATTGGGATCATCTCCTCGTGACTAGGCACATGTACATTGGTGAATCTTAAGAGTCACTTTGAATGCTCCTGAGCCAATTCCTTTACTGCACCCTGCTGACTTGTCAACTCTCCAGCTGCCAAATGTATGCATCCACCAAGTGTTCGCAACTCTACCACTCTATTTTGACTGCTTGAAGTCATCCCAGATAGATTATTCAAGTATGTGGATAAGTTATTCTTCATTACCTCTATCCCAATGAGAGCCTTTCCTTGCCCACTACTTTGTGCATCTATGTGTAACCCTTGCATGAGCTCAAATGCTCTATCTTGGATCTTCTTCACCTTTTCGTTTGTTTCTTTGAGTCCTTCCTCTGACTCTTGAATCATTTCCTTCTTGAATTGCATGTTCTAAAGCCATTCGAATAGAGGCTCAATCCCCTTCTTCAAAATATTCACTTCGATTGCCTCTTTTTCCTTCATTTGAGTGACCATATTTAAGAGAGAAACACATTCCTCACACCTTACCTTTTTTGCAGCCAAATTTTTGTGATTAGAAGTAATATTATCCTTCTCAATTTCTAATTTAAGGATAACATTTCCAATTTGATCAATCAGAAAAGCTCCATCTGTACTGAGCTTCACAATCCATTCTTTTTCGATCTAGCCAAAATGTCTATCCTTTTGGACTTGTGAGATGAAGGCTTGCACTTCTTCTGTAGTAGGGTTCTCAGTAGCAGGCACACTAGTAATGGTTGCCAATGGAACAACTAGTTGCTTGATGAATCTTTTCAATTCCTCAATCTCTGCTTTCATTCTAATTTTTGATAGTTTGAGGTCCTCTAGTTGTTCCTCTATCACCTCGTTACTTGATCTCCATAGGCCCACTTTTGTATCATGCCTAGCTTCCCTGAGATCAATTGAATGCAAAATGAAGTCTTCTGGCATCATATCTTCAATTCACCCTGCCTTGTTTGGTTTCGCTACTTCCAGAGTTAAGTGTCCTATTTCTGGATCTTGTTCCAGAATTGACAAAGTCTTCTACTTTTTAGCTTTCACCATGGCAGATCCTAAGCAAACTGCTTGGGATACAACATCTTTCAAAGGAACACCTTCATCTTTCCTTTTTCTCTTCTTTTCCAAAGTATCCTCAAGCCAAGATTCTGTACTAATCACTTTGGAGGCTATTCCAAGTGACTCAATGCTGAACATCTTCTTCTTCATCAGAGTTATTATTGTTGTAGTTGTAGAAAAGGGGGTCTTTGGATTCTAAGAAAGAAGTTGAGATGAACCTGGAGCTTTCTCTTCTTTTTGGGCTTTCTTTGCAACTTCATCAAAATCAATAGATTCACTACTACTACTTTTATCATCTCCAATCTCTACTATTTGAAAAGGAGAACCAGTGGGCTTTAGAAGAGGAGCACTTACGGATGGTCTAGGGCTGTGATGAGGGGATAAGATAGGGGCAACATGAGGAGATGGAGTTGGAGAAGCTTGAGGAGATGGGAGTAAAGTGGCATGTAGCGGTGAGACTGGAGCAAGGGATCCATATTTCTACTCTTCCATTCCCTTCTCAGCTCCAAGTTGAGCTCCAATGACTGGTAGCAATCCACCTTGATAGGGTAGGGCTATTAGAACATGCTTCTCTGGGGGCTGGTCACCCCTTCCCATAGATTGGGTTGGTCTTTGAGCCGCTGTGGCAGTAGCATTGGGAGTGGCACTTTAAGATGAAGTAGGAGTAGCTACAGCTGGAGAAGCCTGAGTAGCTTTTCTCTTGCTTCAACCTTTCTTAGCTGTCCATTCAACCCACTTCCTAGTTCTTTTGATAATTCTTGCCATCATGACATCAAAATTTTCTTCTATGTCAACATATGGTTCAGAGCTAATGGGAGTATTCCTCAATTTTGTTAAATATGTATTACTGTACATATTTTGACCATCATCCTCCAGCCCTTCCACATCTAAATTTATTCCATATGTCTTTATCTGATCAATTGTAAATTTGGCAAAGGCGCGATCTCAACTCTCCAGCTCATCCTTACAATCTACCCAACAATCCTCCATGGTTGTTACATGTTTGATCATGCTTCCAATTCGGAGCACATCCCTAGCATATTCATTAGGATCAAACAGGGGCCTTACTACTTCATACTCTTCCAATTTGTATTTACTCTCAAATGCTTTGAGTATATTCTTTACATCTGATCTAGTTTCGCAACTGTATGCTCCAACTTTTATAGGGAATTCATACCCTTTCTTCTTCAGGCTGGTGCTCAACATGTTCACTTGTATTGCTTGTCTCACGATCTCCATGAGCACGATCATATCATCTAGATACCTGGGTAGCTTCAATGGGAGTCCGCCGAACGTTGCAAGACACAAATAAGAAAATGATGAGAACTGGATGAAGTAACTGCCAAATTGACTGATGATCACCATCGCTTTTGGACTAAATCTCCACTCTGGGCACCCCTGTAGTTCCCTACAAATCCTCATGGTGAATGCATCATTTACTCGGATGTATTCTACATAACTATTTTGTAATTGCAAGCTTGGATAAAACTCATAACATTTTACATTATCAGGGAAATCCTCAATTCTCCGGAGTCCTAGCCACAATTGAAGAGAAGCCAAAATGTATATCAAGAATGAGGACATATAATTTTTTTTATAAAACTTAGTTGCACTGAGAGCCCTAGAAAGCTATTCACTAACCTCATGCGCCCAGTCAATATATTATGTGTCTAAGAAAATAAATTGCACCAAAAAGAAGTACTGCTCTACAAAATTAAAAGCTTCTACCTCACCTTTGAGTCGATGCAACAGAACCAAAATATCAATAATTTCTAGTTTGAGGTCTGTGTTGAAGAGAGTTTTAGGGACTTTACTCTTGGCCCCCCTTGGCTTCTGAAACCAAGACTGCATGATCTCCTTCCTCAGAACCATCTTTTTCAATGAGTACTTGGACATGGCTCCACTCATCTCCAAATCAGAGAACTCCTCCCATTCTTGAATCGACAAGAAATCCACCACTGATTGTCAATTGATTGAAATCAACACTATCTGATCAGGCAATAAAATCTTCCTTGTATCCAGGTTGTAATGATTCATGCATTCTAGAATTAACTCTAGGGCTTGTACTACTACAAGGAACCTAGCTTCTTCTACTAATCTGCTTCCCCGAAGTTTCTCTGTTATGGGGTGGATTGGTTCTACTTTCAATCTCCTTTGAAAATCATGCATATCATAGAAACGAAGTGAAGTATCTGTGAAGGTCGACCACTCTGACCTAATTCCACCCAATCCATTGAACCCTGCTAATCCTGTTGCCATTTTATTTGATGTATTATACCAAAACTCAAATAGTTACAGTAGACACAAGATGTAAATTTTGTATTTGAAAAATACTTGAAAACACTATCCAATGCAACAATATAATACTAAGACGATAGTTTGAAAGTCTATTACTTCACTCTTTATAGAATAAACCCAGATTTGCCTATTGAATTTCATAAATTGTGTCACATGAGTGGAATTAAGGGTAAATCTATTGGATTGGTGAATATAAAGGTTATAACGGATTTATCTTTGTCTTTTCACTATTTTTGTTGGCTTCAATGGTAATTTTCATTAATTACTGGTTTACAAGGGAAAAATCTGCTTACCTCAATTCTGCTTGCAAACACCCCATCAATTTGCTGCTCTACTTTTATTTCTTTGTCCAAATCAATCTGCAATCAATTCATGTGCTTACCATGCTCGCAGGAATGATTTTTTCTCAAATGCGAAAAATTGTCCTTGAGGGTAGAAAACCTATAGTGGAGAATCAGATGTTCGATTCTCTCCTTTTACTTTAGCTTTCACCTTTCAACCCTAAGAATTTTAATAAAACATTCAGGAAGTGTAAAAGAGGCTTCACAGCAAAAAATGGGGTCCACTTAGTAACTCTATTTTTCCATTTGAGCCTTCGCAAAAATTTTTAACTCTTGCTTCAAAATCCGCCAGAGGAGAAACCACTTCTGAATTTTCTGCCAATGCTTATCTCGCTCATCTTAATGAGCTCTGAGCAATTTTCGCTATGCAAACTTGATGATATTTGAATGATCTAACCATTATGTGGCTTACGTACCCTTGTTTTAGCCTACCAGTAATAGCTATGGGTTTCTATGGAGTTTTACCTTCTAGGTGAGAAAACTCGCAATGGAGAAGAAGAAACCTATTTTTTCACCAATACTCATTGTTTCACTTCCTCCGCCTTATTCACTTTATTTTAAGCCTCTGGAAAAAAAAACTGACTTTGAAAGTGAGGGGTGGGGCCCATTATCTTTCTCAATTCCTTTACATATACCTTTTCAAAAAATTGATTGTTGACTTCGAAGTTTGCCACGGAGAAGCTCTTTTCTGGTTTTCTGCCGATGCTTATCTCGATCAATTTCCAAGCTTTGAAATGGTTCTCATTGTGAGATCATGATATCACTTAAATGATATTTTCTTAACATGATTTACTTTTCTTCAAGGAAGCTCATAAATAGCATTTGTTAGCCTTTGCAGAAATTTGCCTTCTGGGTGTGAGAACCCGCCGAGGAGAAGCCAAAACTTGAGTTTTCATCGATTCAATTTTCCTAACTCCAGATCAAATGAGCTACATGGAAATCAAAAGATATAGCACAAATCAAGAAACTCCATCGGGGATGGCTCTAAAATACTCGTAAAACTCATGATAGCCAAGAAATACCCCCCTGGGCTAAATGTGATATGGGAGAAAGGAAAAGATGAAAACCCAACGGAGAAACTCAGCACCTAAAGAAGAAAATCCTAGTGACCTGACTTGACAGAACATGACATTAGTTTACTCTCCAATTTTGCAAAAAAAATTATATGGTGGAAAAGTGGGGCAACATGTACTAAGCAAGAAGGCTTAAGAAGATGAATGCTTGAAGGGTAAACAAGTTGTCAGAGCGGTAAGGAATGGAAGCCAAGCAGAGTTGAGGACTGAATAGAGATCTTTAATCTACAAGTGAGGTTGTAAGTTGTACTAGATAGAAGCTCTACTATTACTTTCTAGCAATTGCATCAACTTAGTGTAAATCCTTTGGAGTAAGGTTGACTTAACAATCATTGGAAAATCCTTTAACAAGGTGGCATTTTAAGTGAATGGCCTAAAGTTCTTTAACAAGGATCACTTTTAATAGGGTGACTAAAATCCCTTAACCAAGTCACATTTAATAGTGTGTATTATAACCTTTAATAGGGTTGGCCTTTAACAAGGCATCACTTTAGAAGAGTGAAAAAGGAGTAGCATGTTACTAGTGGTTTTTCCTAAGTTGGGTTTCCATCTTAAATCATTGTATCAAATGTGTTGATGGATGTGTTGTATTTCATGTTTTACATTTTTGCAAGTTGAATTGACACTAACATACAAGTTTTAGTTGATACACAATGAATGCATGCATGGGTATGAATATTTTATGAGTTCACTAAATTGTGAAAAGTTTTATTTGTATATCTAGACCTTGAATAACTAATTCACCCCTCCCCCCTCAATTATTCTAAAAGAATTCCAACAATTGGTATCAGAGCCATTTGCTTAAGAGGATTAGTTTTAAGCCACTAGAAGCACAAAGATTAATATGTCATAAAGAGAAGTACCCAAGCTTAGTAGAGATAACTTTCTTGCATGGAAAATTTTGATGAAGCTATACCTTGGAGGACTTAGAGATTATGCACAATCTTGCATTTTAGTGGAGCATGTTGATCCAATAGGAGCCCTAATTGCTCAAGATATGAAGAAAAATAAAGAACACAATCGGGCGATGTTGGAGATTATCTCTGCCCTAAGTTATGTTGATTTTGATAATATCAAAGGTCTTGATAGTGCAAAGAAGATGTGGGATGCCCTAGCCACCATCTATGGAGGAGACAAAAATGTTGAAAGAGCCAAGCTAGAGAGTCTCAAAGGTAAGTGTGATGACATGAGAATGGAAGAAGGTGAGAATATAGCTCAATATTTTGCTAGGATAAAAGAAGTTGCTATTGTAATAAAAGGTGCTACTAGTAAAATAGATGATGATACTGTGTTAAGCAAATTCTTGAGGACATTATTTCCTATTTATGCCATTAGAGTTTCTACAATCCAAAAGTTTAGATGTATACTAGGAAATGATCTAACCCTTGAAGGTATGATAGGTAGACTCACTTCTTTTGAGCTATCTAATTTTGACAACTACAAATCAGAGAGTATTCAATCATCTTTTAAAGAAAAATTATTATTGAAGGATTTTGAGGAGGTAAAGCAAAAGAAGAAGAAAAGAAAGATAAAATATGCAACCATTGAGGAAGACATTGAACAATTGGAAGAATTGTTGGCAAGAAGATTTCATAGAGGAAAAAGAAAGTTCAAAGGTAAGTTACCCATCATTTATTTCAATTGCAATAAACTTGGTCATATTACTACAAGATTTACATAGAAGAAGAACTACAAAGAAGAAACCAAGCACAAAAATAGAAGAGAGGACGATGGTAGAGACTACAGAGACAAGGGTAAGAAGTCATGCTACATTATTGATGAACATGACTCTGATGAACATTATGATGAAGTGGTATATGTTACGATGAAGGACAAATCTGATGATGAGGATGAGGCAACTACAATTGTGACTTGTGTAAACAAGAATGATAAATGGATCTTTGATAGTGGATGCTCACATCACATGATTGGAGACAAAAGTAAGTTTGTTACCTTCACTTGTTGTGATGGAAATAGTGTAAGGTTTGGAAATGATGCACCATGTTTGATAAAAGGAAAAGGTTCTATCAAACTCATAGACAAGATTTCATGTGATAATGCTTACTATGTTGAAGGATTGAATTATAACTTGTTAAGTGTGTCACAATTAAATAATTTGGGATGCAAAGTTGAGTTTGAAAATGAAATTGCCAAGATATATGACACAAATGGAAACTTGATTGGAAAAGCTAATCAAACTAGAAGTAATTTTTACTATCTAGATATACAATATGCTACTTGTCTTATTACAAAATTTGATGATATATGGATTTCGTACAAGAGATTATGTAATTTTAATTTTGATAATCTGATTAATATTAATAACATGAAAAGAGTTAGAGGTTTGCCCAAGTTGAAAAAACTTGATAATATAATATGCAAACAATTTTAGCTAGGCAAGATGACAAAGTCAATCTTTAAAACTAAAGCTTATACCTCTAAAGAAATACTAGAAATTGTTCATAGTGACTTGTGTGGACCTATTGAAGGACAAAGCTACAAAGGAGATAAGTACATAATGCTATTTGTTGATGATTACTCTATGATGATAACAGTCATGTTTCTAAAACAAAAATTTGATGCTTTTCAAATGTTTAAGTGGTACTTGGCAAGAGTTGAAAGAGAAATAGGTAAATGTCTGAAATGTTTGAGATCAGACAGAGGAGGAGAATTCACTTCAAATGAGTTTGATATCTTCTATAATGATAGAGGAATCAAAAGATAGACATTTGCACCTAGGACCCCTCCACAAAATAGAATTGCTGAAGAAAGAAATAGGTCTATAATGGACTATGCTAGAAGACTCATAATGGAGAAGAATGTTGCTCTAAAATACTAGAGAGAAGCTATAAGTACTACTGTATATACCTTGAATCATGTGCAAGTTAAGAAAGGTACTCATTTAACACCTTTTCTACTATGGTATAGATATCCACCTCATTTGAAATTTTTTAAGGTATTTTGAAGTAAATGTTATATTCTTAAAGATGTTAGGAGTGGAAAGTTTGATGCAAAAAGTGAAGAAGGTATATTCCTTGGTTACTCTACAAGAAGTAAAGCTTGCAAGTGTTTAAACACTAACACTAACAAAATTTTAGAAAGTGCAAATGTGAATTTTGATGAGTTTACAAAAGTACTTGAGGGTGAACCTACAAAAGAACCAAAAGAATACTAATCATTTGTATACTTCTATGAAGGAATCCCTATTGAAGAAGATGTTGCAAATCAAGTTGCAAACCAACATCAAGTCTCAATAACGATCGAGTCACAACCTATGAATGTCAAGTTGTATTAAAAATTTTAGCTATATTTAATTACCGAGTTACAGAATGAAAAAAATGCACATTCTGATTATTAGATCAACATATAAAGGAGATGTAAATTACATGATAGAGATGTACACAGTGACACTGAAGCTGAGAGACAAAATGTAGTTACAAGAACTAAGCCAAGATTGTCCAAATATATCAAAAGACATCATCCTGCAAATTAAAACATTGGAGACAAAGATGCAAGGCCAATGACAAGAAATACATTGAGAAGTGAATCATGTTTGTTAAGCATGAAGGAACCTAAGATAGTGAAAGATGCATTGAAAGATGATGATTGGTACAAGGCTATGGAAGAAGAAATTTAGTAGATAGAGAAGAATAGGACATGGAGTCTAATTTCTAGATTAGAAGACAAGAATGTGATTGGCACTAAATGGGTATTCAAAAACAAGCTAGATGAGAATGGTGAAGTGATATGGAAAAAATCAAGGCTATTTTGCAAAGGATATGCACCAGAAGAAGGAATTGACTATGGTGAAACATTTGTCCCTATTGCAAGAATGGAAGGAGTGAGAATTCTGCTTGCTTATGTAGTGCCTACCCCTAGTTTACATTTTTTCTATCATTGCCAAACTCTTTTAGGCCAATTTTATGTTTGATGATTAGTAGCATTATCTTGAGATTATCAGATATTGTTTTAGATTCAATTGATATATGATGAGATTACTTGGTACTCTATACTTCATGTGTGCATGATGATTATTGTAGTGTTTTCAATTATTGATGATGATTAGTTAAATGGATTATCACATGTGTTTTCTTATGGATACTTACCCCATACTGCATGTGTATCATGTGCATATTTGTTTTCTTTATATATGGTGTTTTTGATATGGTTAAGGAAGGGAGTTGTAGTCACTTGCTAGTTAGGATCTACACAATGCACCACTTCCTGCCATTACAAGTTTAGCTTAGTATATATTGTGTTTCTACATGTGTGAATTTTATGTAGGTTGTAGGTACTAGGTATTGACTTCCTTGAATTGCTAGGATGAGCGTACCCTATTGCATTATCTCAATGGTAAGAGAGGGGAGATAAATTCTTAAGTCCAAATCCTAAACCTCTAAGCCATTTGTCCTAAAAAATTAGGACAAGTATCTCAGTTGATTACCCTTTGAATGCATCAAATGATGTTAATTCATGATTATAACCCTTTAGTTTGATTTTGTATGTGTTTTTCTATGATGGGTTTTCATATTTTATTTTATGAGTCTTTGGTGAATTTTCTATTAATTGAGTCTCATTAAAAGATTAAATTAATGATTTAATTTGATGAAAAATGATTATGATATTTTAATATTTAATTATCTTTAATTAATTGAGAAATTAATTAAATAAAAAGAATTAAATTTGAAAATAAATAAAGTTATAAGTATAAATTTGGAAAGTGATAATATTTATTTAATTTAATAATAATATATATTTAGAGTTCATTTTTAAATAAATGCTAGATAATATTATTATTTAAGTTAATAAATAGTTATCAAATTTAAATTTAGAAGTGAGAAAAGAAATTAATTTATTAAAAATTGCATGATCGCATGATAGTGCATGAGATTAAATTTAATAAATTAATCTAAAAAGAAGTCAAATGAAAAATTAAATAAAGTAATTTAATTAATGTGCATGGGAAAGATAAACAAAAGATAAACAAAAGTTAATAATGAGTTAAGGGTTGTGAGTAAGGAGTTCTCTAGGGTGAATGCACAATTAGTGCCCCAATTTTTCAGAGAGAACTCCATATCACAACTTGGGGGTTCTTTTTTGAAGGACCACAAATTTTGGAAAGGGAAAGAATTCTCAGAGAAGGAGAAGGTTCTGAGAGGAGAAATTTTCTCTACAGTTTCTGGGGCATAGCAATTAGCATCAGTGTCCAAGTAGACACTTGTGATTTTTACATATTTTAATATGCTTTTTCTTTCCTATCTTCATCATGTCTATTAAATGGTTGTCTGAATAATTATGTGATGAATGTGTTTTATTAAGAGTTTCTTTCTTTTTTTAAAATTCTTCTATTCATGGGACATCTTTAATTGATCAATATAATCTTTCTTTCAATGGACTTAAAATTGGAAATTAAACAGGGAAAGGATTTTGTATTGAAATTGAAAATTTAAATGAAAATTTTGACTGGTTGGCCGTATTTTTCCTATTAGGTTACTACTGGAATTTTATTTAAAAAATTATTATTAAAAAAAATATATGGGGGGTATTTGTTTGGAATTGAATTTTATACATATAATAAAAATAATACAAATAATAATAATTACTGGTGGGCGGAGACCACCACTCCCCCACCCACCTTTTCTCCCCCCTAGATTTTGTAAGTTGACAACCTTACTACTGTTGCTGTAGTAGGTACGTCCTGCTACTACGGTAGCAATATGCTATGACAAAGCTATCGTAGGCAATACATAAGCTAGATGGTGGGCTTTAATTGTATTTTTAAAAAAAAAATATTAAAATTTAATTTAATTAAAGTTTAAAATATTATTTATTAATAAAGTTTATTAAAAGTTTTTAATTTATAATAATTAATTAATGTTGTTTAAAAGTTATTAATTTATTTAGAATAAATTTATGATAAATAATTAAATGTTATATTGATAGATATTTGTTTATTTTAAATAAATTTAATTTATTATGAACATTAGCTAAATAGATGACCTTTTTTTAAAATTTGTTGAAGATAATTCAAATTTTGACTTTAGTAGAAATACAATTATTTTATCAGAAAGCAATATGAATTTATCTTAGCAAATTTAAACGAACATATAACTTACCCTTAGTAAATTTTAGAAAGGTTGATTTCAAGTATTACAAGGGTAAAACCTTAATTTTATTCAAATATATATACAAGTTAACTATAGGGTAAAAGAGAGTCTTCTTACTTGATAACAATCTCTGAAATGAAAACTAAAACCTCATATTTGACTTGACCATGTGATTTCAAAAATAAACTAAAACATATACTTGCATCTTGTTTCTATATGCTAACTATGTTTGGGGTTTGGGGTTGACCAGTTCTAGGACGTCTACCAGAGGCTTAGGAGTTTTGTGAGTGTGGTATCATGCTAACTCAATCTTCATTATTTTTACTTAACCATGGTATGTGATGGTATGCTCTACGTTCAGTGTGTTTATATTGCTGATTACTATTTTTAGTGCCTTTGGTATTGTGAGATTTATGTTATGAAATATCTAACTTATCTATTTTTGAGTTATTGATCAATATTATTGGGATACTATCTAATTGCTCATTGAGAACCGATGGATATTATGATTTGTCTATGACACTTTTCAGTCACTTGTATAGCACTAAGGTGAATTTTACTATCATTCTATGATTTATGATTTCATGAGCCTAGGTAGGAAATCTATATGTAATGTTGAGAAGTGGCTTGCAATGGGGGTCGAGGCCCTAAGTGGTTGCCAGGATAACTCATTGCAAGTTGTTTAATAAGTGAAACCATTACACTAAATGAAAGTAAAATGAACCTAATAAGAGTCTTTGTATGTTCTCACCCATGCCTCAAGTACTAGTACAGACTACAATGGGAATAGAGAGAATTCTTGGTTGCAACCTTGCATCTGTAGTATTCCTTGTTAGTATGAGAGGATACTAGTGGCTGCATTGAGATCATGAGGGGACCAGGGTCTTCAGAGACTACCAAGGTAACTCTAGCATGATTCATGTGATGACACTTGCCCACTTACATAGTAGGTTTCCTACATGTCTTGTGTGCCTCTAGGTATAGATGTTGACCTATCTTAGAACCCTTTGAGTTAGATTACATTTAGGATCTCCTAGACTTAGAGAGTATTTTGATATTTGGTTTGATATTCTATTTGAGACTTGAGACTATCTCCTTAGTGTGGTGGGAGTGGGCCATTTAGGTTCCATGCAGTTGGGTGGTAGTACTTTTTTCACTCTTACCATTGAGATCTGTACATAGTCACCATAGTTGGAGCATTCCTTGTCTGCATTTACTTTCATTCTTTCTATGTATCATTATGATGGATGGTTATATTTCATGATGGATATTATATCTTTTATGATGGATGGATGTATTATGTATGGTGGATTGTTTTATTTATTTTATTGTACTTTTTATCATGGATCTAAAGAGGATGACGTATTTCTATTTCTACATATGTATATTCTTTTAAGCCTTTCATACCTTGTGACATGTACTATGGATGATTGAGCATTCTGAATTTAATTTTTCAAGAGGCATTTGAAACAAATGTATATTATTTAAATGGATATTGGAATTTATAATTATTCTTTCATATGGATGTGATATTTGATGGACTTAGTATTAATTTTAATTTAAATGTGATTCAACATCATGGGATCCTTAAGGAATGTAACCTGTTATGTAAGTTTTAGTTGATTGTATGTTATTGCTTCCACTACTATGTTATTGCTTTTGGATCCCTTGGCAGGGCGTTATAGCTTATGCTGCATATGAAGGTTTCAATGTTTATCAGATGGATGTCAAGTCTACATTTTTGAATGGCATATTAGAAGAAGTCTACATAGAATAGCTAGAAGGATTTGTTGATAAAAATAATAAGAACATGGTATATAGACTACACAAAGCCTTATATGGATTGAAATAAGTACCAAGAGCATGATATGAGAGACTCCACACTTATTTTGTGAAGATTGGATTTGAAAGGACTGATGATAATAGCAATTTATATATGAAGACACATAAGGAAAAAGGTGTACTATTATCTGAAATATTTTTTAATGATATCATATTTGGAGGACAAGATGTTTTGTGTAAGGATTTTGCAGATCAGATGAAGCAAGAATTTGAAATATCAATGTTTAGAGAAATTAAATTCTTTGTGGAACTACAAGTATATCAGATGAAGTATGGTATATATATCACTCAATCAAAATATGTTAAAGAGATATTGAAGACATTTGGACTAGAGGATTCCAAACAAGTAAGTACACCTATGATGACAACACTTAAGCTATAAAAGAATGATGATTCAACTAAGGTAAATCAAACATTATACAAATCCATAATTGGAAAATTGCAATATGTAGTACAGAACAAACCTAATATTGCATTAGTTGTGGAGATAGTTACAAGATTCTCTACTAATCCTAGAGAGAATCACTTGATGGTTGTGAAAAGAATAATGAGATACTTGAAAGGAATAGAAGATTTTGGTTTATACTATAAGAAGAATGAAAAGTTTGAACTAAGAGCCTACACTTATGCTGATTGCGCTGGAAACATTGATCATAGAAAAAGCACCAATGGGGGAGCATTCTTCTTAGGTGAAAGACTTGTTACATGGACTAGCAAAAAGAAAATTCGTACTTCCCAATCTGCTACTGAAGTAGAGTATGTTGTTGCTGCTATTAATTGCACAAACATTGTATGGATCAAATAGCTACTTAAGGGAATAATGGAAAAAAATCACAAAACTAATGACACTTTATTGTGATAATATAGGTGCTATCAATATATCAAAAAATCTTGTGATGCATACAAAGACATTATATAATGGAATTGGTTCAAGATAAAGAGGTGAAGATGGAATATATTAACACAAAAGAAAAAATTGTTGATATCTTCACAAAAGCATTACCTAAGGATGCTTATGAGTAGCTAAGAGGTAAATTAGGGGTGATACCCCTATCACAGGCTATGTAAAAGATAGAGGAAGTGCCTTGCATCAAACAAGATAACATTCATTTAATACAAATTGATGTAGTGGATCTTATGTTAGGAATTTCCTAAAGTAATCATAGAACTAGAGGTACAAAATAGTCACAAGCAAGGTGACAGAGGGAGAAATTGAAGAGCTTGTAAAAGCCTATATCTGCATATATTAAAGATGTCAAGTATTGAGTATATGTCTTTGGCATTATTGTCAAAGAGGGAGAAAGTACATTAAACTGATCAAGTGCAAGAGGAACAATGGAGAAAGTACACCATCAAAAGATTATTAGAAGATCAAGAAAGAAAGAGGGAGAAAGCAAAAAGTAATTAGAGAAAGGGTCAAAACAAAGAGGGGGATATTTTTCTGGTCAATTCAGTATGAAAGAGAGAATTAAGAAAGAATTCAAAGGGAATTATATCTTGTAGCCTAATCAAAAAATGGAAGTGATTGATATTTTGGTATTGTCTTACTATTTTAACCAATTTAGTTTGATTGAACAAGATGTTCATCATCTGTTTGACTTGCTTAATCAGTTTGGTTTGCCATCAATGCCAAAGAGGGAGATTTTTGATATTTGATTGAAAAGAACATTGATTAGAAAGATTTTTGAACAAGACTATGTGTTTCAATGATTATTTTGTCACTGATGTCAAACCTACCATTTGCTAGTAAGACAATTGCTTATATGTTTCAAATGCTATCACTTAGTTGATTGATGAGGAGGATTTGATCAACAAGATGTAACAAAAGTACCTAGAGGAAGGTTGAGTTATGATTATGTAATGAAGTACAAGGATCGATTAAGATAGTGATAAAATAATAGTACTGATGATCTACTTGAGGTTACAAAATGAATGGCTACACTTAGAAAGTTTAGAAGAATAAGTTAAACAAAGTTTATTTGCCAAGCTTGACCAAGTGGATATAGGTATTGGGAAAATTTAGTTCAAGCCAAGCAAAAAGTCAGTCGGAGCTAAGTGAAAGAAAATTCTAGTGAATGTTGAGTATGTTAGAAGATACTAAGTAATTTTTAGTTGACATTGAGCACCAATAAAATCTAGTTGATGTTGAGTGACTTTACAATTGATACCAAGTGACGCAATATGTATCGAGCATCAAAAGATTAATAATGTTGAGTTGTTGCATTATGAAGAAGATTGAAGATTCACGAAATAAAAACTAGGAAGTTTATTTTCTTGGAACTTGTGAATTAGGAGGAAGACAAGATTAATGAGCTAGTCACACAAAATCTTATGTAAACCATTTTGGAGGTGAATTCAAAAGGATTGTAAGAGAAGTTTCTAGAGAAGACAAGATATGGGGTAGATGCATTGTATCCTATCTAATCCATCCAAAAACCCTAATTTAGGCAATGGATAGTGAGTGAGAAAATCTTCTAATTTCCTATATATAGGAATGTCTAGTCATGAAGTATAAGACTTAGAGAGTTTGATGTGAAAATCTAAAAAGAAGAAGGAAAAAGGAGTTTTTCTTCATCAAGTGACCCAAGAGAAGAGTCTGCAATGGTATACTAAGAAAGAAGGCTTAAGAAGATGAATGTTTGAATGGTGAAAAAGTTGTCAAAGCTATGAAGAATGGAAGCCAAGAAAAGTTGAGGATTGACCAGAGATTTGTAATTTTTAAGTGAGGTTGTAAGTTGTATCAGATCAAAGCTCTACTATTACTTTCTAACAATTGTATTAGCCTAGGGTAAATCCTTTGAAGTAAGGTTGACTTAATAGTCATTGGAAAATACTTTAATAGGGTGGCATTTCAAGTGAATGGTCTGAAGCCCTCTACCAAGGCTCACTCTTAATAGGGTGACTAAAATCTCTTAACCAGGTCACATTTAACAGTGTGTATCAAGTAACCTTTAATAGGGTTAGCCTTTAATAGGGCATCACTTCAGAAGAGTGAAAAAGGAGTAGCATGTTACTGGTGGTTTTTGCCAAATTGGGTTTCCACATTAAATCATTGTGTCAAATGTGTTGATGGATATGTTGTGTTTCATGTTTTACATTTCTGCAAGTTGATTTGAGAGTAATATACAAGTTTTAGTTGATACACAATGAATGCATGCATGGGTATGAATGTTTTATGAGTACACTAACTTGTGAAAAGTTTTATTTGTACATCTAGACCTTGAATAACTGATTCACCCACCCTCTTAGTTATTCTAAAAGAATTCCAGCAATTTTTTTAGTATAGAACTAGACCTATCAACTATGGGGGAGATATCAATTTGGAGGTATAAGTTATTAAAAAAATTTGATATTTTGAAAATTTTTATAGTAGCCAAATAAAAGATATGTTATGCTTGTAGGATTAAGGATATGATGTAGGGGACTCCCCTTAATACCATAAACTCATAACAAAAACAAAG
This sequence comes from Cupressus sempervirens, assembly GCA_028749045.1. Classification (NCBI taxonomy): domain Eukaryota; kingdom Viridiplantae; phylum Streptophyta; class Pinopsida; order Cupressales; family Cupressaceae; genus Cupressus; species Cupressus sempervirens. Next base: position 10,517,381 of record CM053789.1, on the reverse strand, counting down.
AAACAACAACAAATGTGAGAACAAAATATGGACTTCTTATTATCACCCCGAATGTAGAATTATAGAATTCTCAATTACAATATGCTAACCCAAATGGGTGCCTTCATTACAGTAATCTACAAGACAGTACTGTGAACTATCATCCAAAGCTATCCTAGACAATGTTCGAGCCTTTCTTAAATAGATAGTGTTTTGCCGCTCAGGAAGGTTATAGATGCTTAAACTTAATACCTAGGGCCAATAGACCCCAACAATACACATAGAGTTGGCTAAATACATCTTTGAAAAATTATTTTAGAAATTTTGGTAGCCAAACTTTTGAATGCCATAACTCATGAACTATTGCTTCGATTGGCTATTATAACCACTTCTCGGACCCGCACTCTAATCTATAGGCTTAGAACCATGCTAGTGCCCTTCTATCAGGTTTTCGAACCTCCTGTGAGCACTCTAAGGCCTCCAATGGTGAGCCTAAAGATTTTTCTATAAATTTTTCCACAAAAAATCTGCAATAACTTCTTTGATACTAATTATTGAGCAATAAGATTTTTATGGTAGGCTTACAACTCCAAATGAACCTTCCTATAGAAAATGAGAACATTCCAAGATTTTATGAAAAACTTACTAAAAATAGTCAGTTCCCATAAATAGAAACCACCCTATCTACTAGTCCTTATTAAAATAGAAAAGACTAAAAATAAAATATTTTTTTTGTGATCCAAGATTGCTCTTCCACCCAGGATGCTCTTGCATTAGGATATTAATGTTTTTGACCAAATGTTTTTAACACTCATATCAAAGGGGGAGATTTTTGATTTTAGATTAGTTTTGACAAGTGAGTGTTTATACATTTAAGTCATTTACATAGGTCATGTTGGATAAGTAGTACATGTTGAGCACAACATGTATAAGATAGTGCATGTCGACTCCATAGTGATTGTCGAGTCACTCATGTACCGAGTCACTCAAGTGTCAAGCAAATAGTGTATGCTGAATGAATCAAAAGCCAAGTCATTCAGATGTCGAGTCATGGTATAGAAATCAATAGATACCAAGCATCAAAGACTTCAGATGCTGAGTAACATAGCTTTGACATAGTTTTTTGTAATGGCACAAACTACTATATAAACCATTTTTGAGCTAATTTAAATATTGAATTACAATATTTTGTGATAAGGATGAATCTTAAGTTGAAATCCCTATGAATTACATGCATCCAATCAGGCAAAGGGAAGGTTTAAGTGGAAAAATAGATGAATCACAACCATTGATTCATACATAACCCTAAGTCTTCTTAAGGAGGAAAAACCCTAAACTTCATATGTGCGTGGAAGGAGCAAAGAGAGAAGTTTTGTATGCACAAACAAAGCATTCATGGTGGCTAAGGAATTGTAAAGTGAAATTGAATTACAAAATTAGTTAAAGGAGAAAAGTGGAAGGGAATAGTATACAACAAGAGACATATGATCAAGAAGGATAAAAAATAAATCATTTTAGAGGTGATTTGTCATCAAGTAATAGAGTGCTAACTGTAGAAGCAATGTTAAGTCATTCTAATAGGTGAATTAGTTAAATATCTTAACAAAGTAGTCCTAATAAAACATTAGAGACTTCAAATGCCAAGCAATATAGTTTTGACATAGTTGTTTATAATGGCACAAACTACTATGTAAAGCATTTTTGAGATGACTTAAATATTGAATTACGATATTTTGTGATAAGGACAAATGTTAACTTGGAATCCCTATGAATTACATGCATCCAATTAGGTAAAGAGAAGGTTTAAGTGGAAAAATGGATGAATCACAATTGTTGATTCATACCTAACCCTAAGTCACCTAAGTCTTCTTAAGGAGGAAAAACCCTAAGCTTCATATGTGTGTGGAAGGAGAAAAGAGAGAAGTTTTGCATGAGCAAACAAAGCATTCATGGTGGCTAAGGAATTGTAAAAAAAAATTGCATTGCAGAATTAGTTAAAGGAGAACAAAGGAAGGGAATAGTATACAAAAAAGAGACATATGATCAAGAAAGATCAAGAATACATTAGTTTAGAGGTGGTCTATCATCAAGAAATAGAGTGCTAACTACATGATCAATGCTAAGTCATTCTAACAAGTGAATCAGTTAAATCTCTTAATTGAGTAGTCCCAATAGGCTATATCAAAATCCTCTAACAAGGTGTTTACTTAATTATGAGTTAAAATTCTTTAACAAGGAACATTTCTAATAGGGTGTTGAAATCCTTTAGCAAGGTGAGACCTAATAGTCTTTATAAGCCTTTAATAGGGAAGACCTTTCAGAAGGTATGTCATGTTTCATGATCAAACATTGTAACTTTCATTGCATACAATTTATTACTACAGTAGTGAAGATTTATTGGTGTCATCCCCACTCTAGTTTTACCTTCTCAGTGGATGATTTTTGGCTAATCATATTTGATGTCATATATGTGTAAATTCTTACTTGTTTAGATAATTTAAATGTATATGCTTTACATGGTATTTCAGTTTTATGTATGAGATAGATGTGTGGTGAATGTTTTATAAGTTAATGTTTAAACTACTAATTCACTCGCCCCACCCCTGTCCCCCCAAAGTTTACCTTTTCTATTTAATTCCAACACTTTGATGTTCATTTCTTTGGACTCCTTATGTGGTTATGGTGGTATATCTTATTGGTTGAAGATCATGGTTATTTAGCTTCTTTTGATGAGCTCATGATGTGCACTTTGAGTTCTTTGATGATTTGATGCCTTGGTTGATTCTCATGGTTAGAAGATGGTTTTTCATCATGATGTCATAGATAGCTTGGATACATAGTTTAGTGGGAGCTTGTGACAATGATTGTGTGATAGTGCAGGATTAGTTCCTAGTTTGGTTTGTATCTTCTTGGTTTGGAGATCTTGGTTTCACTTGGTATTGACACTCTGGTGTGTGTGTCTGTAGACCTAGAGGATCTTAATGTATGACATGGATTTTATGATGTCTTAGTACCATGGTTGAGTGAAAGCTATTTCACATTGATATATTTATAGAGTGTTTGTAGATATTGGAGGTTTGTCTTATAACCTATTTCCACAAAAACATCTTTAACATTTGCATGGTGTACTTGTTATCTTCATGGTGTATGAAGATGTTTGGATCTTGAGGACTCATCAGGTTCTTGGTTATCTTCATGGTGTATGGAGAGGGTTCTTCATGGTGTATGGAGATGATTCTTCATGGTATATGGAGATGGTTGCATATTGAGGACTAATGGAGTTCGTGATAAAGTATGTCCATATGGAGCATGTTATTTCTTTGGTTGAGATGGTAAAATTATTTTTTCATGTTTATGTTCTTGAGGCCATGGTTGAAACTTTAACATTGATCTTGGTTTAGTTTCTTGGTATTGAGTACATTGATCATAATTTGGATACTTTATGATATTTCTATGTTACATTTGGAGTTGGCATGGATTGATTGGTTACAGGTGCTCATGGATACTTGGAGATGGTGGTGATGCTGATTTCTCTTGGATTAGAGAAGTATTTGTTAGGATAGTTGCTTGGTTTTAGTAAAGAAATTTTGAGGGGCATTGACCTAATATGGACTTGAGAGGAGATTGTTCTTAGATGAGCCTTGGTTAGAGACTTGGATATCTTGATGAGCATTCTCATTCCCCACTCTTGGTCTATTGTGGTTTACTACTTGAGAGGTATACTCCATTGTTTATCTCAAGTGTATTATATTTATGCTTTTCTTTCATGGATATGGATCTCGAGCTATAGTATATGAGTTAGCTCTAGAGGGTTCATTTAAGAGATAATTTAGCATTAGTTATCTCCATTTGCATATGTTGTTATGCTAGTTGAGTTTAGTAGATAGTTTTATATTGGGCATATTCCTTGGATTAGGAATGGTTTAGGAGTTTGATCTTCTTGTGAGAGGCTTACATCCATGATTAGTTATATGGTATGGTTTTGGGTGTTGTTGTGGCTTCTTGGTTGGGGTTTTATGGAGGAGATCATACTTGCACAGTTTGCATCTAGAGGTGTGTGTAGAAGGACATGATATAGGGTATAATTTGCATGGTTTCTCTTTGGTCTTAGTTATCTTTCTAGATGTTTGATTTCACTTGCATTGGATTTGAGATTGGTTAGAGATTGTGATCACCAGTTTGTGCTTGTGTATGTCATGTGAAAGATGACATGGTTATTCCTTTATCTCTTTCCTTTGTTGGTTATGGAGACCTAGGGAGAGCATTTGAGATTGGCTATGAGAGTTGTTCTTGCAGGTTATTAGTTTTTGTGTTGTAGATTTCGTTGAGACTACATGGATTCACTTTTTTGAGATGTTGTGAGTGGATTGGTTATAGATTTGATATTATCCTTTGTATTGGGGGCTTCTTGGTATATATGAGGTGGGTATTTCTCTTGAGACTTATGATTGTAGGTTATAGATTGAATATGTTGATGATGTGAGATTCACATGGTATACCTCTTGGATGTATGGATAGTTGGATGGGTTTGGGACTTGTTGAGGGTGCTATTTCAGCTATGGATATTTTGACAACTACAGATACATTTGATCACCTTTAGATCAGAATTTTTTGTGCTTGGCATTTCAGTTGGTACAAGATTTTATGATCATATAATGTGATAGGTTGGGTGGATTTCTCTTTGGATGGCTTCTATGTATGTCCAGTGGTAGTGGCATAATATGAGATGGCTTCATTCATGTGTGAGAGGCTAGATAATTTGATTTTGTTGTGGGCACCAAGATGGAGCACTTTGTGTACTTTGATCCATGATGGTTGATGTGCTAGGAGGGATTGTTCCCTTATTCATTTATGTGGCTACAGAATGACCCTATGCAATGTATAAAACAAGTGGGAGATTGTTGAGATATTGGGTGTTGCACACATTTCATAATATTTTTATATTGTATTATTTTATTTTATTATTTAATGTTGCACCTAGATGGGCATGTAACATGGAAAGATTCCTATGGGATATACTTGATGAGTTGTATTGTAATGTTGTGATAATATTTCATGTAATTATTTAATATTAGGGAAAAGAATTAAAATTCCAATTTTAAATGTGGGGTCAATGGGTTAGGTAGCACATAGTTTTAGCACATGGTTTATGCAATACCACTTAGTGCTTTTGTGGGACTTGCTACTATATAAGCAACCACAAGGGTAGTTGTTGGTGTGAGAAGAGATAAGAAAAAAGGCAAGAGTCGAGTAGGACAAGGCTTGATAGATTAGCCAAGAGAGCATTTGTGAAGGTTGGAAGAATGGCATGGGATGTGTGGATTATGTTTGTTCACATGGATTGATTAGTTGTGGCTATGGATTTCAAGGCTTCCATGGTTGTATTGTAATGGCATTTTTCCTGAATAATACATGGTGATAGATGATTTTGGAGGCTAGGTTTTTCCCTCAGTGACGGTTTCCTACGGTATATCTTGTGTCACAATTTGTTTGGGTATGTTGTCTATTCTTTTGAATTTGGATTTCAATTGCATGTTTATTTCAAATCTATTATGGGTTATGTGGAAATAGTTCTATTCTTTGTTGCTAGTTTCCTTATATTGAGAAGTCTGCTTGATCCTATCAATATCATATGCTACTTCACATAGAACATTAGTTGGAGGAATGAATGATGGACCTTCCTAGAAGGGGAAAGTTGTTGATGTGATGACACAAGGCTTTGATTTCTCTTTTCTATATCTAGGACCCTTCTTCCACCTTCTTTAGTGTATCTTACAAAGATTGAGTAGAATCATCAAATTCTTCTATGATTTTCTCTTGGGAGGCACAACCAAGATTTATTTTTGTGACATGGTACCCTTTTGGTGAAATATTATCCTTTCCCTTGTTAGCTATAGGAGTTGCAATCTGCAAAATCCTAGACCCTCATTCTCCTCTGACAACCTTAGTGAATACTTTTGTTTTCCCATACTCTTTTGATTAGTTTGTTTGTTCTAAAATTTCTTGTAATTAAATGGTTGGGTCAACCTCATTTTTTTGAATCTTATGAATTAACTTCTTTAACCATTCTAGAATGGGTATACTCTATTTCTCTTGGAACACCAACTATTCTTTCCTTTGAACTACTTGAATATTGATCTCCTCTTCACCTTCTACACTATCCATTGTCAGTTCTGAAGTTGTAGCTTCAACATCTAGATTTTGTTTATAGGATTTTCTTCCTCTACTAGACCAACCTCGTCGTCCATCATTTCTCACTCTATGATCACACTGAGACATTCCTTTCTAGCTATATCTTGATCTATTCCTCTCCCTTGCATAATTTTTTCATAAGAATTTATACTCAATCTATCTTTCACCAACTTGTCCAAGTTTTCTTCTTTCTCAAATCTCCTTATGCTTGTTTCTACTTCCTTCCATTCAAATATTTCTATCTCTTGAACACTAGGAATGCAACTTGAAGAAGAGGGAACATTTCTAGATTTATGCTTCTCCTATTGAGGCTTTTGGACATCTATCCCACTCCTTAGATGTTCTCCTCCAACTACATCTTTCCACTTTCCTAGTTTCTACACCTTCTGATGGAGTTCCTCTTTCTTTGATTCTCTCTTTAGATATTTCCCCTAGTCATTCATCTCTAAGTAGTCGATGACCAATCAATCTATATGTGAATCCATTTGTTAGTGTTGCTATCTTTTCAAGCTAACACTCAATCCATCACTTTGCAAAATCCAAGACTTTCCTTCAAAGATTTTCTAAATCTATAACCTCTAAATCTTTTTTTAGTCATATGGTTGAACTCTCATTTCTAGAAATCCTTTTTGAGCTATAATTTTATCTTCCTTAAACTAAGAAGGAACCTAGAATATTTTGCATGCTCTAATAATGCTCAATGGAAACCTTGAATGAATCCTCTTTCTAATCTCGTGCTAATATACAACATTTCCCCAAAAATCTTCAAGGTGAACTTTATGTTTCTACTTTGATCCTATTACTAATGTGATCTTGTTGTGGGGATCAAAATCAAACCGCTTTGGATAAAGTGGAGGATAGAAGAAGTGGAGCTCATTTGATGATCACTCTGCTAGCTTTAGAAATGGGCATGTCACATTTTTTCCTTGTCCAATAGAAATTGGGATCTAAAATCCCAACTTCCTCTTACCTTTTTGAATCTTGTCATAGACTATGAGTTGTTGCATAAGTTCTAACAAGAACATCTTAATTGTTGGGTACCTCAAAAGTTGTTATTTATCCATGGAGAATTCTTTATTTTGGATGTATGGCAAGGTGGGAAATTGGATGAGCCAAGTGCCATATTCTTCCACCAAGTTTACTGCACTAATTAATAATCTTGTGTGCAAATTCTTTTATAGGGTCCTCACTATGTGCATGGAAAAGGCATCATTAACCCTTACATAATCATCTCTAGAATATAAATGCAATTGCAAGTAGCATTCATGAAATTTCAACTATTGGGTTTCACTCCCAATCAATCCTTTGCATCTCAACCCATCAAAATTTATCATGTCTTCTAGCATATAGATAATGTGTTATCTCATATATAGTTTTCCTGTTTTTTCTAGATTTATCAATTTCTAATTTAGGTTATCACTTAAGAGTCCAACCCAATCTATCATGTCACCTTCTTCCATCACCTGCTCAACATAGTACCACATCCAAGATTCAAATATATAAGAGTGAGGTATGCCAAAAGTGTGACTAAGCATCACTATCATGTTAATATACTCTTTTTGCAAGTCAGGATATACTAGTTCCTTAAAAATCTTGGAATGATATGCTCTATTATTTTTCAATCATCACAATTTCTTCGCAAAATTGTACTCCAATAGTGTAGATTCTAAGTTCCTTCTCCTATATTTTCTGACCATCCTTGGGTGTGAAGGAATCACAAATAGTTTAGATATGGATGCTAGAAAAAAAAATCCATGAGAATATTTCATTTAGAATCCCTTGTTGTTTTATCCCTTGGACTATAGTGTTTGGCACATTCCATGTTCAACTCAAGATGGTGAAATGTAGGAGGGAAACTAGCTACAAAAACAATTCTAGTTCTCATGATTCTAGTAGCTAGGTGCATAGGTGGTCATTGTATCCAAACATTCTATGACTGAATTCTTTGAAATCAAGGCCACCAAGGCTTGTATCTCCAATTTCTGCCCACTTGGTCATGATTTTGGATTTGGGGTAGAATCCTCTACTTTCATTCTTTATCAATTGTCCTCATGCTTCCCTTATTCCTTAGGGTTCTATCATTCTTTCTTCTTGCAAAATAGAAAATTTTCATACATAATATTATTTTAAAAATACACAAAAAAAGCAAGAATAGTTCCTTTCAAAATATAAAGATTTTGAAACTTTGTCAAGATTGCTAAACTTTTATACTTGGGGTTCATTTTTCAATTTATTTCTCAAGAAAATTATATTTTAATCCAATTGATTGAAAATGTTCCTTTTCGATGAAGTTTCAAATCCCACTTTACAAATTCCAATAAAAATCCTTTTGTCTCTCCTCAAGGATCTCAAAAATACTTCCTTCTCACTAGCTCTCCAAATATCACTCATGCTCTCAATTTAGTCTTCAAATATGGGTGTAAGGGAAAGAATGAAATAGTTTGATACCATTTAATTGTCATCACTTCTCTTAGCTGTAGAATAGAATCTCTAAAACCCATACCAGTTTATTCTCGCATAATTTTGTAAAAACCCAAGCAAAGTGCTTCATTACAAAAACTTTAGATTTCTCCCAAATCTAGTATGGCTTGAAATAAATCAATATAAACATCTGTAAGGCCCCTTGTGTTCATTAGAAAATCACAACAACAATTTAGCTTATCCACACTCAAGATCAAACTTTGAAGCAACCTTGGGTTCTAGGTTTATGAATAACTCTATTGGTGATATAAAAAATAATCATTAAAGGTATAGTGATATTCATGGTTGACTACAATGGTAACCTCATTGAGGCTACAAATTCTTTCCTTATTATGAGGCTCTATCTTGTATGATTTTGAAGTGAGGATATCAAAATACCCAAGTCCAATAGATTTGTGAGGCTTTCTAGGTTCTTTTCGAGTGGGGAATGAATACTCTTACACACACATGCATAATTTAGGATAAACGTGTTTTTCCCGATTTATAGTTTCTTCCATTTTGAGATCATTTTCTATTTGTTGGATAGGTGAAAGTAGAATTAGTCAAAGGTTCTTGGTTATGTACAAGTTTTATCCTTGAAATGTTCAAGAAGATCTATTTGGGTGGGTGCTAATGTTGTGGAGTTTACACATCATCGCCCCATTGCAAATTAGGACCCCCTTTTTTTCTCTTGGGCTTGACCTTTTGTATTTAGTTCTTGGCAGTCTTGGGTTCAGTCTTATAAGGTCCCCTCTTTTGAATGAGAATTGGTGAAATTGGCCAAGCTTGGAAAGTATTGTCCATGTGGCTCCTAGAATGGAAATTATTATTTTTCCATAGAATTGAATGTATTGACATAATAACTATTTTTAGAAAGTATATTTTAGTAAATTGCATTGCCTCTCATATTGGCCTTATTTTGACTTTGGAACAACTTCCTAATTTTAGAAAGTCTAATTTTAATAAGTTTTACTGCCACATAGATTGACATTATTTTGAGTTTGGGACAACTTACTATTTCCTTGGAGAAAAATGGTTGTTGTAAAATTATTTTATCATGGAAAAAAACCTTAATCAATCAAAATTTCCTACCTTGGAGAAAAATAGTTGTCATAGAATTCTTCCATCATGGACAAAATCCATGATCACTCAAAACTTGTGCCTTGGAGAAAAATAGTTGTGGCAAAATTCTTCATTCATAAAAAAAATCTACGACCACTAAAAATCCCACCTTGGAGAAAGATGGTTGATGAATTCTTCCATCATGGAAAAAATCCATGACTACTCAAATTTTTTGTCAGTGAAAATACTGGAGATTTTGGAACAAATGGCTAAGTATTGGGAAATTTATCCTTCATGGAAGGAAAAAAGGCTAAATTTTGGATAATCTTTCCTCTCTAGAAGAAAAATTGGCTAAGTTTTGGAAAATTTATCCTTCATGGAGGAGAAAAATGACTCCATGGAAGAAAAATGGCAAGTGTTTGAAGTTTTTCCTTCATGGAAAGATGAAAAATGAAGAAGTGTTGGAAGATTTCTTCTCCATTGAAAAATTTTCAAGGAAAAGATAATATTTGGTTAAGTATGAAATTTGGCTAAGTACTAGAATTTTCTCCTTCATTGAAGAAAAGATGGCCAAGTGTTTGAAATTTCTCCCTCATGGAAGGCAAAATGGCTAAGTGTTGAAGAATTTCTCCTCCAAATGTCAAATTTCACCCTCTACAATTGTTCACCCATGACTTCAAATATGATTGATGATAATAAAAAAAAAGGGAAAATTCTTCAAAAATGTAAGAAATGGTCTAACGATGAATTTAAATTATTCTTTAAGAAAGGAGGAGAAAGTTCTAGTTCTAGAAACTAAAGTAAGATGCTTAAATCCAAAAATCTAGTACTAGCATGTAAGACATCAACGTATTAAGTTATCTGGTCCTAGGCATTCATGGTTCAAAGATAAAAGTTCTAAACCAAAAATCCAAGAACATGGTGGAGGAAGTTCAATATGAGGAAATTCTAAAGTGACAAAATCATTACCAATGGATTCCAATCCATCTTAATGAGATAAATTTCTGAGAAGGTACATGAAAGATGGGATGTTTGAGGAAAGATTTTCAGAAAAGTTAAGTCAAAGTTAGACATTACTTTTAAAAATGATGTAGTTGGAAAGGAATAAATCTTACATAGCATTCATCATGATTTTATGGTGACCAGTTATCTTTACTAATGAGTTAAGGTCTCCAAGTCAAACTTCTATACATTTAGTGAATGAAATCAACACTAATTGTTGACACAAAAAATTTCACCCTTGCTTGAGATATGACCCTCAAGTAACCTTTTGTAACATGGAAATGACCTCCAAGTGTTGGACATACTCTTTGAGGTTGAATCTCAAGAGAAGGCCAACTTCCTTACAATTAGGATGCACCTAACTACACTTTGAAGGAAAAGGGAGAAGGAGATGTAGGAAACTAAACTGCCTAGTCTCATCTAAAGGGAGTAATACATCTGGATTGAATGGTCACAACTCCATCTACAACCATACAAAATATCAATGAAAACCCCAAAATATACACTAGACTTAACTTCAGTCTATCTCCTAAATAGACATGTAGGTCTAAGACTATTGAAGCATTCAAAGGAAAGATAATATTCACTTATAAAAATGATTGCCAACAGATTGAACACAACATGTAAACTTAGAAAAATAGTAGAAAAACATTTACTACAAGGAATATACATGAAGTAGATAGAAAAATGGCAAGAGACGGTCAGGAACAGAGATTTCATGAATGAAAGGAAAAGTTGGATAGCATAATGTTGCTACAAAATATAGTTAGGGAAGAACCTCTAAAACATATTTACAACTACTTTTTATAGAGTTTAGGCATAACTATGATATTACATTGAGTTCAAACTCTAACCAAGTAGGGTTGAGATTATCAAGAAGCAATAACTACTGATCAGAAGAAATCATTATCAGATACACATCCATATACTAGAAGATTTGATATTTTACATGCAAATCTAGCTTTGAGCAAATAGAAGCGATGGCCATTATCACTTGATTGTATAGAAGGACATGCATTGTAGTAATTGGAAGAAATATACATTAAATAGGTATGGAGAACACTTAGAAGTGGTTACAGATGATCAAATAGATCTTATTGCCATTAAAGAACTATAGATCTACTAGTGTTTCTTATGCCAAATCAAAAATGTCAAATGTTCAAGTGAAGTCAATCCATCTACCCTTGCCACGTGGCTCAATGTATTTTAAGTACTTTTCAACCCATCCTGGTATTCTATCTTTAATTTTTAACTACTAACTATATAACTAAGTGTCCACAAGATTTGACCTCTTATATGACTTCAATCACATAGTTACTACATCTTACTAACATTTGAACTTAACATTTGCAACCGCACAAATGTCCTTAAGTCATGAAGTCATGGCTTTTCCCACCTTTATAACTTGTAGGCCTTTGCCTCAATGACCATGCAACCATCTCTTTTCTTATAATATATTAAAGGCTTTTAAGGGTCATGAATTTTCTTAACTAATAAAAAAATTTCTTTGTGTTTGTTTGAGTGAAGGGTCCCTCATGTTCTTTTAACTTGGTCACTAGTTTGTGGCTTATCCTTACTAACTTTTGTTTAACATCGTAACTAAGTGATCACCATATTCTTCTTTCATTTTGACTACATCACATGGTTGCAGTCTGATTATATCTTATAATTATTAACCATGTGACTATGTGATTAAGTATCCCTTAACTAACCTTGCTAGGTTGTAGTGTGGTTTAATTTTCTTCTTCTTAACACCATGACTGAGGGATCATTCTATCCTTCCTTTAGGCTAACTATTTTTCCATGTCATTGACCTCATAGCTCTCATCCTTTTTGATAGTATGAGTTAGTGAATAGACATTTACACACTTTACAACAATGATCATTGGGTCACAACTTATTCCTCTTACTGCTTATCTAACATCATGACTGGATGATTTAACACTTTCTTAACCTTTTTATGAGGTTTCATTCTAAGAACAAGATACTTAACTTAACCATGTGACCAAGCCAACAAAGAACTTTTAGGTTCATAACTACTTTTGTGGGGTCACACTTCATTCTTCATAACATGGCTAAACTAGCTCGACCATTCGATTGAAGACTCTTTGTGGGATTCTAACCCTTTTCACATAGTTGTGGTTAACCTTAAAGCTTTATTTTCTAAGGCCTTGGCCATGTGACATGACCATTCACCTATTCACTATCAAAAAATTAGCATATCTTCTTATCAAGGTGACCACACAAATGAGGTCATCACTACCTACTTCACTTAGTTGCGGTATAAGAAGAGCTTAAGTGCTTAACCCTTATGACCCAAGGACCAAAAAAAATTATCATTTGGTATCAACATCATAGCCTGAATCTTTATACAATGCAAAAGTCTTAAAAGATGTGGGGCTAAAAATGGAAATTCAATGCCTCTTGTTGTATCCCCATTGGCCTGCATGGCAAAATAAAAAGTTCAACGTACATGAACCATGGTTGTCATCTTGGAAAATAGATCTTGGAAGGAGGGGTAAAATGGTCAACATTTCTAGTGAATCAAAGGGTATGCTCACCTACCAAGCATCCACTAGTTACCATAAGAATTCTATTAGGACATAGAGTCAAAAAAAAAGGAACCCTATTTTGCAAATGAACACTAAACTACAACCTATACAACTAAAAAAATCCCAAACTCTACTATCTTACAAAGAGATAGCCTATGCTCATGCACTTCTTGAAAAATTGGAAAATTTTGAAAAATGCCTACTCTAATATGTATACAAATTTAGAGCTTGAGAATATCAAACAAACCCATTGACTAGCTTGTTAAAGTAATTGTCTGTCCTCACAAGCTGATTTCTCTTCCCATGTGCATGGGCAACTTAAAATGATAGAAAGCATGACAAACACATTGTTTCATGAAATGCCTCCTTCCCAAAGTTGAAGACAATGAAACTCTACAACACTAGGACACTATTGACCTGAGAAAAACATGCTTGATCTTCTTTGTGAAACTCTCCCTCATACATTGGAATGAGCATGACTAGGAAAAACTTGTTGTTTTGTTCTAGAGCTAGATGCTTTATGGTGCATCCTCTTGATTGTGTTCTATAATATGTGTATCATATTGGCTAGAAAGGACTAGCTCTGATGGTATGGCTAGTGGTGTATGCTCTTCCTCATGTTGTAGCTACAACATGTATTCCTCCTTGAACCCATCTAAATTCTCACAAATAATAGGTTGCACCTCCTTTACTTGTGTAGAATCTTGTAATGTGCAAAAAAAGAACTAGATGTTTCTCCTTTGATGTCTCTATTATAGTGGACAACATGCTCATTAGCTTCTCTTGTAGTTCCTTCTCACATCATTCCTTTTGTATAACCAACTCCCTCATAAGAATTTATTAATACTCTCATTGTCTAGCCTCTAACCTCCTTGCACACTCCATCTTGAGCTTCTTTGAAAGATTTGACTCAAGCTATAGATACTCATTGTCCTTCTAGCTATTGCAACAAGGTTTCTCCCTCTGGAGTGTGTGATGGTTCATGAGCAGCAATTGATATTTCTTGAACTTGGGGTAGTAAATACAAGGCCCCTTCCTTCATCATATCCTAGGAAGCCTCCTGTAGTAGGTCCATAGGCTCCAACTTAGGCTTGAAAGCTAGATCTTCTTCTTCAGGAATGGGAAGAGCCTTTATGTTATTTTTCTCTTTCTCCTCCACCATAGGTAGTGAATTAGCATCAAGCTGAGCATGTCCATTGTTGTTCAATAGCGTAGGGGCACCACTTTCCAAAAAGTGAGAAAATTTTCTCCTCGGGGGCTTTGGTGTATTATCTTGTGGAATAGGAGGGTTGCCTTGCAAGAAGTGGGAAAATTTTCTTGTTGGAGGATCCTATGCCATAGCATCTCACATATTTGTAGGTCTCTGCATTTGGAAAAGCTTCAATCTTGCCTCCTCCATGAACCTCTTTTATCTTAATTCTTCCTCCTACTCCCACTGCAAGTGAAGGATAATCTTTTGAGCCTCGTTTAAGATACCAAATTTCTCAAACACCCTGGTGTGAACACCAGGGTCATTCATTGACATTTCCATTTCATCATTTAGCTCTTCAAGCTAGGAAGTCATAAGGAACTTAACATAAGAGAAGTTTTGATAATCTATATCTAGGTGAGGGTTCTCCACATAGTTAAAAGAATATTGAAAAGTTGGCAAACCTAGATCCAACATTATTTGAATGATCTTGAATTTGGAAAAGATTTGAGTTGAGGTCTGAGTAATTAGGTTTGGCCAATATAGGGGGTGGGAGGGTTGAGTAATAGCCTCTTGATGATATGAGGGAAAGTGGGAGGGATCTCTATGAAAGGAATCCATGGTAAAGCATTCAATTAAATAATTTCATAGAAAAACTTGAAAACATAAAAGATTAGAGATGATCTTTACACATACTAGCACTTGGTCTATATGAAACTAGGTAAATGCATAGAGTTGCCATGGTGTAAAGATCATCTCTATATATACAATATAGATTATATAGAAAAAAATTGATAGAAACCATGTACAAGTAGCTATTATTTTTTGGATTCAATTGTGTGTCCTTTTAATGTGATGCAAAAAATAGATACACAATTGAATCCTAAAAAGAATTGTTGTTGATTTCATGTTGTCAAAATATATTTAATCTTAATCTTGTACAAAATTAAGACAAGTGTCTCAATGGAGAACAAATTGAGTCCTTAAGGTAATCAACAACATCCTCTAAAAGAGTAGAATCCAAATTGAACTCAACCATATCTTAGAATGAGCTAGATGGGTAAAAGCATAGATCTGTGCCACTGTTTGTGATACCAAAACCTATTTTGGTCAAATCTCATTTCTCTATCAAAACTCATTTTTTTTCAAAAACTAAAAATAACCTATTATAGATCTCAAATTCAATATCATCATTATATAAATTTTTGAGTATTTTGATTAGTTATAATATGTTATAATCTCAAAATATTATAAGTCAATATTTCAACATTTCAGAAGATGCTCCCTCAAAAAAGGAAAAAAAAAAAGTAAATCATATCAAAAAAATTAAAAATTTATATTGATCTCTAAAGGAGAGAATCCTCTTCACAAATATGTAATTTTTTTTCAAGAAGGTATAGATTTGATAGGGAAGTTTTGATGGGAGGAAAAAATTGTTTCACTCTGATATAGTCGAACTTGAGTACTTATAACAAAGAAAATATACATAAAAAATTATTATTTCTTTTTTTGTTCACTAGCTATACATATCATCTATCTATTTGAAGTAGAAATCAACCATATCAATGGAGGAGTTGGATTAAAAGTAAGATGCAAAAATATCCTCAAAATAATATCCGAATAAGTTATATCCTCCTAACAATATAAGTTCACTTAACTCAAGAGTGAAATGGAAAATAACCATTTACTCTAACAATAAGTATTTAGATAAAGAAGTTAAAAAAGGTACTCCCAATAACAACATCTCCATTATGGATAAGGAAGAGAAATTTCTTATAACTTTAATTTATGTGTTTATGAAATCATCTATTGTGGTCATTATTTCATGTGAAGTTTTTTTTCCAAAGGAGATGCCAAAAATAATTCCCTATCTAAATGATGATATCCTTATTTCTTAGGGTATGTATGTATTGGTAAAGAAATATGTTAATATAGTTTTTTTCCTAGATTCTAATCATATTTTCCCCATGAGAAGTGATAATTGTGTATGAAATAGAGAGTTTGTAATTAAAGCAAGATCAAAATACTATATTCATTGACATTTAAGGGGGGTATTTCCCTCACATAAGAAGGTAATTTGTAATATTTTTGTACGTTTTACTTTAACGGATATAAGGAAGCAATAAAAAACTAAAGGAAATTATTATCATGAATCATATAAGTAGACATGAATACTAGCTCAGATTGACAATGAATAATGATTACAAAGTATTTTTTTGCATATAATTTAATGACGATAACAAAAGGATATTAGACCCTGACATACAAAAAGATATACTATTCTAATATTTTAATGTCAAAATAGCAGAAAATGAATATATTTTAGAAAGATAACTAGATTCCATCAATACATAAAGACATTATTAATTTTCCCTATGAAAAAAATAATAGTTATAATAATTGATTGATGCACTCAAGAGATAAACTAAATGCATTCTTCATTATCTCTTTGGAAATATACAAACTCTAAAAACAAATTATATATTGTGTAATTTGAAAAGGCTATTTGAAAATTTCTCCACAATTTCTCCTTTGAAAAAAGTCTCCACTTTACAATACAAATGTCTTGCATTTATAGGCTAAACTAGTTGGATAATTATATCCTACATTAGCTTCTTGCATAGCATTATTAATTGTCTTTGGAAAGATTTTATGGTTGACAAATATTTATAGTGACACTTGCACTTCCATGACATCCTTTCCATATTGTATGACATGAGAAGGATTTCATTTCTTTTCTAGATAAATATGAAAAATCTAATTTTATGAATATTCATGTGGGAAAATTAGAGAATATGAATTAAGCCTTCATTTCTAAATTAGTGATAGAGTATACTTTTCCATTGAACAATGCTTAAATGAATATTTGCATTAAAAATGTATGAATTCTTAATAAAAATTAAAAAATTAAAATTTCCAAAAGAAAATTGAATATATGAATATAACCTATGCAAAAATCTTGAATCGAGTCTATAATTAATAAGTTCTTAGGATTAGTAAGCATCTTGACAATTGAATGAATCATGACTTGTTTATCAAATAAATTAAAGTCCAAACAATAAAATAAGATTCTTTCTCATGAGATTTTGAAGTAGCAAACTCTTTCAAGCAACCTATTAGTTCATATCATCTATTGTATGAGAGTCTTTTATATCTACAATGATGGCTTGCTAAAATGTCAACATGAAAGCTATCTCAATTGATATCATTGAAATATGCATCACAAACATTAAATTCCATGTATGATATGAAGAGGTTTCAAAGCCATTCAAAATGAAATAATATCTAGATTCCTATGCCCTCTTGGAGAATTTAGGTGAAAATAACAAGACCACGTCTTCAAATCTCACTTTTATCAAGAATGGATGTTGATTATTCAAAACTTAAAATTAATAAGAGACTCCATTGAACTTCATAGTTCAATGAATTTTGTGGTTCCTATTGATGTGTGTTTTATGACTCACCAAACATTAGAACAAAATAGTAGAACATCTTATTCTCTCTTGAAAAAATGAGAAGAACCTCCTTATAGCAATATCGTGAGAATGCTCGAAATAACAGAATACAAAGTGATAGCAGAACTCAGAATAAATCTACTGATCGCAGGCCACTTCGAGGGGGTAACCTCCTTTGAGCAAGCTCAATACAATAAATTCGTCCGTGCCCATCAAGGGCCTCAACCTATTCTTATATACTGGGTACGATCTAGAAAAGTAATACTACCTATGCATGTGGGATAATAAAATAAACTCATGGGATGACTTACAAAGCATATGCGTCCAACAACTCTACTGTAACAAAATAAACAGAAGGAACACACAGGTTCCTAACATCCCCTCTCCCTTAGAAAAAAGCTTTGTCCTCAAAGCTTAAGGTGTGGAAATTGTTGTTGAATCTGAAGAAGGGGTTCCCAGGTAGCATCCTCTGGTTGCATGCCATGCCACTGAATCAAGACCTCAGAGATGGAGCGAGAGCGAAGCTGGCGAGTGCGCTGGTCAATGATTGCCACCGGCTCCAGGATAATGGATCCTTCTGTATCCATTTCAGGGAGAGTAGTTTGTGCTCTGACAGTGGTACCCAGAACTTTCTTTAGACAAGAAACATGAAAGACTGGATGAATGCGGGAAGAAGGAGGAAGTTCCAGTTTATAAGCAACTGAACCAATCTTCTGCAGAACCTGATAAGGCCCATAAAATTTTGGGGCCAGCTTATGACGCCCTTTCAGCTTTAGGGAGGATTGTTTGTATGGCTGTAGACGAAGAAAAACCATATCCCCAACTTGAAATGAGCGCTTAGAACGGTGTTGATCTGCTTGCTGTTTCATCCGATTACGGGCCATGTGAAGATTATCCTGTAAGGTACGAAGAATCTGATCCCTGCTGCGGAGAACTATGTCAACTGCCTGGACTGGTGAGCTGTTGGGAGTGTAGGGAAGGAGCACTGGAGGTGCCTGACCATAGACTGCTTCATATGGAGTCATTTTAGAGGCAGTGTGGTAAGAGGTATTGTACCACCATTCAGCTAAAGGGAGCCACTTGGCCCACTGATGTTGCTGTTCGGAAGTGAAGCAACGAAGATAAGTTTCCAAGCATTTATTGACAATTTCCGTTTGACCATCAGTTTGTGGGTGATAGCCCGAACTCATCTTCAGTTTGGTGCCAGTTTTCTGAAACAGTTCAGTCCAAAAATGACTGGTAAAAGTTGCATCACGATCAGAGACAATGGAAGAAGGGAGTCCATGAAGACGAAATATCTGGTCCATGAAGAATTGTGCAACAGAGGAGGCAGTATAGGGGTGGCTGAGGGCACAAAAATGACTATATTTCGAGAGACGATCAACCACAACCAAGATCACTGTCTTGCCACCGAATTTAGGAAGCCCTTCAATGAAATCCATAGAAATATCAGTCCAAATCCGTGTAGGGATGGGCAATGGTTCGAGCAAGCCAGGAAGGAGGGTCGTTTCACCCTTGTGGCGTTGGCAAGTATCACATTCAGCCACCATCTGTTGAATCGTCTGTTTCATCCCTTTCCAAAAGAAGTTTCTCCTTGCTCGCTCATAAGTTTTGAGGAAGCCTGAGTGCCCTGCTGAAGGAGAAGCATGGAGTTCATAAAAAATAGCCTGATGTAGAGCTGGGTTCTGAGGAAGCACTAGCCGACCCTTGTATCGAAGAGAAGCACCATCCCAAGAGTAATGTGGTATAGCAGAAGGATTATTGGCTAGCTGGTGAATGATTTGAGATAAAGAAGAGTCACTGTCATAGCCCTGCTGAACAAACACTAACCAATTGGGAATGGGCTTAGAAATAGCGGAAAGGGAAGCTTGATTATCAAATGTGCGAGAAAGAGCATCTGCCACAATATTCTCCTTACCCTTCTTGTAGGTGATCTCATAATCATACCCCATGAGTTTGCTGACCCATTTCTGTTGTGTAGGAGAGGATA